>BSQZ01000088.1:0-447500 GCA_033239005.1 Lamellibrachia satsuma | reverse complement strand
TGTTTAGATCATTATGTCATAAAACCGGCTACATTACTGTCGGGCGGGACACACTATGCGCGGGGGACATTCCGCGGCATCGTTCTTGTGCAAACCGTTGAAGCAGGTTACAAGACGACTGTTGTGGGTAAGGCCTAGTTCTTATCCAACCAGGCACTCGAGCCTGGCCGCAGGACGTGACGGTGACAAGCGAGTGGGCGGCGGGTAGACGTTCGTAAACATCTGTCGAATCGTACGTCCTTGTAAGTGGTACGACGGTCGGATGCCGCTATAGTCCGTCCACAACTCTCGGCAAACAATACGTCAGAGGTCCAGCTGAAGCACACAAGGTCCCTGTTTTGCTTGTTAAGAATAAATAGTGCATGGCTGGACTCACTTTGATAGACCAGCAGTGGCGTATCTATGAGATATCTCAAAGGGGGAGGCCGGGGGGCGGGGGGGGGCAAAGGACTAACTTAATCACCCATTAGTTTACCATGCTACTATATATATCATGCAGTGGCGCCACGGATTACATACGAAAAAAAATTACCCCAAGGGGCATGGCCCAGTACCCCCCCCCCCAAATACGCCACTTTAGGCAAGCACAGGTCAGAGGAATGGGGCATCATGGGCCTGCTATTTATAACACGTGTTGAATTTCCGTATTTTTGTGTCGAATGTATCAGGTTCACTGAAATACGTATCGAGCCGCGACAAAAAGCAAATAACGGTTTAATTAAGAGGAGGGATCTTATAAAGACTCCCGATGTAAGGAACATCCAGTAAATATGAACAATTACTTTGAAATTCCCATTCTGCTTTGTGGATATAAGAAACATTGGATTTATGGAACAGTTTGACCAGGTCCCGACATGTTCGAAGAGTTCACTGTATTTCTGAAACCCCTAATATTGACCTCGGCGGACCTTTTCATTTGTGAGTAAAACGTGGTATAGCCGTTTACAATACAACCTTTGATAGTAGCCTAAACGATTTCCTTCCTCCGCTCAATATATATATATATATATATATATATATATATATATATATATATATATATATATATATATATATATATATATATACTAGTATGTATACTCATCAAGCTTTTTTTACGAGAACTATACATGCACCATAGGACAACCAGATATTGCATTCAAGGTAAAGTCAGGGGTCATGCAAGGATGCGTCATGTCAGCAGTCCTATTCAACCTTGTTATAGACTGGATTGTGAAGAAAACAACAGAGAGACAAAACAGAGGAATAAGATGGACATGGTTTTCTTTTCTCGAGGACGTCAACTTCGCCGATGATGTAGCCTTCCTGTCTCACACACAACATGACATACAGGAAAAGACAAACACACTCAAGGACACCAGCCAAAAATTAATATTAAAGATAAACAAAAAGAAATCCAAGGTGATGGGGCTAAATAGAGAAATCTGCTATCAATGTATTTAGATCACGAAGAACTGCAAACCACAGACAATTTCACCTATCTGGGAAACAAAGTATATAAAGATGGAGGGGACGATGTTGACATCAAGAATCACATGAACAAGGCCAGAGGTGTTTTCTTCAGACTGAAACCTGTTTGGAGATCAACGATATCTTCTAGAAGAACAAAGCTGAGACTATTCCGAAGCTGTGTCCTCTCCACACTACTCTATGGTTCAGAAGGCTGGTGTATGACAAAACTAGACCTTAGACATCTTTCTACCTTCCATGCAAAATGGCTTCGAAATATCATGAGAATATTCTGGCCACAAAAAATCTCAAACAACCAACTGCTAATAATAACCGGACAAAGCAATATGAACAACATAACAACATAACAACATACTCGCCACAAGAAGATGGAGATGGAATTAGCCATGTCCTGAGAAAGGAGGAGGACAACATATCAAAGATTGCACTAAGATGGACAACTGAAGGTCACAGAAAACGAGGACGTTATATATATATATATATATATATATATATATATATATATATATATATATATATATATATATATATATATATATATATATATATATATATATATATATATATATATATACATACATACATACATACATACATACATATATATATATATATTTCTTGCCCCTCCCTGGAAATATTCCTGCGGACGCCTCGATCCGAACCAGATTCAATAAACAAAGACACCGAATAGACGCGCTTCTGTATTGAAAATAACATACAAATAAACACATCAAACAATTATTAAAAACTGTAGAACCCATAGAAAAATATTATTTGTACAGTTATCGAGCATGGGTAGGTAAAGTGTACGAAACGGGTTTTCATAAAATGTGCGTGTTACTAAGTGTGAAACGTGACGTAATAATGTAATTGCTTCTACAACGTCTGCATAATCGCCGATACTAAACATAACCAACGGCTGTGTTTAAAGACCGTACATCGTTCCAACGGGTAGTTGTGGTATGAGAGAACACAGCGTCGTTTTACAGATATCGTATCGCTCCTTGTAGCAAGACAATATCTATGCTATCTGCTCTGGTCGAGGCACTAGCGAGTGGTGACGTCAAACGGCGCTGGTCAGAGGATTGGCGTTAAGTGACCGATCTTAACAACTGTCTAAATTTAAGAACTTACGGTAAACCTATCTATTTAGGTGTGCATACTTCATCTGTGGAATAACTGTGAATGAGGACACTATAATAAACATGTATTTTATTTATTTATTATATATTGTTCTTAATCGAATACCCTATATATTTTTAATATATGTTTTAACTATGATAGTATACTATATTTGTTATCATTATTGTTATGATTCAATATACAATATATGTTTTGTACGGGCCTATGAACTGGCTGGTCCTAGATATATGGCGCTTTAGAAATGTTAGCAATAATAATGTAAGTAATAATAAAAAAATCACATGGTGTTTACTTCTCAAGTAACTGTTTTGTATTCTTTCCGAATATTTCGGCGGACTCACTCAGTCAGTCCGTCGACGAAGGCCGAGTGAGTTGGACGAAATTCCAGGATAGAATACAGAAAAGTTTCTCGGGAGGTAAATATCAAGTAAAATCCCATTCCAAAAAAAAAACTGGAAAGGAACTGCAGTAATGTAAATAGTTCCAATGTGACAAGTTCGCCTTCGGCAACACGGATACAGATTATAAATGTGGCGTACGATGCCAACACCACTCAGTTCTTAATTCTTATAGACATGTTTTATCCACCGAAGAATTACTATTTAAAACAGCCAATTGTGTGTATGTGTGCGTGCGTGACTGCGTGCGTGCGTGCGTGCGTGTACCATGTGATGTGTGTGTGTGTGTGTGTGTGTGCGTGTGTGTGTGTGTGTGTGCGTGTGTGTGTGTGCGCGCATGCGTGCGTGCGTGTACCATGTGATGTGTGTGTGTGTGTGTGTGTGTGTGCGCGCGCGCGCGCGCGTGCGTGCGTGGGTGTGTGTGTGCGTGAGTGCGTGCGTGCGTGCGCGTGTTGTTTGTGCTGCTGACTAACTGGAATGTTACCATAAGTATTTCAATAAATTGTCTATTAATGTATCTTGTATTTTATATGTAAACCGCTTTTTAAAACCCCAAACTATTTGGTTAGACCCGATATTTTTCTGCTTGTTCATGTTATAGCCAGTCTGTAGTTACACCGAGGCACAGCGATATAATGGCCTCGGTGTATTTTGTAGTTATCGCTTAATTGTTATAACAAGAAAACCCCAATTCGTACCTATGAGTCCCGATAAATTATGCTATTGCAGACAAATGGCGTCATGTATCTTGTACATCGCGACCGCATCCATTTGACCCGTCGGAGTACTAAATCGTTCACACCACGAACAAGTGATGTCGATGATTGGTGTAGCTGCGAACAGCGCGAGAGGAACGGTTCCTGCGCTGTGCGTGGAGTGATACACCCATTAGTACTTAAAATATGTGTATCTGTCAACGGGGAGCACACAGAACAGCACTGAAAGACTTGCGTGCAGTTCGTAGTAGACATGTCTGGGCGATAAGATAAAACATGCGGTAACGCTAATTGCTCTGACGAAGGCACCCCCCCACCCCTTACACCCCTCCCCCCATTACGCACGCCACCGACTTTGACCTGGGCATGCACCGCCCACTCAAACTCTGCTGTCTCCAATCATCTGTCTCCAGACATCTCTATCCCTCATTTCCATTTGAACTCTCCAGGCTCACGCCCCACGTCTTCCCTTCGACAGTCGATCATTGTTAAGGCTGGCCAGCCTTAACCTGCTCTTCCATGTGCTGGCTGTCACTGCAACTTTGTTCGTTCCGCTGAAGAGCTCCGCGTTAGACAAATATTGCTTCCAGTGAGTGTTGAACGCAGTTCACAGCGTTCTTGTGAAACACTCATCTAGTTTGTTTTATATTTTTGTAAATTATCTATCAAACACTTTCATCGAAGCAACCAGCATATTTACATTCACTTTACACTCCTGTAAGACAGCTTCCACCATCTAGTTCTCAACCACTTTCTGTTCCCAGTGTCAATACAAACGTCGGAACTAGCGCTTTCTGTTGTCGCACCGACTATGTGGAACTCACTGCCTACTAACGTTGTGTGACCAGGAAATATAGTAACATCCCGTCGTCAACCCTAAACCCACCGGTTTAAACTCGTTTATCCTGAATGGCTTCTCAGTGTATCGATCCAACTGTTTACGACTGGATTTGTTAAACCGACAAGAAACTGTCTAACTCTTTTTGTTTTGGTGCACTTGGATTGGATTTCCCAAGGATTTCAGTGCAATAGAAGTGTTATTTAACAAGATTTAACAAGATCGCCAACCCAAACAAGTTCCAGATGGCAAGTGAAAAAGGAAACCCAACAATTGTATCATCTACGTATAGCCTGCTTTTTCGTTGATTGCATTTCGTCAGGACCTATAGGACTACTTTGCTCTGTCCCTATACTTTGTCAAGGTTGTCTTTGCTCGGGCGACTCCAGCGTAGCCTCGATTATCCAGGTTCCGTGATGTGGCGCCACCGCTTGTCACACACGCCATCGCTTGGATGCAATGTGTACTTTTCATGGTGGTGGAAATTACGTAGGCACCCATATAATTATTAGCTAATTACGATGTCATCCGGGCAGTTGGCTACTTCATAAAATAAGAGTTAAACCTTTATCAGTTTATACGATGCAATTCGAATTAACTTTGGTTATATTGAAACAACTGTCAGACAAAAATTTAAATCAGGCAAAAGAAATGTTTAGTATAGAATCTCGACAATGACGCTGATTGGCTGCTGGGTCTCCACGGGAACGCCTACACAAAACAGTGTGGGGGCAGTGGGTGACAACGAGACCACGCCTCTGCGGCCAGACTCTCTTCTCGGCTAATTCACGAAAGCGGGCCAGAGTTAGACAAACGACTCTAACTCCAGTGCGCATGCAGATGGTTAAAAAATCGCCAACAGAGTCCTGCTGATAGGGATTCATCTGGTCATTTTGACGGCTGATTGTAAAGAACAAGGCCGTGTAACTTGTAAAAAGAGCAGATAAAGATACATAGACAGTAGTTGGGAAGCTTACCAGTTGATTGACGAAGTAGGTCATCTTAACTGTCTGAGAATAAGGCCCAGCCAGGTCAAGTTCGCGACTCTTCGGAAGGGAATTGTCTTCCGCGAACTGGACAAAGGGGTATTAGGGGAGGTACATTAAGACAAGACACGTGTAGGTTTCATGAATAATGTTAGCATCTTGAAGGTCGGTGGGGGATAGAATCAATAACTGGTGAACTGGCAGATGCATAACTTGATGGTAATATATGTGAAACGTTTGTTATTAAGGCAAATGAGCAGAGCTACTCTAAGGAGTAGTGGATGAGTAGTGTCAAGAGCAGTGGAGGAGTAGTGAGACTCGTTGTAGTAGAGATGTTGTAATGTGAACGGACTAATAAAAGCCAACTCGTTTTGGTCGGACCTGAGTTAAACCACGCGAGTTATTCGTAGTTGCGAGATGACGGTCGTGAATGAAGTAGGGATAATTTCTTGACGTGACGTGATGACTTGCTGCAAGATGCAGATGTTTCTTGCTGTTGTCTATTCCATACTGCCAGTCTAATGCTGCTGGGCTAATGCTGCTAGGCTAGACTGTATATATATATATATATATATATATATATATATATATATATATATATATATATATATATATATATATATATATATATATATATATATATATATATATATATATATATATATATATATATTAATCGTACAGCCCGCCATTATATATATATATATATATATATATATATATATATATATAATATATATAATGGCGGGACTGTATGGTCAATCATATACGTGGTGTAGATACGGCAGCACTTTAAGCTACAGCAACAAAGAAATCATTGATATACTCTCAAAGCACCACACAACTGCTACTACGGGAAGAAAGAACCAATAAATCACGGAACGTGCAATGAAGACTCTGGGAACAACATCAGTATAAAGAGAGAGGAAACTCAGCTTAGGTTACAAAGATATTTGAAATAGCCAGTTAGCCAGACTTAGACAAAATCATAACTAGAATGTGGAATACCCTCGATCTTCCAAGCTCCGGGAAGTGGCGCCACCGTTTGTAACACACACCAGGGCATGGAATCAGAGCGTAGGCTCTGCTGTGACGGAAAGTATATACGCAGCCTGATTCTGGATGCATACATAATTATATTTGGCTAACTCCTCAAATAAGAGTAAACCTTTATCAATTTATACGATGCATTCGACTCAACTTTGATTATATTAACACAAATGTCACATTGAACAGTTAAATCATACAAATTAATGTTTTCGTGTAGAATCTCGATAAGGATGCTGATTGCCAGTTGGTGAGACTGTTCGGAGCAAGACTCTTTTCTCGGCGAATTCACAGAGGAGAGCGGGTGTCGGTTGAACGAGACTAGAACGTGGAGCTGCTTAGATGGGACGGTTGTGATGCAAAGCTGAACTACTACGGATCAGAACAGATAAGTAGGGAATGGTTGAAGGAAAAAAGAAGCAAGGGCGTCCAATGACGGGGTGGGTCGATGGCATCAAGGAAGTTACCAGCATGAACACACAAGACCTGAGAACAATGGCGAGAAATACAACATGTTGGTACGGCTTTGTCTGATGGGTCAGTCATGTTCGGCATTGGTTAAAGGCAGCAGAATGATGATGAACAAATTAATGCAACCAATGACATGAAAACAGTAGATTCTCTCTCTATATGAAACATTTTTCTACTTTCTACACATCCGATTTTCCTTATATTTTCCTTACATCCAGCGATAGGGGTCTACACAAAACAGTGCAAACCAGAATGTAGATTTCAAACTGACCAATGAAAACTAGAAAGGATAGAACCATAGAAATGAGTATATTGCGCGATGCAAGCTTAGACAGAAAACCAAGCAATACATTAGAAAGAAATTACGCTATAGTAACTGCAACATCAACAAATGGAAAAGTGCTGGACAGTTCGCAATAAATTATGATAAACAATGAACCGTGTTAAGGGTAGCCAAGATTTTGACATAGAAAACCATATATATTATTATAATCCACCGTGAATATGTTTGTATGTATGTATGTATGTATGTATGTTATGCTACTCCACCCAGACGCTTTGCATCTCGAGCGCCAACTTGCAGTGGCTCATGTACGACACACACCACGTGCGGTCGTCTCAGTTTTATACTTTTGAAAATCACCCCATATTACCCTTTCTACGAATAATCGTATTACCCTTTATATTTATTACGTACCACAGTCCGCAGCACTACGCGAACAATTACGTACAACTGTTGACGATTGTCTGAAATTACGCAATACAAGGGCAAGTGTCCCTAGACGTTTATAACGGCCAATAGGGGAAGACAGTGTTAGTTCAGCCATTTTTCATTCTTTTTGATATCTAGGGCACAATCATATTGCTATGTCAGAATTGTTTTTACTCGCATAAACTATGATTATGAGTAGATAATTTTATACCAAGATAATATACCTAGTATGCCTAGATAATTGTATGTAGCTGATTCAAATAGGGTTGGTAAGCTGGCTCAATTAACGCTTGGCGTCGGGTAAGTTGAGCCACAGTGTAGGTTAGTTGGGTAAATGCTTTATTTGTACAACTTACGTAGGCCTTGTGCTAAAAATTCATAACAACTCAACCAACACATATATCCAATGGGCACAACACGTCTCTGACAAGTCAACACGCTTAATTAATAAGTCGGCGCACTTAATTAACATAGACTTATAGGTCAATCGGCACAACCAGTGAATTTTCTCAACCCAGAAACACTAGGTGAAAAAATACAAAGGTCGTCAACACACCTCATATGGCTCGTTATGGTTCCGACATAAAGACAACCAATTTGTAGTTTGTTAAGATTTACACTTAAGTCATCCATGTACACATTAAAATTATGAGGAGAAACGATTTCACCCTGTTTAACACCATTTGAAACAGGAAAAAATCAAGAGAAGCTCCTACACCACCCGACAATGAGTTTCTGAGTGGTGTAGCAGTTATAGAGAATGCGCACAATAAAAGAAGGCAATGAAGAAGCCACGGTCCATTAAATTAGTGAACAATTTACTATGGTTGACTTTTGTCAAAAGCTTTGGAGGCATTGGAGGTTTGATAGTGTGATAATGTTGTGTACCCTGACATTTTACAGTCACGCACGAACTACCAAATTATCCCGTCCGGGGATGGCATATTTGCTAGTATATATATATATATATATATATATATATATATATATATATATATATATATATATATATATATATATATATATATAAATATATCATTACAGAAACGTTTCAACAAGTTTCAGCCGTCTTCATCAGACTGAGTACCGCTAGATGGCGACACTGTAGTAATGGTAAGCACGTGTTGTCACTGGTGTTGGCCCAGGCCGCGACTTCGGTCCTCGCCCCGGTCCATGTTTTCCTTCGCTTTGCAGTTGGGGGTTTATGAAAATCTATTGATTTGATGTGGGTGTGCCCATACTCATAGACTTCGTACGAGTATCGATGGTCGTGAGGCATCGGCACATAATCCAACACTTCAGCGCTTCTATTGTGTTTTTATTATATACGAAGTCGCTAGCGCTCCGGACTCGTAAGTGCAACTTACCAGCTACTGGTATTCAGCACTATTCCGCACTGTATGCGCAGTAAGCGTGTGCGCACATACTCCGCGGCGTATATAATGTGCGCATGCGGACGGCCATCTTCCTTTTTGTGTAAGCGTCGATCCGTTCGTTGGATCTTCGAACGTTGCAGTCGGGGACTCGTTTAGCAGTTATTCCGACTTGGAACTTTTTATACGTACATACGAACGGGACAACCACGTGAAGCTAACATTATGGGACACGTGAACACTGGACAATGCGCGCAGTAGGGTACCGAAGAGTCGAAGGCTCAAATCCTCTGTTGAAACACTATTTTGCTGTGACACAGACTGTCTATGACTACGTTGTTGTGAAACAGACTGTCTATGACTATGTTGCTGTGACACAGACTGTATATGACTACGTTGTTGTGAAACAGACTGTCTATGACTATGTTGCTGTGACACAGACTGTCTATGACTATGTTGATGTGACACAGACTGTCTATGACTACGTTGTTGTGAAACAGACTGTCTATGACTATGTTGCTGTGACACAGACTGTCTATGACTACGTTGTTGTGAAACAGACTGTCTATGACTATGTTGCTGTGACACAGACTGTCTATGACTACGTTGCTGTGACACAGACTGTCTATGACTATGTTGTTGTGAAACAGACTGTCTATGACTACGTTGTTGTGAAACAGACTGTCTATGACTATGTTGCTGTGACACAGACTGTGTGTGACTACGTTGTTGTGAAACAGACTGTCTATGACTATGTTGCTGTGACACAGACTGTCTATGACTATGTTGCTGTGACACAGACTGTCTATGACTACGTTGTTGTGAAACAGACTGTGTATGACTATGTTGCTGTGACACAGACTGTCTATGACTATGTTGTTGTGAAACAGACTGTCCATGACTACGTTGTTGTGAAACAGACTGTCTATGACTATGTTGCTGTGACACAGACTGTCTATGACTATGTTGCTGTGAAACAGACTGTCCATGACTACGTTGTTGTGAAACAGACTGTCTATGACTACGTTGCTGTGACACAGACTGTCTATGACTATGTTGCTGTGACACAGACTGTCTATGACTACGATGTTGTGACACATACTCTCTATGACTATGTTGCTGTGACACAGACTGTCTATGACTATGTTGCTGTGACACATACTGTCTATGACTACGTTGTTTTGACACAGACTGTCTATGACTATGTTGCTGTGACACAGACTGTCTTTGACTACGTTGTTGTGACACAGACTGTCTATGTTGCTGTGACACAGACTGTCTATGACTATGTTGCTGTGACACAGACTGTCTGTGACTATGTTGCTGTGACACAGACTGTCTATGACTACGTTGTTGTGACACAGACTGTCTATGACTATGTGGCTGTGACACAGACTGTCTATGACTATGTTGCTGTGACACAGACTGTCTATGACTACGTTGCTGTGACACAGACTGTCTATGACTATGTTGCTGTGACACAGACTGTCTGACTATGTTGCTGTGACACAGACTGGCTATGACTACGTTGTTGTGACACAGACTGTCTATGACTATGTTGCTGTGACACAGACTGTCTATGACTATGTTGCTGTGACACAGACTATCTATGACTATGTGCCTTGTACCATGTTTTTTATTTGTAGTCATGTGTTGCTACCATTGGATTAACTGTTCGAAATCTTAGCTGTTCGGTCCTTTGTAATGATTAAGCCACAAATACGGCTCGTACAGATCCCGGATGTTCTTGAATTGGATTACCCCTTGAATTTTGAAGTGATCTTGAAACCGTATTTTTCTTTGCTGTCAGCCATGTTGATTCTGTAAGTAATTGCTCCAGTAAAAGAGCTGTACACATAAGCCATACGCTTTTTCTCTGCTGCAGTGTGTTATTTACAACTTTATTTATCAGTAAATAACAGAATGCGTCAAATAACAACTGTTGCCATGGAAACTGCTCATTAGACATATCCTATCCATCTGCCGTGTGAAAAGAGCCACTTCCTCCGATAGACCTCACGTCAGCGGTTCCTATTTTTAATGGTGCTTCGAAATAATTTATTATTATAGGCGGTTTTTAAAAGTAATTATAGATTTTGCCTGAACGACTGTTCCAATATTCAGTCATTCTGGGTGAGTGGGTCTGTGCGTGTATATTCATTTCAGATTTTCAGCACTAGATCATTGTGGCGTATAAATATCATATTTTGTTATTGAACTGAACAAACCAACATTTAATGTCAGGTAAAAAATTTTATCTGGAAAAGTTCTATAAGATGAATGACAATGGTTACTTTGTTACAGCTTCCACAGTGGAAGTCTTCACTGACAGCAGCAAGACACTGACCGGCATCTTCTACCAAGATGCCGAGATGAAGAGCAACTTTGCCTCATATCCAGAAGTCGTCATGATTTATGCGACATATAAGGTGACATGCTTGTGCATGCCGGTCTACCTCATGTTCTGCATCAACGGGAATGGGCAGAGCGAGATCATTGCATGCTGCGTGACAATGTTGGAGACTGGGGAGGGAATGTCGGCCATGACTGGAGCTTTCAAGAAGCACATTTCCAGGTGGGATAAAGTTGCCATGGTCACGACAAAGACATGAAAGAGAGGACAGTGTTTGGGAGGGCATTTCCCCACGCCACGATGCACCTCTGCCTGTTTCAGGCGCCAGATCACGTGCGAGACGTTTGGCATCACGTCACGGGAGCGAGACCTGGTGTTTGACTTCATGTGTCGTTTGACGTATGCCATGTCTGTGGTAGAATACAACAACGTTCATGCGGAGTTGTTGGAGTGCTGCTTGGAGGCAGCTGCTGACTCACTAACGCATGTATCCGTCTGCCATTATTGTGAATGCTTAAGGTGTTTTTGTTTAAATTGATATAACGTGTTCTCTTAAATGCTCACTAATGCATGTGTTAGTATCAATTGTGTTTGAATGTGTGCTGCACAATAGAGACGTCAAGAACACAATGAATAATAAATGTTTCTGAGGATGCTACTATGCTTGTTGGTTTCCCTGCCGTATCATACTTTACTACACACGTAATCTTTTGACACAATTATTTGACGCAATACTAAAAATAAAAAAACAGCACTAGTAAGTAAACGTAATAAACCAGTTGAATATATTTTGTAAATAGTTGCAGGAACCATAATTATTGTACTCGGAAGTGTTAGTGATCAGTGACTGTGTGCTTCAAGCTAAAACTGGACAACGCAAATGTACCAATATGGTAAACAAACAACACAAACGTACCAATATGGTAAACAAACAACACAAACGTACTAATATAGTAAACAAACAACACAAACGTACCAATATGGTAAACAAACAACACAAACGTACAAACATGGTAAACAAACAACACAAACGTACCAATATAGTAAACAAATGTACCAATATGGTAAACAAAAAAAATATGTACCAATAAGGTAAACAAACAACACAAATGTACCAATATGGTAAACAAACAACACAACTGTACCAATATGGTAAACAAACAACACAACTGTACCAATATGGTAAACAAACAACACAAATATACCAATATGGTAAACAAACAACACAACTGTACCAATATGGTAAACAAACAACACAAATGTACCAATATGGTAAACAAACAACACAACTGTACCAATATGGTAAACAAACAACACAACTGCACCAATATGGTAAACAAACAACACAAATATACCAATATGGTAAACAAACAACACAACTGTACCAATATGGTAAACAAACAACACAACTGTACCAATATGGTAAACAAACAACACAAATGTACCAATATGGTAAACAAACAACACAAATGTACCAATATGGTAAACAAACAACACAACTGTACCAATATGGTAAACAAACAACACAACTGTACCAATATGGTAAACAAACAACACAAATGTACCAATATGGTAAACAAACAACACAACTGCACCAATATGGTAAACAAACAACACAAATATACCAATATGGTAAACAAACAACACAACTGCACCAATATGGTAAACAAACAACACAACTGTACCAATATGGTAAACAAACAACACAACTGCACCAATATGGTAAACAAACAACACAAATGTACCAATATGGTAAACAAACAACACAACTGTACCAATATGGTAAACAAACAACACAAATGTACCAATATGGTAAACAAACAACACAACTGTACCATTATGGTAAACAAACAACACAACTGTACCAATATGGTAAACAAACAACACAACTGTACCAATATGGTAAACAAACAACACAAATGTACCAATATGTTAAACAAACAACACAAATGTACCAATATGGTAAACAAACAACACAACTGTACCAATATGGTAAACAAACAACACAACTGTACCAATATGGTAAACAAACAACACAACTGCACCAATATGGTAAACAAACAACACAAATGTACCAATATGGTAAACAAACAACACAACTGTACCAATATGGTAAACAAACAACACAACTGTACCAATATGGTAAACAAACAACAAAACTGTACTAATATGGTAAACAAAGAACGCATATTTTGGGCACTGCATATGACGCTATGCGCACATATTCTTGGCAAACATTATCAGTTGGCACGTTTCAAAGAGCTGGACCAGTAGCTAGCCTGTGTCCTATGATATGTCCGACAGTCAGTGCCGAGCTATAACCGATTCATAAGTTGTCCGATAGTGACGAGACTGCACCTCCTGCTCTATTTCACCAACAGTCATTGCCGGAGCTATAGCCAATTCATACGTTGTCCGGTAGGCTGCCGGTAGTGACGGAACTTTAGCTCCGGCTCTATTTAACCTGTAGCCACAACCTAATATATATATATCAATGACTTGGACGATAATATGACAAGCAACGTACTGAAATTTGCAGATGAATAACATTTTTGGAAATGTAAATGCCTACACACGGGACACGGGAACTTGAATGTAAACTATCAAATGGGAGGTACACAATTTTGGACTCTCGATAAGCAAATGGCTTCCGCGTCCACTTGCCATCTGGGCCTTTGCCTCGGACGGTAATCTTGTTAAATCTTGTTAATTCTTGTTGAATCTTTTCGACCATTTTCTCCGGTAAAATCGCAGCCTTGATGTAATTTTTATTAAACAAAAGTAACGCCTCTGCCAAGGTACTGTGCGTTAATCCACTTATTGAGGCATGGATTAACGCTCGGGTGGCAACACGCGACGACTAATTTAGCCTGGATTATGCAGGCTCCGTGCTGTGGCGCCACCGTTTGGTGCACACACCATGGCCTGGATGCAGAGTGTACTTTTCACTGTGACGGAAATGATGTATGCGCCCTGATTCTGGTCGCATACATAATTAGATTAAATAGACTCTCATCTGAGCATTTGGCTAACGCATACAGTTTTGGCTAACTGATACTGTTTTTGCCATAATATATTAACTATTGTAGTGAGATATGGGGTAACACCAATGTTACAAACTGTATAACAGTATTGCAGAAACGAGTAGTTCGCCTAGTCTGTGGCGCAAAACGTTTGGAGCATACCAGCACCCACTTTAAGCAACTGCGTATTTTGAAATGTATAGACCTAGTTAAATTTAAGACGACGATTATACTGTATAAGGCTTATCACAATGTACTACTGAATAATTTGCAAAACATGTTTAAACTGTATGTTTCAACACATGGTACTCGACATAAAGATGCCTTCAGAAGTCATTTAATGCGAACCAACTTAAATCAATGTGCATTTCTGTTTGTAGAGTAAAACTATGTCATTCGCTGTGCAGATGCATGCAAGCATTAAAACAACGTATAAATTACATCTTCTCTCTGTGTATTAGGTATGAAAAAACTAAAAATACTTATAATCAAACATGATATGTTGTAGGCACTGTATGCCTTAGTTATTAGTTAGGGATTTGCAATTTATATTTATTGTAAGATATTGTATTTGTATCATACATAACAATGCTGGTTGGGGGTGAACCATAGATAAGTATCAAACTTCTGTTCACTCCCTTTCCACCAACACTAAATGTTTTATTTTATTTTTTACATGTTGCAAATTGTGTTGTATTTTGTAATAATGGAATTTGAACTGTTGGTTGCTAGAAATGAATTACTGATTGATTGGTACTGTAAGAGCTGTTATCAGTTTATACGATGCAATTTGAATTAACTTATTTAGTTAAATCAGGTAAAAAAACTATTTTTTGTAGAATCTCGATACTGACGCTGATTGGCTGCTGGCCCTTCACGGGAACGCCTACACAAAATAGAGTGGTGACAGTATGTAACGAGACCACGCCTTCGGGGCCAGACTATTTTCTCGGCGAGTTCACGAAGGCGAGTGAGAGTCAGATAAGCGAGACTACCCTTGAGTACACCCACAGTGTGCCGAGCCCCCCTGTTTATTTTGACTTCTGACGTCATCATGCAAAAGGTCTATTTTTTATTGATTGTGTTATTATTTTACTACGCTTAGTAACGTTATGTCAGTTTAATCGGAGAGTTTAATTTAATAATTCTAATTAACTTTATTTAATTAATTAATGTCCAAACTAATGTGTGTGCGTTGGCCTACATGCGTGCGTGCGGTCCGACCCTTAAAAAGCTAATGATTAAATACAAATACTTTATTTATATCTAATCATTTATATGATTATTTAGAGGTGTACACGGACAGTAGTAACAGAGCCATCAGTTGAAAGCACGTCGGTCTGAATTCGGGATGACAGTCACTGAACTTGAAAATCTATGCCTACGGCTACGGCTACGGCTACGCAGGCCAGTAGCGAAGCCAAAGCGTGGTGAACAAATTTTACTTTACATCCTCCAGATGACAAGATGACGATGTATGTGTTACCCGGGAGAATCGCACGGCCGAGGCCGGGACGTCGACAGGACATACATTACCCTAGCCCCTAGGCCTAGCCTATGCCCATTTATTTGGCCGATTCCGAGATAAGATGCGTGACCACCCACATGGCAAATACAAACAACCAGATGATAACTGAAGTGCCACTATTTACTGATATGACGTAGGTGGCATGTGAGAGAGAGAGAGAGAGAGAGAGAGAGAGAGAGAGAGAGAGAGAGAGAGAGAGAGAGAGAGAGAGAGAGAGAGAGAGAGAGAGAGAGAGAGAGAGAGAGAGAGAGAGAGAGAGAGAGAGAGAGAGAGAGAGAGAGAGAGAGAGAGAGAGAGAGAGAGAGAGAGAGAGAGAGAGAGAGAGTATCACCTCGACTGAGGCGTCAGCCACTATCTCAACCACACAGATAATCCGGCTTGAGTGATGCTTCACACTAGCGTAGCGTCATCTGGAGATGGACGCTCACACTGGAAAAAGCAACCATTAGCTTGTTGTAAAAATATTGTTTCCGATTGAAACCAATATTAAAACCGAGTAATGCAATTCCAATGTGCACCAAATAACGGTTTAAAAAAATCGTACACTGTCACTGGTCACTGCAGTAGCAATTTTGTTTTCGAGAAAATCCTCATGGAAAATGCTTACCATCATTTGTCGTCCAAACAAAATGGAGTATGTATTCGTACGCCAGGGATCCTTCCGTCACTGACACCAGGGATCATTCCGTCACTGACACATGTAGATGCTGCCAACCAGGAATTAGAAATTTAAACCAGCGCGCATTATATTAAAGCGTCGTAGTCCGCAGATGTGCTCTTTTCCCTCTTCATAATTATCTGTTTCAGGGCGCAAAAATCTTTGACAGTGAGTAGGGTCTCAAAATCACTGGCACTTTATTCATAAAGCACAAACCCGAAAGGAAAAATAATGATATCTCCTCAAATTTCTCCCACATATTTCTGTACCAGCTGACTACGCAAACCCAAATTCTGCATTCGCCGGTTGACCAAGCACCGTGACTGGGTATATTATGTCACGGCTATTCAAGCGTCTCACTGAGTGTACATTGCTAACGATTTATATTTCGTACACAAATTAATACATTCCAAACAATAATAACAACACAACAGTGTTTAGGAATTTTCTTTATAACAAGCAGTTTCACGAACCCATCTCGGATACGACTAGTCTCGTGTACCAATCGCTTTGGTACGAATCCTCTTGCACCACTGATGCAAGGTAGAACGTACTGAAATTAGTTCACGTCACACAAGCCAAGACGATGTGGGACAATCATTACGCCAACCACAGGAACGCCAGGGAATTCACCACACTGGACCCAAAGGTGGACGCTTACAAGTTCGCCTTCCTGCCAAGAACAATTGTGGCGTGGAACACCCTATATATATGGTCACTTCGCGTCCGTCATGCGATGCTTCGGTGGGGTCGCTGCACGAGAAGTCTGGCGCCACGAAAAGATGAAGTTGCCGACGGAGGAGCCGACGACTATAGACAACAGTAGCGACACGTTGAACGTCATCACAACGAGCATGAGGGTGTAGCGGAGTGTCACTTGTACGACGTGAAGCAACGTGTGTATGACGTGTTGTCTCTCAAAGAGACCCCTACAGCACACATCGACAGTATTAAGGCCGGTTTACACGAGAAATTGGTGACCCAACTAGTCGGGCGACACCGTGTCGCATGACAATGCGCGGCAACATTATGACGAGCGACGTGTCTAAACACTGCGACGTTGATTTTGACTCGCGCCATTCCCGATTTAAGTTTTTAATTAAAGGTCACGACGGGTGCACCTGTTGTCGTCAGACCAGTTGGACAATTAGTCTATCGTGTAAACCGCCCTCTACACACAGTGGAACTCGGTGTAACCACCATCTTGACTTCATGACCACGCCAGAAATGTAGCAACGTTTTTCAGTCTACAGAATATTGGCATACATATGGATTCACGGGCTGACAAGTTAGAGTTAGAAACACCTTAGATGATCTTATTTGCGAGTGTTCACTGCTGGTTTGGCGTAGGCTATCTGTATTACTTGACATATGAGAACAGACAGACACTTGAATGTCGCGGGAACACGGTGGAGAAAAAATACAAAAGCAAAGACAATGCATTCTTATGGTTAGCGACAGACCGAAACAAATGTAGAGCCATCGCGCTCACGACATCAGTGGCACATACCACCATCGCCTACAGGGGCTTCTGACTACATCAGTAGCCATGACAGATCTACCCTTGTCACCAGAGACTTCTGACTCCATCAGTAACCCTGGCAGATCTACCCTGGTCACCAGAGACTTCTGACTCCATCAGTAGCCCTGGCAGATCTACCATTGCCACCAGAGACTTCTGACTCCATCAGTAGCCCTGGCAGATCTACCCTTGACACAAGAAACTTCTGACTACATCAGTAGCCCTGGCAGATCTACCCTTGTCACCAGAGACTTCTGACTACATCAGTAGCCCTAGCAGATCTATCCTTGTCACAGGAGACTTCTGACTCCATCAGTAGCCCTGGCAGATCTACCCTTGTCACCAGAGACTTCTGACTGCATCAGTAGCCCTGGCAGATCTACCCTTTTCACCTAAGACTTCTGACTGCATCAGTAGCCCTGGCAGATCTACCCTTTTCACCTAAGACTTCTGACTGCATCAGTAGCCCTGGCAGATCTACCTGTTGAAACGCGGAACTTTCACTTGCCGTGTTAAACAATAATATTGCTCGCTCAGATTTACGGGACTCGCATACGGGACCTTAACGTCGCTGGTCGGACGGGGAATGATGAGCATTTCGTGGGAACGCTCTTTGACGTTTGTGCGCGGACGCGTCTTGTTCCCAGAAACACGTCGACCAAAATAGGAAGTGGAACGGAGTACAAACGATTTAGCATATATCCGCACATGGCGTGGGATCAACCGACAAATCCACGTTTCAACATCTCGGTCTGCCACGGGTACTGCAGTAGTACTACCACAATGGCTAGCGAGGGTGCCACGTACCTCACGTGATGCTGTCGCTCTCCGCGTTCCGCCGGCTTGGTTGATATGTGCACCGATTTGTCACTGTTGTTGATGAGTAACGGCGTGGACATCGACGTATGGAGGTGCGACTGTGATACTGAGGACGACAACGACTTGATACCCTCGAGCAGAACAGCGACAGCCGCCACGGCGAGGCACGCCACGCACAGGCCTAGACACAGAGAACATTATCATACTTAAGTGGTAATAACAATATATTAAGATATTATCGAGACAGTTACATTTGACGTTAAAGGTGACATTTCCGACAAGAACCCACACGACGTCGGAAGTTAAGAAGTTGGACAAGGGGTGTCCACGAGCAATGGGCCGATGTGCACAGGATTGCAAACCAGATGTGTTGTCTTAATTTGTTGAAACGCATAAACATTTTTAATTGTTATGCATTAAAAAAGGTATATTTAGCATTGATAACAAGAAAACATTACCTAGCCAACTGTTCGTGCACCACGTTTGAAACAGAATCGTTTCCTGCCATCCGATGTGGAGAAATCTGTACATCTATAAAACAGATAACAATAAACAAAATTAGTATTCTTCATCTTCCGATTGACAGACAACGTCAACATATAATAATGGTTTGTCCGTTCTTCTGCACGACTATCTATCTATTAAACATACGTTGGTATGTAGGCGAATTATAATGGGTGCTATTATTGTATATATATATATATATATACACACACACACACACACACACACACACACACACACACACACACACACACACACACACACACACACACACACACACACACACACACACACACAAACACACAAGAATTGCTAAACAGCCAACGTCTTCTGGTCTGCAGGGCTCGGATAGGAGAGAGTATTCTTTGTATTACATTATAATAATCATAACATATATATGTCGGAAAGCCATGATTGATATCTTTGGTAGTTGAAACTACTCATGCATTCGGATGTGACGATGGTATGGAACACAACGCGACACATTGGCTAGCATAAAGATATACAGCCTAGTCTCCAGTCCGTACGACCGCTCAAAGCGCTTTATGCTTCACCCCCTGACATGCAGACACGTTCATTCCCACGCCAACCGTACTTCTCAGGGGAGCTTTCACCAACGCGGCGCGAATACAGCTCAATTCACCTATATCCATCCCTGTCTGTAGCCAGGCATTCATTTATACAGCTGAGTGAACTGTTTATAGCCAGGCACTCATTTATACAGACGAGTGAACTGTCTATGGCCAGGCACTCATTTATACAGCTGAGTGAACTGTCTATGGCCAGGTACTCATTTATACAGACGAGTGAACTGTCTGTGACCAGGCACTCATTTATACAGCTGAGTGAACTGTCTGTGGCCAGGCACTCATTTATAGAGCTGACTTAACTGTCTGTGGCCAGGCACTCATTTATACAGCTGAGTGAACTGTCTGTGGCCAGGCACTCATTTATACAGCTGAGGGAACTGTCTGTGGCCAGGCACTCATTTATACAGATGAGTGAACTGTCTGTAGCCAGGCACTCATTTACACAGCTGAGTGAACTGTCTGTAGCCAAGCACTCATTTACACAGCTGAGTGAACCGTCTTTAGCTAAGCACTCATTTACACAGCTGAGTGAACTGTCTGTAGCCAAGCACTCATTTACACAGCTGAGTGTACCGTCTGTAGCCAGGCACTCATTTATACAGCTGAGTGAACTGTCTGTAGCCAGGCACTCATTTACACAACTGAGTGAACCGTCTGTAGCCAGGCACTCATTTACACAGCTGAATGAACCGTCTATAGTAAAGCACTTATTTATACAGCTGAATGAACTGTCTGTAGCCAGGCACTCATTTATACAGCTGAGTGAACTGTCTGTAGCCAGGCACTCATTTATACAGCTGAGTGAACAGTCTGTAGCCAGGCACTCATTTATACAGCTGAGTGAACTGTTTGTAGCCAGGCACTCATTTATACAGCTGAGCGAACTGTCTGTAGCCAGGCACTCATTTATACAGCTGAGTGAACTGTCTGTAACCAGGCACTCATTTATACAGTTGAGTGAACTGTCTGTAGCCAGGCACTGAGTGAACTGTCTGTAGCCAGGCACTGAGTGAACTGTCTGTAGCCAGGCACTGAGTGAACTGTCTGTAGCCAGGCACTGAGTGAACTGTCTGTAGCCAGGCACTGAGTGAACTGTCTGTAGCCAGGCACTCATTTATACAGCTGAGTGAACTGTCTGTAACCAGGCACTCATTTATACAGCTGAGTGAACTGTCTGTAGCCAGGCACTGAGTGAACTGTCTGTAGCCAGGCACTGAGTGAACTGTCTGTAGCCAGGCACTGAGGCAATGTGGAGTGAATTGAATTGTCCAGGATTCGATACGGCAGCAAGATGATTCGAACCAGGGCCCTCTCGATTCCGAGTCCGACGTTCTAACCACTACTGTCGGGTCCCTACACAGAGCTAGTCACCACCGACCACGACACAGACGTCATCGGGCACCGCAAAAACCAGCCCCCCGCGGTGATTTCCCGCGGCGTCCCTCTTTCTCCACAGACTACGCCTCTCGGCGCGGCAAATTCTACTGCCTCATGACGAGCCGTGTTTGTGTGACAGTAGCATCCTCGTGCGTGTTTGAAATACCTGACCTCAGTAGGCCACACAAGACAGGCGAAGTTACTATTCAAGAGGTTGTTAGTTTATTTGAACGAAGTATTTAATTAATTGAACTGTTGTATTATTGTGTGTTTGCGTGTGTGCGTGTGTGCGTGCGTGCGTGCGTGCGTGCGTGTATAAATTGAATATTTACACTGAACAGTGCTGCCGTTGCTGTACAGTGGTGCCGCCATATCATGTCGGTGCATTCATGTCATGCATTCAATTACCTGGCAGTCTTGTAGCACTCGCGAACACTTATAGCAGAACAGCCAGACGAACGCACCCCCCTACTTGTGACACCGTCGACCTGTGTTTGATCAGTAGTAACTGCCGATAACTCGGTCAAACCAGCGCAATAGGTGGACAACGATACGACCTGGTAACTTCGCGTATTGTCTACTTCTAAAACGGTAATAAACACGTAGAAGACGCCTGCTTAGCATGTCACACATGACATCATGCTCACTTGTCATGCTTGGCTGCATACTGGCAAAGAGACAACGCGGTTCGACACGGTCCATTGAATAGCCACCCATCCATCACCAGCGCTGAAAGCGTCGGCTGGCGTAACCAGTCGTCTGTCATACTCCAGTACTATTTCGCAAGAGTGTCACCCATGGCAACATAGAGTAGGCAAACAGTCTGGAAAAACTACGTCAGATGTACCTACGTTTTACAAGTTGTCATCCATGCCAGGGTTTGTTTATGTCCTTTACATGTCGCAACCAGACTGGATGACACGTTCAACTGTGATTTGCAGTGAGCTATTTAGCGCAATGGCCAGAGGGAAGGAATTGGGTTGCAGATCAGCATAACGGGAAGAATGGCTAGAAGACGGATGGCGTGGGCAGGATGTGCGGATGGAAGAAAGCCGAGGGGATAGACCACAACTGTGGGAGGACTGGGTAACGATGGACGTGACGAGTGGAGGGAGACGACTGCCAGAAAGGGACATGGACAGGCACAACACCTGGTGCGGCAGGACAAGAACTAGCTTGCGTAAAGGGAACAACGAGGAAGAACATATATTTTGCGATGACGCTGTTAATGCGTTGTCGCGATTGTGCAACATATATATACATAATCGGTTTACACAACCGATTTTTGTCCGATCTGAAATATTGGCCAATATTTATAAATAGTGGTCAATCAGTGACCACCGCGACCGACAGCAGCTGGCCTTTCATCAAAGCCCAAGTCAGGAATGGCGCGAGTCACTATGTCGGACACGCAGTGTCCAATCACGTTGCTCGTCTAATGCATACATAATTTAGCTTTGCACGGTGTCGCCCGACCAATTAAGCACACGCAAATCGCTCATATAAACCGGCCTACATTCAGTGTGGTGCGACATCGCCGCCATCAGCATCAGCGCCAAATAAATGTAGTGTTGGTTGCTAAGTTGCAGCACCACGCGAAACGCAAGTTAATATTATCTATTGAGTAGCAAAGTTTAATGTTATTTGTGATGATCGCATGCATCGCATACAACAATTGTCTCGAAATAAGCCTTTCATAGGAAATGTACACCACTAAATTTTGTAGCTACATTATTTGCAGTAATTTCCGGTGTATGACTTTCCTTACTTAATTGTCAATCACCATTTAGTCGATCAAAATATGTATAAACACCGTTGGGTGTATTATCGCACAGACGATGTGTTGTGCTGCACAATTCATAGCGAAGAGGAACCTTATGAATGCGTTACAATATAACAATCGCCTGGTTACGTGTTGTTATAACAAAAACGCATTCCCATAATGCACTGCCAGTGGGCTACAATTGCGGATATGCCGGCGGGCCAGTATGTCAGCCAGTTTTGAATGTCGCTAAAGAATATGTTGCTTAGCAAAGATGGCGGACTGCGTATGTAGTAAACCGGTGAACTGTTTGCCTGAGTTGACTACAGCCAGTTCGGAGAATCAACAAGATGAAAATAAATCAGAAACGAATTTACTGCCCGACTGGACGTTACTTCCCGATGTTGTTCTAACGTGCATCTTCGGGTGTCTGTCAGACGCAGGTCGGCACAGCACGGCGCTTGTATGTAGCCGTTGGAGTCGTATATTCAGTCGTCCATGCCTATGGCGTTACAGATGCTTTCGATTCGGCGGTCTTCGCTCAAACCGCAACGAGGCGCAACGCGCTATTGGCTTCGCTCGAAAGCATGGTCATGCCCTAAGGTATCTGACCGTTATCTGTGAACATCCATCCTTCAGCTTGTGCAAGAGGTTCCAGAAGACGGTTACCGACTTTTTCGGGGCGCTCGGTTGGAAGAATTGCAAATTGCGACATTTAATCATGAGCCAACTATATATTGACAGATACTGGCGCTACGATTTTACCCGAGAGCGACTAGTCGCGTCCCTAGCTCGCTTCCTCAAGAAACAAACAGCGCTGGAGCTGTTAGATATGTCGGAAGCAATGTTCGGTGTAAACAACGGCTTCAAGGTATCAGTGGCCTAATCATTTCCTTAATGGCGAAACACACGTTATAACTTATAAATGACACGTAACTGCTTACGTTTGATAACACATGATGGTAAGTTGTGTTTCGCTGTAAAACTATTGTATCTTTTAATTACAAACGCACCTGAGTAATAGGTGCGTTTTTTATCTCCAAATTTATGTCACAATTTTCGTTAGTCGTGTAACTATTTTACAATGAGTGTGATACACGTGCACAGTAAGTTCTTCCGTTTATGCTAGGCGTACATTGCTAAACTTTTGTTGCGAGTCGAGCGTATGTGCGATTGTGGCAGCACATATTACATACCTTTTGTTGTAATAAGTTCAACAGTTGTGGCGCCGGCCAAATCAGTCAAGTATTATTGAGGCAAGTCAAATAAACACACGACTCGCAGCAACAGTTTAGCAGCGCACGCCTAGCATAAGGCCAACCAGAAATAACACTTATATGGGCTTGTTTTCAGTATATATGTTCTGAGCTGACTGGTTCCTGGCTTCTTAACAAAACGCTGAAATACCCAAGCAAATAATAAGGGGGAGATATTTTGTAGAGCATTAATAAAAATGTCTACAAGTGACCGCAATTTCAGCACATTCTAGGACATTTGTTTGGTGGAAATTAAATATGGAAGACGAATGTCCAGGTTAAAAACATTGTCCATAAGACAGTAGCTAACCGAGATTGCAAGTCAAGTAACTATGGAACATTGATAGTGCGTGTTCGCCTGTGTTGCTATGCGTAACTTAGAAACAGGGAACCAATGAATGTCCATCAGAGAAATCAATGGTTGTTGCATCCGTGAAGGTGCTAGATGCGCTCGCCGCCGGCAGTGGGCGCTCCGTGCGCGTGCTCAACGTCGAAGACTTTTTCCACTCGCGTCTCGCCATCTACCGGATGAATCACTTCCACCAAGTAATCAGCCGCTTCAAGGAGCTGTCGTCCTTCTACGTCAACTACAACTGTATGTCCGAGGAGCTAGTGCGCCACATGGCGACCACGTGTGCAGGCAAGCTGCTCCACATGAGCATCAAGGTGCGCAATGACGCCACCAGGCGGATTATTAGCCGTAATAGCCTTACGAATTAAGTGGCACTCGGCGTTTTAATTTACTTCACCAAAGCTATTACAAATATTGTAAAATGCCTACATTCGAATACCTTACAAACTACATGTTTTCTAGTATGACAATAAATGAAAATATCAGTCTTACTCTCCGCATTTTTCTTATACATTTGGTACAGACACATTTTAAAAAGACATTTTAAACTGAAGCACCAAAATAGTCCATACTTGTGAAATTGGAATTCAGCATATACGTTATTTTTCAGAAAGCAATTTAAATTTTAAACTCGAAAATGTGTAAAATGTGTCATATTTGACAATGATTTTTCTGCGACTCAGTTCGATAATTTTTTTCCGAGGGAATTGTCCTAAGGAATTTGGAAGCATTTGTACGGGAGGGCTTACATAGACATCTGTTTACTACAAACATTATTGCACACTTGCCATAACATACAAAACATACATTCACTGAAAGTGTGTATAGTCTGGCTTGTTAATTTATATGACCTAAACCTTTTAACTCACCGGAGAAGCATAGACCTTCTAGTTCTTTTAGATTTGCTTTATTATAATCTGCTTTTACTTCTCTTCGCCAAGTGTTTCTTGGCCTTCTCCTTTTTTGTTTGCGCTGAGGGTTCCATGTTAATGTCTGTCTCGTGATACGTTGTGTTGGCTTCCTGAGAGTACGGCCTATCGAGCTCCACCTCCTCCTAATTTGATGTTCGATTGGTTTTTTGTTTCTACTTTCCCATAATGCTTCACTGCTTCCGGCCATCATATCCTTAGAATTCTTCTTACACACTTATTTACAAAAGCTTGGATCTTTTGTATAATGGATTTTGTGTATAGTCTGTGTGGCATCGTATATGCAGGTGTACAAGCACGATCCACACTTCCACGTGATCGACAGCTTCACGTGGCGTTACATCCGCAACTTGTGCCCCAACCTACGAGTCAGCATCTACTTCGAGAGCATCGGTAAATACGAAGACATCAGACGCGTGTTGTCACGTGAAATCCCGCTACGATGCTTGCAGGTAAAATTTAAATCTCCCGGCGAAACTCACTCATCCGTCTGGTAATTTCAATTTCCACATTTTGGTTCTCTCTTGTCGGAAAACCAATTTCATATTTTAAATTATAGAAACAGTTTTGCCGAGTTGCCGGACGCTGCTCAAGGGGATCCACAAAAACGCAAATCTGACTGATGCTGTCAAAGGGGGTGGTGAATAAAAATCGCCGCTGTCAGGTTAACTCCTAATCGGAGTAGCATCCACCATGTTGCATTCATAAAATGTTTTACATATATGACATTTTTTAAGTAAACAATATCAATGCTGTGTGCAGATTTGGTCGGGCGTACACCACCAGAACGAAATCTGGCGTCTGTCAGACACATTAACCTACATCGGCGATCACTTCTGGGACACATTAGGTATGAAAATCACACAACAATATGTTTATGTTGCTTACGATAAATTATATATATATATATATATATATATATATATATATATATATATATATATATATATATATATATATATATATATTACACACCCACACCCATCCTAACACACACACACACACACACCCTCGCACACGCACACGCACACGCACACGCACACGCACACACACACGCACATATTATATATTATTTTTTGGTAAATTGCAATGAGAAGCATATGAATTCAATGTACTGATATCCATTGGCATCATCTATTTAACCAAATGTTGTCATGTCAGAATGGCAAAGGCCAGTATTGCACAGCCGTCGCCCATTCGCTACATGTCTTCAATACTGACAACAGCGCATAATCTACCATTGGAGAAGTCCCACCCACAGATACACCAATCTACTGCCCTGAGTTAACCAGGATGTCGAACGTCCAGAAGGAACGGCTGAGAATCAATAACACCACCAATACAACTCGAAAGACTCACAATTTGAAGGCTCCCTAACTGCTATCCCCATAGCTGACGAAGTGTTAGCAGCGATGATCAAGCTCAACAACATACGACTGCATCTGGAGAGAGCTACTAAAGAATGCGGCTAAATGGTTGCCAAACCACATTGCGAAACTCTTCAACGACGCTCAGGAACACCATGAATCACTGGATCTTATTAGGAATGTTTTAATCGTACTACAAAAAGCCCGGACAGACAGCGGGGTCTCTGATGAACTTGTTCTACTGACAGTCCTGCGCAAAACTCCACCATTAATGTATCACATCGAACGTCGATGAGTTCCTTTCGCCTGGTCAGATTGGATTCTGTCGCAGTCGCAGTGCAGCCGATGTAATGTTCGGACACCGGTGGTTGTGTGCCAAACCACAGATGGACCGTGTCGTAGTCGAGATTCTCGGCATAGACAGGAACCGAGCCTTCGACGCCATCCGTTGCGACAAGGTGATGTGGGTTCTCTCAACTTTCTTGGAAAAGTATGAACTTCGGATGATACGATTTCTCCCTGCGGATCTTGAGTCAGGAGTAACTGTCTGTAAATGTCAGCCATTCTTAGCAACAATAGCCTCCGTTCGATGCTGTCTATTGTCCACTTCGAGGCGGCTCCGAGAAGCCTCAGGTCAAAACTGCCTCCACAACCTGCCACTGACATCGGCCTGCCACTCGACATTCACTATGGCGACGACACAGACTTTGTCAGCCATTCCCGTGATTTCTTGAACCAGATTGAAACCATTGTTCCACACAGCCTGGCAGAATGGTTCCTCGCAATCAACATCTCAAAAACAGAAAGACCCTCTGCTCAGAGGCACACCAACCAAATTTCCGAGGAATAACGGATGGCTGTATTATGTAGTGTGTTGAATTTTGGATCGCGATGCAGGCGACGGCACGATGCGATGGAGCGATGACATGATGCAATGGAGCGTTCTCAAATTCAGCACAAAAAAAACGATGGCCTCTCTCGGCCATCATATGTGGTATGACATGGTTCAACCATCAACTACCACCTATAGGTTTCGTCAGTCGCGTTGAAGATCAAGAGCATATGCCTTGATACGCGTTGTATGCTGTTTTATCAGAGGACGCGTCACTGGGCCTGGAGAATGGCCGCGAATCGATCGACGACGCGCTCATTGCCATGCTGCTCAAGTGTAAACGTCTCGAGTACTTCGACCTACAGGTGGCGCTCATGGTGCCCACCATCGCCGAGATCTACCGACTGCAGCAAACCTTCAAAATAGGTCAGTTCCAGACCTTACAAGTTGGCACAAGAAAATAGCGGGAGATCTCCCCTACGTGGGAACTCAAGGCGGGATATTATTTAACAAGGTCAAATTACACAATAGCTCTGCTCTGTTACTACAGGTCAACATCAAAATGCACTTTTATTCTTAACACAACTATGAAGTCGACTTACTTTCGATGATTGGTTGCCTTACTCAGGAACTGAATTCTGGGACAACTTACTCTTGAGTGCCGAATAAGCGTCCCTATACGCTAATTTATTTGATGAAAAATGCCACCCTATACGCACCTTATTTGGCACTATACTATTATTAAATTTAAACATTTGTGCCAGCCTATATTCTCCAATAATTGTGGCAAATGTGGCTCTCTCTGGCGGCTTTCATCCTTTCGAAAGACAGTCGTGAATTTAACGGGATTCCGTGCTTCTGAGGATCCTAGATTAGACCAATAGAATTCCATAATCAAATGAATCCGTCAGAATCCTTAGTTCTCTGGAGCACGACATGGTATATTATGAGTTTAAACGCCTTTATCATCGCGTAAACCGACCGTAAATGGCCGCCGTGCGCAGCGCCTCAAACCGGTCGTATAGCCGGCTGGCGGCGGTTTCCCCTGAAAAGGGCTTGCGTATTCAGTTCAATAAAACTTTAATGTCCATTTATGGAAATGGAAAATTCCCCAGTTTTTCACATATATAAAATGCGGTTACTATATTTGCGGTGACACGAATACGCACAACGTTTATAGATATATTCGGACGCCTTGGCTTCGCGTCGAGTAAAACTATTGCTTCGGCGCTAAAAAGGCAAATATACTAATGATTTTTTGCACTGTACTATTATTTGTTTTGAACAATTTGCCCCCCTATACTGTTATTCGGCACTATGCAATTATTAAATTTGACCGATTTTCCACCCTATACTGTTATTTGGCCTATACGTTTATTCGGCACTCAAGAGTAGTTCTTCTCCTCGCCAGATGGCATAGCAAGCAGGTTGTCCTACACGTGGCTGAGCCGGTACCCCTCATCTTGATTCGTGATAGGTGTTAGGTGTAGGAATTACCAAGATAAATCCCAGAATTCAGTTCCTGAAGAATGCAAGTGAAGGTTGCTGAAACGTTGAAAGTAAGTTCAATAGTTACATCAAAAAGAAAATTTATATTTATTCATTTCCCACCTTGACAAACATCTTCAGCAGGTCAGTTCATTGTTTGTAATCTTTTGTTTGTCGATAATTTTATGGCCGCACCACCGCAACAGAGGACATATCATTAGTTCACTCCCGGATTCATGATACAAAACGGCATATTTCCAGACACTTCTGCTGCGCACAATGTCGAATGGTCCCAATCAATATTAATAGTGGTTTCAATGGGACAAGCACTAGCATATTGTCTCCAATACTAATAATATGACACACCTTTTCCAAGTACGTTTGGCAGGACGGTTTGATACATGTTTTGGTGACTATGAAGCTACTACTGTCTTAATCGATCAATGCTAATGCGAACACACGACGAAAGACCGTTTTGTTGATGCAGGCCTGCTGAAGTGTCACATCAGTGCCGAGAACTTAACGGGCCTCGAAATCATGGAGCTGGAGAACGTCAACGTCCTCTACCAGGAGATGGTCAACGAACGATGTATCGACTTCCGGTTTATCGCCAACGAACTTCCGTTTCTCTGACTTCGGAGTCGGCTGCCCGGACTACAACTAATAAGCGTCGTTGGCGCATGCAGGTTCTTTAATGATCTGCACTGGCGCTTGATGCGAGGCAGACGCCCCAGCGGTGTGCTCGGAACACCTCCCTCTACCGACAGACGTACACCCACTGCATGACTCCCTCTGCTCTCGTCTGATATGTGAACCCCTGATACTCTCTCTGGCGCAATCTACTTATATTAAATGACGCAAATCAAAAAATCAAGATGGCGATGTGTATACAAATGCACTGCCCCATAAACCAGACGTCTGAACAAACAACCACACAACAGTATTCATCTAATATGTGTCGCCTACTACCAGACGTTGTAACGTTGTCGTACCAGAGTTTTATTGTGGTTGACTCTCGTGGAGAGACAGTGCAAATGTAGTTGCAGACAACCAATCTACCGATAATGACAATTTCGCACTGGTAGGCATATTATTGTTAATTAATATCGTTGGTAGACATGGTCGGATAATATCAACATCCGACAGGCAGACAAGGCGAAATGGTGATATCAGTTATATTGTGTATAAGTTTTTCACCTATTTCGTAGGGGAATGTGTCAAACAAACGCCCCATTTATTTATATGTTAAATAGTAACAACGTATACAACATTGGATAATCATTAAAACATACCTTCTTGAACAGAACTGCGTTCACAAACTGTTTCCACTTCACACAGCCAGCACGAAAGACTTCTTACGAGACTAAGTTCTAAAAGAGTGTTCACCTTGAACAATGCTAGGGAAAATATTGTTCTTGGCTCCAACATTCGATCAACACTTTGGTGGAACAATACTACTGAACTTATCACATTGCTACTACAAAGTAGTCCAACAACGTCGGTCTCGTGACAGGCCTTGAATCAAATCAGGTTTGATCTTGGCTTGCAGGATGTCGACTCGGTGTCTAGTTCGATCGTGTTTTCATCAAGGCGATGTCGTCAACCAATGAATAGTAGAGGAGACAGGGGTTAGTTGAAACACTGTTTTAGTTGAAACATTGGAAGCTAAACTGACATAAATTAATGTATCAATTTAACAACTCCCTCTGGCGGACAACGACCTTATCATGGTCAATGTTGATACTGCACGTGGAAAACGTGCAGGAGGAAAATTGTACAGGTTTGTAAAATTTTTCGTTACGTTTACCTTTTACGAACCCCTGCCTTTTACAAACATACAGATATGGCATGATTCATAAAATCAGTTTTTGTTTGAAGTCCCTTCTTAACTGCAATTTTAGCAATTCATAAACCACATGCTTTGATATAATAATACCCATTAAATCAATATCTTTGTAGTTAGTCTACCAGTGACTAAACATTACCCCTCCGAATAAAAATGTACATCATTTGAAGGGGTACAGGTGAGAAGATTTGTCCAAATTGGAACAAAGAGGATGTGTGGCAATTTGAATAGAGTGTTTCCTTGTTTTGAATAAAGACCACATGAGACCAATTTACATGTTGATACATCAGTTAGGTTTATCTTCTTTTGGTGCATAAAGGCAGTGTTGCAATTTGTAATATGTTTATATTAGAAGTTTGCTGTTTATGTTCTGCTGTTAGACTACTGGTTGTTGAGAGGGTTAGCACATTCCAATATAACAGACTCAAGATCCCCTTTGTACTGTTTAGTCAGACTGCTGGCACCAGATTATATTTACACTGGTGTAGGGCTGCAGGCAGTCTGACTCGAGTCACCTTACTTCTACAGAGGAAGACTCAGCTGGCAGTTCTTAGCAGTTAGCACTGTCAGCCAGTGCCAAGTGGTATGGTCTCCTGGTCGCATTAAAGGCATTCCACGGCTAACTAACGAATGGCGCTTTGTGGACGTCCTGGTGGTTTAATTAAACAAACAGGGATTGTGGCCTGAACTGACAGCCTACATTTGTACAATCTATATGTGTGTGTGTGCGTGCGTGCGTGCGTGCGTGCGTGCGTGCGCGCGTGTGTGTGTTATAATAATTTAACATTAACATATTTGCACTGCATGTGCTGACATGACAGAGTCATAAATGCAGTGCGCGAAGTCATCGATAAAGGCTGCCCATGTCGCCATGTCGCCATGTTGCTAATGACTATCAGATTTCTCATTGCATTCTACGTAGATATTGCACTACATTCCGTGGGAATTTTAATCAAATGTCCGCTTTCTCAAAGAAGGAAGAAGAATTATTGGTGGGATATGTCAAGAAAGCTGTCTAACTGTACTACGGGTTAAGTACCACCGACGTCCGTCGCCTTGCGTACGACTACGCAACGAAACTCGCGAAATCAGTGCCAAACTCTTGGACTGTAAATGAGAAAGCAGGCGTCGAGTGGTTAACTATGTTTCTTAAGAGACACGCAACAATATCATTGCGAACGCCCGAAGCAACATCCCTTGGGCGTGCGACGAGTTTCAATAGAACGAATGTTGCTAATTACTACAACTTGTAGCGTGTGTATGTCAGGGAGAAATTGACGCCGGCGCGCATATGGAACGTAGACGAAACAGGTTGCACCACTGTGCAAAAACCAAGCAAGACCATCGCCTCCACTAGCGTGAAACAGGTCGGTGCGATTGTTTCTTCCGAACGAGGAGAGCTTGTTACGTTGTGCTGTGCTGTTAGTGACATCGGAAACAACGTACCCCTGTCTTCGTGTTCCCAAGGGTGAACTACAAGGACGCCTTCATCGGTGGTGCCCCTCCGAGATCCATTGGCACCGCACACCCCTCGGGCTGGATGACGTCCCGGAACTTCTGAAAATTCATGCAACTTGTTTTCGTCATGATCGCTGCTCTCGCGAAGACACCGTCCTACTGGTCTTAGACAATCACGAGTCTCACTTGTCAGTTAATATGCTGGATTTCGCGAAAGAAAAACGGAGTGGTGATGTTTTCCTTCCCTCCACATTGCTCGCACAAATTACAGTCAAGGAGTACTACAACTCCACGTTCGATGGCTGGGTCATGGAAAACCCAGGGCGCACGATGATCTACGACATCGCAGGAATGATTGCGAAAGCAATTCCGAGGGGTATGGCGCCGACAAACACCAAGTCGGGGTTCCGCTTTAGCACAGCACAGGCACATTCTTACTGACGTCAAGTTTCTGCCGTCGGATGCAGCCGACAGACCCAACCCCAAAAACGTGTCTAATATCGCCCCATCGATGTCCACCGCGCCAGCCGTGGTCGCCCAAGACCCGCCAATTGACGTCGCTGCAAGTACCATCTCCGAGCCTCGTCCATCCACATCCACGGGGGCGTGACTGCCACTGGTCATCAGACATCAAATCTTGGGACGCTCGTGACTTTCGTCTTATCTGACGTTGTTAGCCCAGAACACGTCAGACCTTTCGGGAAAGCGGGCCTTCGTAAAAGGAATACTCGTGGTAGAAAACCTGGGCGGACAAGGATAGTAACATATACTCCTGGAAAGAGGCAACTACAAATTGATCACGAAAAATAATAAAACCATCGAAAGGTAAAGGGAAAGCAACACCAACTACTTTGTATGCCACAACTGTGAATCGGAGTGAATATTAACGTTGCCGCTTTAGTTACGCAATGCATTATGGGGACATACACTTTGTAGGCCCCCAATACCACAATTGTAACTCCCAGTGAACGTTGCCGTTTTAGTTACGCAAATAGTAGCAGCTCAACATTAGGTAGTTATCCTACATAACCTACATTAGTTAAGTGTTGTTACCAGTTAAATTAGTAAAATTTCGTGACTGATGTAGAGGTATGCTAGGCAATCAATGTGCGTTTCGTTAGTTTTATTTGCGATAATCAGAGTTCTTCTTTATTAAGAAACATATATTCATCTGATATACATGTAAAGACTCCCTACGCCAACGAGTGTTTCAACTTGCCCCACGCCTAGTTTCAACTAACCCCATATACATGGTTAGTTGAAGCAGACAATGTATGCTCACAAAACTAGTTATATGTCGGGTACTCTTGGAAGTACAAACTTTCTTAGTAGTTACATATATGACATGAATATATACTATATAGGCTTGCGGGTGCATGTTATTTATTTTCATAAATAAAACGCGTTTCGAATTATCCCAGATAAGACAAAAAGTGTTTAAACTAGCACGCCCCCCCCGCCCCCCTTCACCCCCACGTATTGCGGTTATGCTGTGTGTGGAATGTCCGATTTGTAGATGTTAGAGAGCATCGCAGCAACAACTTAACGTTGTGGTTGGCGGTGACTATCGTGGACAGTTGTACTATGGCGATAGCTGTATATGTATAACTATTGCAATAATATTTCGATAGTTTCACAACTACTGCGATAGTATCACGGAATAGGAAAACAGACCCAAACCGTACTTAGTGGGTGGTGTAGATTTGGAGGCAGGTGATTAAAAATGCAGAATCCGTGAATGGCGCTGCTCCAATCAACGCTTGTTGATGGAATGTCGATAAATATACATAAAATTATCCAACATAGTTGAAAAACATGTTTATTTCATTAATACAATGAGACAAATAGCCCTGCTGAATTGTTTTCTGCTAACTATCGTTACATGCCCGTCCTGGGAGCAAACCCTTTTGAGAGAATTGCGTCTAAATGTAACATTTTCAGAAACCGTAGAGAGACTCTTGCGTATATTTTCAGAAGAACATTCCTGATGATTGTGTCATGCTATTCCTGCAACTTTTTATTGTCGGAAGCATCCCACACTTCTACGGAAGAATAGGTACATATACACATATGTAAATATCAAACTGAATCTGACGTCTGTCTGTATGTACATATATCATTATAGAATTCCATGAAATCAAGAAAAATAAACGTATGCATTCTCTCTCGACAATTTTATTGTAATGATATCGTCGGCTACAATTATTTAATCACACCACAATGACTAGTGGAAGTATTTGTAAACTATGCTAATTTTCATTAACATAACGTATGCAATTATAGACATACAATAACAATGTGTACACGATTTCCAAAGTACGTGTTTTTCCATTTAAAGGTGAACGCTTCTTGTCAACATGGGTCGCAATCCGTTTAAGTTATATATGTACACGATTAAATGCAATATTCGGTATAAACATACGATTTCATTAATATACAAAGGTAGCATTTCATGAGCTATCTCTGTCCCATACTTATTTCATGAGCTATCTCTGTCCCATACTTATTTCATGAGCTATCTCTGTCCCATACTTATTTCATGAGCTATCTCTGTCCCATACTTATTTCATGAGCTATCTCTGTCCCATACTTATTTCATGAGCTATCTCTGTCCCATACTTATTTCATGAGCTATCTCTGTCCCATACTTATTTCATGAGCTATCTCTGTCCCATACTTATTTCATGAGCTATCTCTGTCCCATACTTATTTCGCAATCGGCAAACGTTTCATATGCAAATCGAAATGAAGCCTCGTGATGACATCTGCGGAAACATGACCCGTTTTTGTGTCACGCGGTTGAAACCGGCCTTTGCTACACTAAAGCAAATATGTTGCAACTGATCCATAGAACTCTACATTACAGTGGCTAGGAGAGCCAACCTGTCACATAAACACATTTGACAGAGCTATTTGACTTACAAATAACAAATATAATGTAATAACTTAAGTGTTTGGGCACCAGAACAAAGTTAGGTCACACATTTCAATATCACATTCGAGGGGTGTGTGGCAGTGGTCTCTACATCCTGTCTCCCAATGTTTTTTGGGCCAACCTCCCAACAGTTTTAGGACTAACCTCCTGTCACGTCCTGCTCTGTGCTCTGGGTAAAGATCGTTTCATCTTTGGTAATAAAGTAAACAAGTCAATAAATGCATCTCTTATGGGGTAGTATAGTTAGACTGTTGATGCCACAGTGTGTGCATTATACTAAAAGTGAAAGGTCAAAAACTGTAATGCACGGTTTGGTGGTTTTCTCTTTTTGAATGCTTTCCTAACGAAATACAGTTTAAATCGGGATGCACAGTGCCCTGAAGTAAATGAACAAACAAAACATTTTCCGTCTTCAGCAGATTAACATTGGAGAAATACTAAGTTTTGGGAAGATAATAATACTGTTTGGACAGCGTGGTTGTGACTCTAGTGGCAAGTGGCTTTGTAAATGGCCCCGGGTGCTTTAATTGGATTTCACTTTGGACCAGAAAGAAACGTCAAACTTAATGTGCAATGTTTGCACTTTAAATCAGTCCTATGCATTATATATTCACACACAGCTGTTCCAAATATGTCTGTATTCACAGTGAACTGAATAGGATGTTTGAACCATATGTTAATTAGTCTACGGATGTTAAGGCTAATATATCATACCGAACATCTTATAGTCATAACTTGATGACGCGTCTAAATACAAAACATAAATACAAATATTGCAACATCTTCTGTAAAGGTAATATGGAAAATGTAGCAAAATAAATACGGACAGATTACTCTGAACACAGATTCTGGCTTACTAGAAGCACACACCTAACTGATGTTATCATTTTATATTTTGTAGTTTATCATTTGCATTCATAAAATGATTAACTGCCCACGGTAGGCAAAAAGTCAGTATTTTAGAGAATGTCACAGAAGAATCACATCGCCTTTCTTTGTGACGTCCACCAACTTGAGAGACTTCAACACCTGAAACCACAACAGAGTATTTGGGGTCATCATTAAAGAACAAGTTCTGTCCAGCGTGGTGACGGACAAAGAAGGAATGTAATGTATACTTCCCCACAACCTGGTCAAAACTTTACAATAAACAAGAATCCTCAGCTCCAAGTAATAGTTTGTAAACTTTCTTTTTAATATTTGTTAATGCACTGACCATAATCATTGTAATCAGATACTAAAGGAACAAATTAAATATCGTTTAAGGGTTGACAATGTTCACCAGGTGACACTACAACTGCAGTGTAGTTTGTACATTAGTCACTAGATGGCAGGAGCAGTCAGATCTAATGCTCAAACAAATCAACCACAATCCTTGTGATAATACAAACTATGTGTTAGCAAGACACATTTGCATAACGTCACTACTCAAATTCCTTATGTTATAGCCTTAGATAATAGGGTGTAGGACTTTACTTGTTTAGTGCAGTATTCATTAATTAACTTCTACATTATTTTTTAATAGAAAATGCCAACATTTAGTAAAATTTATGGCCTGACCTTCTGATCAAAAACTTTATTTATAGCAGATGAATTTAATCAAAATACCATAACAAAAACGCATTACCGGGGTACATCTGTTTTTTCTTTTTCAGAAAAAACTGTATTTCATCGTCACCCTACTGGAATATCTTAAGAATACAAAATCAAGGCAAATGGTAGCTGATTTCTTAAAATTGCAGATTTCAAATATGAAATTTAGCCATTGAGAAATGTGTTGCCCGAATTGGCATTTATCGCGTTTACCCTGAAACCCTTCATTTATTGTAATTTTAAGTTATAAATCCTAACTTGAGTGCCACCAATGCACTGCAAATAAAGTAACGAAGAATTGGTAATGCGTTGGGCAAACTGCCAAACATGGCAAAAGATGAATACAAATAGTTATTAGAGGAGCAAAACCAAGCAGTGAATGATGCAGCCTTTGTATGGTACAGATCAGGTTACTTTATTACTAGTTTTTGTAAATTGATGCAGTAAGAAAATGTGATTAAATGAATTTATTTTGTTAAAGTCACACCAGGCCAATGAAGTGTAGAGTCCTACAGTTTAAAACGGTCTCTTCCATTCATTTAACTCTTCACGAATCTGTTTTGTTGATGTTCAAAACTGTAGTGCGTGAATAGTTTTAAGTACTATGTAGAGTCGTTTGCCAAATTTCAACCCAGACATACCAAAATTACTAGTCCGCCTCGATGATTTAATCAAAAGTAATTTGCACCAACAAGCAAGTATATCGTAGTCGAAACTAGATGGGCTCAATGTGTTGTGAAATAAATCTGACATGAGACAAGGAAGAACTGAACTGAAGAGGCGGCTTATTGATACCATCAGGTCACCACCTGTGCCAATGTAGGGTGTTCACACATTGATATTGATACCATCAGGTCACCACATGTGGCAATGTAGGGTGTTCACACATTCTGACAGTTTGTGGTGCTAGTGGAAATCATCCTTTGAATCATTTGTACTTAGTCCCACTTCCTCTCTTGTTCGACGTGTTTCTGGGAACTAAATGCACATGCGCCAAAACTGAAAAAACTTCCAGCCTACCAGCAGTGTCGGGTCCACTAATCGTTAAGTTCCCAAGCCCCATAACTCTGAGCGAGCAATATTGTAGGTTAACACAGCAACTGAAGAATCACACTTTCAACAAGTCGATCTGCCAGGGACACTGATGTTGTCAGAAGCCCCTGGATGGTAGAAACATTTACCTTGAGTTTGGCCTGACCCGTCTGTCCAGTCACTCGCAGCCCCATCTTGTACATGTCCGACGGTGTCAATGCCTCACTGCAAGTGTCAGTACGCCTTCGTCAGTGAAAGTACAACGATGTCAATACATGAAGAGGCTTTGTGTATATAAATAGAAATGGATGTGGGTCATGGGTCTACTTGGATTATAAAAAAATTGGAAAAGAAGTTTTTACAGTTTTTCCTGATTGAAATTTAGCCATAACTGGCTTTCTATTCACTGTATTGGCAATGCAGTGCTGTGCCTACAATTTTTTTGGGGGGATATGGGGATGGGTGGGAGGGGTCATTCCTATCCAAATTGTTTTGGGATTAATATTTTCGCTGCAAAATACAACAGCTAAATCTGTAGCTGTGTAGGCAAAATGAACGCTACTAAAAATAAGCACTACTTAATAGTATTTTTTAATCAGGTTCTGACAAATACTGTTGACCTAAAAAAATCATATGGCTAGTTACAATCATAACACAACCAGAAAATCTACTCGCTAATTACAAAAGCAATAGCATACTGACACGTCAGAAGTATCCTGAAGTGTGGTGGATGGAATAAAGTAGTATTAGGGGTACCGTATTCGACCTAATAAGCGTATAGTATGCTTAAAAAAATTGGGCCATGGAAAAATGTCAAGGAATCTGTTCATATAAACATACACCAAAATGTGTTTCTCTAGTCATTAAAGCAACTGTTTAAACACTAGTGGTGTCATTTGGTGTACAACAACTGGAAAGTGGTGCCAAGTGCTTCACACCAGATGGAGACACTTCAGTTATTCCACTCTAGTCAAATGACAATAAATATGGATCCGGCTGATTAAAAAAGGGGTGTACTCTAATTAGGGCTTGTATGCTTAATAGGTCGAATATGGTAAGTCTGTTAATAAGATTCAACTAAGCTATAGGAACCTGTTTCTTTCTTCTTTGAAATGTCGCCACAGCACTCGGTAGAGCTGCAACAGAACGTACATCAACTGTAATGTAAACCAAGTGACACATTCATAGTAACAGGTCAATCGCATGCAACAATTCACATGAAACATATGGAAATATTTATTTGGAAGTTACTACTGTTGGGTAAACACCAGTTGCCTGTAGTTATTTACAGTCACACATCATACACACCCAGTCAGTAACACAAACAAATGCTATAACTCTAACCACCAAACCAGCTTATTAGGAGGGAGAGCCTATGAGACCATTGGGCCCTTTGGCTTTGGGATAAGAAATGTTTTCGTCAATAACCTGTTGTGCCACCACGTGGTAGCATGGTGTGACAGGTGAATATGCTTGGCTTTGTGAGATGTAAATATGCCAGAGCCAAATTATAATTCAGAAGAGAGAATTCAGTGCATGAATTCATTGTTGTCCACATGAGTGTTAAAGGTATATCAATAAATATGATAAGCGAGTAAGGTATAACATTTCACAGAGTCAACGACAAGTGCACAGGTTATTGTAGTGTTGTATATTCTTGGGTCTTCATAGATTTAGTGATGCCTTTTATTTTTTATTAGTTGTTTTACAGTTTTTTCTAACCCAAAAACGTATCGTAGTAGTGGTACCATATTGGCCAAATTTATTCAGACACATAAAATTATTAAAATCTCAGCTGTCTGGTGAGCAAAAAAATAAGCAGCTGACGCTCACTGCAGAAAACGCTGATGCAATGCGGCGCAGCGGATCCATAAACCAACTAATGAAAAATAAAAGACCTAACCAGCATGCTTGACAATGCAGTCATCATACCACACTTGGGTCCAACATAATTAGCTTCCACCCGAATTAGACCCAGAAACTGGCTAGTATGCAAACTCAACTTGTTAGCTGATCAAATTTAGACAAAATCAGAAATAAGCATTAGAGCATTCAACCATGAGACATTGTGCCAGGTTCATGATTTAGTATATCCTTGGTGATAACGGAAGAACATTGTGCAATATGCTGGGTGAAAATAGTGTAATTGTGCACATTTCAGAGCATTTCTTCTATCGACAAAAAATAAAGAGGAGTAAATGATTATTTGAGCAAAAATAAAGGAATTTCATTGAATGGGATAAAAATAAAGAATTTAAACTGAAACAAAAGGCATCACAAAAACTAACCATTTGCAACTACAATCAAGAATATCATGCTAGTGAATTTTTCAGAATGTATTCTAAAAGTGGGAGTTTCTAATCAAAACTCTGTTTTCCTGGTGGCTGAGATAAGCGCCTGGCAGTTCTTGTTAATCGACTTCCAGCGAGATGCATTAAGTGCTTTTTATCTACTAACTGTTGGTTATTCACCAAAACAACGCAAACTATCAATCAAGTATAGATGCAAACAGAATGGCCATATCTTATTGGCAAGTATAGGACTAGTGTTTATAAATAGATTTTCATTTAGTGAGTGAATATTGCTGTGACATAGGGTTACCTAACAAGATGCTGTGTGTTCAACAAGGTTTTCCTGGCGTGATATTCTTGACAGTAGTTGGAAATGGTTATGTCTTAGTAACTCTTATAGGTGCACAGACCCAAAACCATGATGTCTGTTTCACCTTAAAGGAATTTCCTTTCGAATAAAGGAATGGTATGACCACTGTTGATAAGTGTCAAGTGACTTACCTGGTTGACGTCGGCCAGCTTGACACGTCCTCGCACCAGAGTGGACACAGAGACAAACTCCTCCTCCTCCACTTCTAGAATGTCCTCACAACATTGACGTCTCTCTGACGCCGACATTCGTATGTCACTCGCAAACTCTGTCATCAACAGACTCCATAACTGAAGAGGTGATTTTTAGTACAAATGTGTAACATTATAATTTAAACTATAATCTTACACATTTGTTGTCTTAACATAATGATCTGGGCAAATGATATATTTTGCCTGCAATGCAGAGCTAATATTTCACACAATCAGTACAGCTGTCAATTCAAATGATTTCTAAAGGCTCAAACCTAATTGAAATGCAAAACATGCATAAATTAGACACACTCCAATCATCAGACGTTAAAAAAAATTTTTTTTCACTTTGATTAAAACTAAGTATGTACCAACTATAAGCAAGTATCAACCATAAGTAAGTACCAACTATAAGCAAGTACCAACCATAAGTAAGCACCAACTATAAGCAGGTACCAACTATAAGCATGCCTTGTAATTTGTTTAACTAAAATGTTTTCAACACAATACCACTAAGCAGAATCATTTCGGAGCAGATCAATTAGTTAAGCGCCTGATTCAATCATGTGACACAAATTAATACACTGGGAATAGGGAATCATTCCATCCCAGCCAGTATATTTTATTCTACTAACTGGCTGACTCTGTTAAGTGGAGTCCACTGAATTAATGGCTGCAGAATAATTGCTACAGCTTAAAACACGAACAAAAGATAGAGAAAGAAATTTACAGAAAGCATTTAACAGGATATTACAACCTTTGGGTGTACGTTGCACCACTTCTCAATTCCAATGTCACCTAGCAACCTACTGTGTCACCTATCAATGTATAGTGTCACCTAGCAACCAATTGTGGCACTTAGCTACGGTGCCTACCTATTGCATCACCTAGCATCCCATTGCGTCACCTAACATCCAACTGCATCACCAAACAACCTACTGCGTCACCTAGCAATCAATTGCATCACCTAGTAACTTATCATGCTACCTAGCAACCTGTTGTGTCACATAGCAACCTATTGTGCCACCTAGCATCCTATTGTGTCACCTAGCAACCTATTGTGTCGCCTAGCACCTATTGTGTCACCTAGCATCACCTAGCAACCTACTATGCCACATAGCAACCAATTGTGACACCAAGCAACCTACTGTGTCACTTAACAACCTATTGTGTCACCTAGCAACCTATTATGTCACTTAGCAATCGATTGTGTCACCTAGCAACCTATTGTGTCACCTACCACTTGCTGCAACCTGGCTCATCTGTGCGCTTGTCCCACTAGGTCCAGTTATTCCATTTGATTCTGATGTCCCATTTGGTAATGCTGCACCATTTTGCCCCTCGGCTGATGCAGATGACCCATTTGGTGTAACAGACTCTGGTTGGTCAGTGGCTACTCCCAGGAGTGACTCCATCCTGGTCAGTTCCTCTGGCTTCTCAATCTGCCAGGGAAGCCATAGCAAGCCGTAACAGCAGGGTAATTTAACATACATTTACATAGCAATGCTATAAGTAGTAGCAGTGGTGTAGTGGTAGTGGTGGTGCTTGTGGTGGTTCTTGTGGTGGTGGTGGTGGTGGTGCTTGTTGTGGTAGTAGTGGTGCTTGTGGTGGTGACAGTAATGGTGGCAGTGGTGGTAGCAGGGTTCAATCTAGGATCTTGGAAAAGTGGGCCAATTGCCCATCCAGGTCGTAAAAGGGGGCCATTTTTGGATAACATTGCACCAATGGTGCCGCATGCCAGTGATCGGTTGCAGATCAATTACAGTACAAGTAGAACCCCTCCAAGCAGCCACCTCTCGAAAAAAAAGGCCACTCTATCTCTTTTCTGTGAGATCTGCACATCTGTAGGTGATCTGACTAACCTCTGTAATCAGGCCACCCTTTAATCAGGTTACTTTATCTCAGTCACTCTTTAGAGGGGTTCTACTGTATATATGAAACATTTTATAAAAGCTCCTTAGTCTTGTAACATGAAAACAAAACAAACTCTATCCAGATGGTTTGATGTGACATCTGTGTGAATTATATCAGGTTTTGGTTGCCTTTAATCAAGCAAATCGTATAAATCCAAAGCCATATATACCAGCATGTGTCCCAACATGGCACTTGAATAATAATAGAAATTAATTCAAATGATATTCAACATTGTTTTTCAAAAGAATATGCTATTTTAACCAGAAATTGTTAGAAAAATTGTTTGTCAAGTTTTTAATTGTTGTTTCATCATTGTTTTCTCGTATTTTCGACCGGCACCTTTTTGACATGACTACTTTCCGGTGACCCCACCTAGCAGATCATTTCGCGCCTAGTGGACTGGCGTGGAATCAGCCGATAATGGCGGAGATACATTGTATGGAATAACGATGTTTCGTTTGCTGAGAAGTCTTGGCTATTCTGCACAAAATTACAGGATAGTTCCAAAACAGTCGAACAATATTCCCGTTAATTAATGCAGAATTACATTTTGTTGAACTAATTTTTTGCATGCCAAATGCCACATTTACAATTTTTAAAACATTGTGTCAATGGCACAAAGGCGTGTCCTAGATTGAACCCTATGGTAGTAGTGGCAGTAGTAGTAGTAGTAGTAGTAGTATATTTTTTGAGTTTGTATTATATAACAATACAATATAAATGTATCACCGTCAATACACACTGAAGTATATTATGCCCAGCCTGTAGCCTGATATCAGTATGTGGACTCTTGCTACAGTAAAGGTGTACTGAATTGTTTGTTGATGTATAATAATAGAAATAGGCATGTGGAAAGATTGGAAGGGAAATGGTTGACAGAGAGAGTGGTGGCTCACGGTAGTGGATCATGACCAAGACGGGAGGACCGTGTGAAGAGAGATTTGGTAGGAGTGGAGAATGAGAGCAAGGGATGGGGGAGTGGAGAATGAGAGCAAGGGATGGGGGAGTGGAGAATGAGAGCAAGGGATGGGGAGTGGAGAATGAGAGCAAGGGATGGGGGAGTGGAGAATGAGAGCAAGGGATGGGGGAGTGGAGAATGAGAGCAAGGGATGGGGGAGTGGAGAATGAGAGCAAGGGATGGGGGAGTGGAGAATGAGAGCAAGGGATGGGGGAGTGGAGAATGAGAGCAAGGGATGGGGGAGTGGAGAATGAGAGCAAGGGATGGGGGAGTGGAGAATGAGAGCAAGGGATGGGGGAGTGGAGAATGAGAGCAAGGGATGGGGAGTGGAGAATGAGAGCAAGGGATGGGAGAGTGGAGAATGAGAGCAAGGGATGGGGGAGTGGAGAATGAGAGCAAGGGATGGGGTAGTGGAGAATGAGAGCAAGGGATGGGGGAGTGGAGAATGAGAGCAAGGGATGGGGGAGTGGAGAATGAGAGCAAGGGATGGGGGAGTGGAGAATGAGAGCAAGGGATGGGGGAGTGGAGAATGAGAGCAAGGGATGGGGAGTGGAGAATGAGAGCAAGGGATGGGGAGTGGAGAATGAGAGCAAGGGATGGGGGAGTGGAGAATGAGAGCAAGGGATGGGGGAGTGGAGAATGAGAGCAAGGGATGGGGGAGTGGAGAATGAGAGCAAGGGATGGGGGAGTGGAGAATGAGAGCAAGGGATGGGGGAGTGGAGAATGAGAGCAAGGGATGGAGGAGTGGAGAATGAGAGCAAGGGATGGGGGAGTGGAGAATGAGAGCAAGGGATGGGGAAAGTGGAGAATGAGAGCAAGGGATGGGGGGAGTGGAGAATGAGAGCAAGGGATGGGGGAGTGGAGAATGAGAGCAAGGGATGGGGGAGTGGAGACTGAGAGCAAGGGATGGGGGAGTGGAGAATGAGAGCAAGGGATGGGGGAGTGGAGAATGAGAGCAAGGGATGGGGGAGTGGAGACGGGTGGTGGAGTGGGGTAGAAGGGGGAAAACAAACATCGAGGATCAGTATCGATACCAATCTCACATGGGACTTCATGGACAAAAAGGAGAGCAGCAACAATTGATACAACATGGTGTCCTTACTGCTAAAATCAAAAGGCCCTGCTGTGTACACACCTGGGTGCCAGACCGGTCCTGTAGGTTCGTCAACAACTGACAGACATTTACAAGTTCACCACGGAAGAAATCCATAGCTTCCTGGAGCAAAAAATTAGAAAATAGAATATAATTAATCTACCACAACTGGGACATGTACTCTTTTTAGAAGATTGGATTTTCACTTTTTTTATATCACTGTAACATTAAATAATTTCAAAAACAGGTTTTTTTAGGTATATATTAGTTAGTACCATAAATATATCAACACAATACCAGTAGCTGTAGAATATGTGTTGAGAAAAAGGGAAATTGAACAGTTCTCATATTGCCATGGCTTTGGATTAAAGTAATTCACACTAAACTGTCTTTCTAGATTAAGATTTTTAGGGATTGATAAATTAAATAAGTGAGGTCTGATTATATGTAATTATATGTTATAAGCAATTAATTAAATACATGAGCCTTTATAGTCACTGGTGTATTTTTTGCTCCACGTCAGATTTGGCCCCATTTTGAAATCTTTCTGGATCACACGTTGCGTACGTCATTAGTCAGATATAAATCACATATTGGTTACTGGTGACATCACATTTTTAGACATATTTTTGTATATCTAATCCGACACTGATTGCTACGTGGCAGTACTGCTACAATAAATTGGTGCACTATATGTCATATTTCACTTTATTGAATGAAAATGTATGAAACCATTCGTAATAATCATTACAGGAGAGTAATCTAATAGCCCCTTGATTTTTGAATATTATCACACAGTGCCATACATTTCTGGCACTAGCCTAGTAATTCACTCAAAACAACTTGTTTTCACTTGATAGACAAAATCTCTGGTAGTTATTTTTGAATATGGATCCCCTGCGCAAAAGTTTCTTCAGATTTTTGTGATATATTATTTTATAATATATAATATCGATCAATATAATGTTATAATTTGAACATCTACATTTTCATAGGCAGAGATTTAACATTCTAACACCTCTAAACTTTGTTGGCATTTTCCAGTCATCTTCGAAGCTTAAAAGAATTGGTCATTGCTAACCATTACATCATTTCAAAATAACCTCACATCTTATCAGCTTTTTAATAATCACAAAGAAAAGAACTCAATCTTAAGATCCACTTAGTATCATTTACAATGTCAGTGTTCTATCAATATTTGCAATTTTCTATTGTACAATGCGTAGTTATGATTCAACAAAATTCTATGCTGAATTTTAACAAACAAAATGGCATCTGGGTAACTTGCCTTCTCAGCATCTTTTATGGCTTCTACCTCTTTCACAATTGCTGCAAACTCATGCTTCACCTCTGCAATCCTTCGCAGCAATACACTGGTGTTCATCTATATAACACAATACTCCATCATCACAAGACATACATACACTCTGCGTCCAGGTATAACCCTTTCAAGAAATTTTTTTTTCACATTTACCCATGGAAACTACTATAAAATATGTTCTAGCTAACAGCTCTATGCAGCAATTGATCAATAATGAATATATTTATGCACATTCCACTACAGTTATAACACAGTGTTAGTCATAACACTAAATTAACATAAACCATTATAATGGCAAAAACAAAAACCCTGTAATTACTCAAATTGAGTAATCGATAAAATGAATGTTATGGTATCTTGGTACACTATTTTTTCACAGATTGGACAATGGTTATGTAGACAATTTTACCTGTCCTGCATTTTCTTCTTTGCACTCAACCTCAAACTCCAGTTTCCGTGAGAGGTAATCAAGATCTGCATCAGCCTTGTTGAACTGAAAGTGAAAGTAAACAATTATGTCTTGGAATAACTTTGAATACCAGGTGACAAAATATTGTTGAATGACTGAAACAAAAACTACGAACGTTTTGCTGAAACAGTGACTTTATATTATGGAGCAGTATGTTGTTGTGTTGTTGACATATTTTATTACGCTGCAATAGTTTTCAAATGAACATCTCACTAGCTTTCCAATTTCAAGAGTCAGCTGGAATGGTTGGTTTACGTTGTTTTATTATTGATAAAAAAAATCCTAGTAATGTTATTAAGCCTACTATATTAAATCATCCCTCCCATCATATACATTTTTGATTTTTTTATATAAAAATCATGATGTTTTTCAACCCTGCCATAAAGTGTGGGTGAACAGCACGCCTAGTCAGGTGATGTATCTTGTAGGACGTAGTGTTATTTCCTGGTTACCATGACCACCAGATAGATAAATAAATTTGTTTACTTATTTATTAATTAATTTTTTCTCTATTTTTTTCTTTCTCTTGTTGTATATATTTTTTTACTGATCCATTCTTGTTTTTTATCTTGCTTTTAGTGCAATGTTGTTAAGCTTATCCTTTGGGCCACTTTTCATCTTTTGATGGTATCACCAAGCCCCTGAATTTCAGTATAAAAAAAAAGAAAACAGTATGTCACCCTGAATCTGGTAACAGCCAGGAAGCTGTGAACATTACAGCACAGACAACGTCTACTCTGTTATTGAAACATTGTGAACAAGACCAATATAATCAAGCATTTGCATCAAAAACAAATACTAAGTTACTGCAACAGACAGTAAAACCAAAGCCAGACCATTCAGGTCTTACCTCATTTTCTTTCTCAAGGTTTATTTCCCCATGGAGAATACATGTTGGTGATTAGGATGTTGAAAACTTAAAGTTTACAGTAAATTTGATGAAATATCAATGATACCACAACTGATATAAACGGGGGAAACTGTTCAGAACTCAGATTAATAACCCAACTGTCCAGGGCTGTCCAAAATGTCTGGTTAGCAAAACTCCAGGAGAGGTGTTGCAGCAGAAAGCACATATAAAATTGCTGAATGCCATTTTAAAATTTTTTTTACAGCAAACCTGATATATATATATATATATATATATATATATATATATATATATATATTGAATGAACAATAGTTAATTATGTATGATTAAATATGATTGTGCACACATACAAATAAAACTGTGTTAAAACGAACTGGATTCTAATTTTTCCTTAGCCTAGGGTTTTAAAAGTTGGAACTGGAATTTTCAATTTGGAAATGATTTTTGCAAGGCGGAATTGGAATTGATTTTTCTTGGAATTGACAAAACAGAATCGACCCCATGTCTGATATCAGAAGGTTCCTTCATAATTTATACACACACAGTTGTGGTATTCGTGGATTATACAACCAGTGTGGTGGACTTACTGGAGAAAAAGTTGAAAGGCAGCAATGAATGTAATGACATATTTCAGGGTCTCTTGTACGGCTGGATTGCATATTTTTTTATATTTCAGTTGCCCGTGAGCGTTCAAGTGTGTACTGGTTGTGCCATCCACATGCATATATCAGCCTATTCATCAGGCCTCTATGTCCTTCTTAGTTACCATACGAAATGTTAGGCTTCTAGAATAACGGCCAAAACATTCTACATCTATTGGCAATTTCACAGAAGCTACTTGGAATACAGAGCCCAAACAAATTTTTTTAATTGAATCTGAGATGGAAGTGTGTGAACCACCCCAAATATTTATTGATTTTACAAGGAATGACCCGTTTGGTGAAAGCCCTTGGTAAGATAAGCATGTAACCAAAATTTGAGCGTCCTAGCTCCAGTAGCTTTTGAGCTATTGCAGTTTGAAATTACACACATATCAATTGACCTAAGATTACGGTACCAATTACACAGTTCTTTTTGCTCCAACTGGAGCATAACACAGCAAGTAATGACATGTAACGTGAAACTTACCAAAACAGGTAGCCACATTCAGTACAGTCCCAGAAACGGCTCCCACACAGGACAATGGACTATAATATAGCTTGTTAAAACTTGTTTATACTTACTCTACTATGCAGCTAGTTTTTGAATGCCAGTGTGTATATATCATGGTCTGCTGATGATCTCAACAATATAGCCGCTGTATAGATGAGATCATCAGCAGACCATGACTTATACAAACTGGCATTCAAAAACTAGCTGAATAGTACAGTAAGTACCAACAAGTTTTAACAAGTCAAAGTGGCTACCTCATGCAACTGTAAAAGGCCTTATTATTTTTTACTCCCCACTGAAATAATAAAACTCCCGTCCATTCACCCCTTCCAACTAGCTGTGAGCACTGTCTATCTTGCCCCTCCAGCTCACCTCGTTAGTCTATAAGGAGGGTATTTGATTTTAATCAACTTTTAATTTGCACTACTTTTTTTCAGCATTTATTATTTCTAACATTTATATGAAGGGGCTGTTTGGAGAGAGCAAACTGAAGCCTGAAGTCATAACTTGGATAAGATATGACTGAGTAAATAAAGTGATAACATAAGCCTCACCTTAGTCGTACTTAGGTAGAAACCAACGAAGAGAATAAGCAAGGGTATACCTAATTAAGTAAATAAGCAAGTCTTCCCCGGAAACGAACGGTGATAGAAATACAATATTGTTGACAAAACCCAAAACAGTTAATTATCGCCCACGATTACACATTAAAATCACGATTATATCAACCCACTTTTTTAACACAAACCTTAATATTTAATTACGTAGATCCAACGATATATATTTCGTAAACAACATAACTATTACAACTGCAGATAATTACCATTGCTTCCAACTTGTCAACAGCTAACCCCGCCATTTTGAGTCACTGCCACTTCGCAGATAGCCTCAATTATCCAGGCTCCATGCTGTGGCGCCACCGTTTGTCGCAAACATCTTCGCCTGGACGTAAAACGGAAATTATGTAGGCACCGAGATCCTGGATAACCTAGGCTATTCTGGCGACATGAAACCGGCCCCAGATCATTATCTTATTTCCGGGTTTATGGCAATAAAACTTATCGAGAGTTGGCCACAGGCCAGTTAGGATTCGTCGCCATTACACTCATAAAGAGTCCGTAGGAATGTGAGGGTTACGTGTGATGTGTAAATGTTGTCGAATACTTTATAGTCCATGGCTTCTGTACTACTGTATTACATTTTTAATTTAATGGCAATGAATAGACCTTGACCGCTTGCGTATCAGTGCATTGGCTATTATGCACAACGAAGCAACATTTCAACATCAGTCATCAGCTTTGGGTGCGTTTTTCTAAAAACGTGGTGTCATTTTCACGAATTTCACACAACATTTGTATTAATAGAGGTTAAATGTGCTATGAAATTATAAAAAAAATTATAGGACATATATTGTCCAGGAATCAAAAACTCGCTGAGAACAGAGTCTGGCACCAGAGACATCGCTTGACTGTTAACGTGAGGTGACATCACTTATCTGATTGAGTCACGTTGGCGTTATAGGGGTCATGCCTCAGTTACACTTCCTGGTGTGTTGTAGGGCATAGTAATTTTAGGTATGTACGTGTTATTTTAAAAAATCATATCATCTGACATATCTGCTTTTTTGACGGCATCTTGGGAAATCTTGAGGAGAACACGTACGGAGTTGAATTTGGTTGATTGGATATTTGTCTAAAGCGTAGAATATTGATCGGTGAAGTATTATTATTACGTATACGTAACAATAATACAAGATTTGCCATCCAAGCCAAAGGCCCAGATGGCAAGTGGACAAGGAAGCCATTGGCTTATCGAGAGTCCAACAATATTCATCTACTTATAACCTGCCCTCCTGAGATATGCACCAACCTTGTTTTTAAACATATTCACGCTGCTAGAAGTTACACAATCTGTAGACAATTTGTTCCATTCATTTATTGTCCTCTGTGAGTGCTTCCTGATGTCCAATCTACATTGATACTAATTTTACCTCATGTCCTCTAGTTCTGCTATCCTTCTTGAGTGAGAAAAACATATTTCTATCAATATTTTCATACCCATTCAATATCTTAAAAACTTCAATCTGATCTCCTCTTAACCTCCTTGTCTCTAGAGTTGTTAAACCACATTCTTTCAGGCGTTCTTCATAACTAAGGTCTCTCAGTTCTGGAATCATTTTAGTTGCTCTCCTTTGTATGCGATCAATCCAAGAATTTGATTACCCTTTGAAGCTGCAATACCACACTGCTATGAAACTTTCATATCAGCGCTTATTGTAACTCCTAAGTCCTTTTCTTTTACAGTAGTACCCAGAACAGTATCTCCCATTTTATAGTTTACATTCAAGTTCCCATGTCCTGTATGTAGGCATTTACATTTCCCAAAATTTAACAACATCTGCCATTTCTCAGACCATTTCACTAATCTGTCTAGATCGTTTTGTAAATGTTGTTTATCACCATCAGTATTAACTTTTCTAAACAGTTTTGTGTCATCCGCAACTTTCAGTATGTTACTTGTTATACTGTCGTCCAAGTCATTGATATAAATTAAGAATAATATAGGTCCTAATACTGATCCTTGAGGTACCCCACTCAAAACCGATTTCCAGTTTGAAACTTCTCCATCTACTACAGCTCGTTGTCTTCTGTCAGTCAGCCATTGTTCTATCCAGTCAGTTATGCTATCCCCGATACCGTGGGCTTTTTATTTAAGTAGTAATCTTTGATGTGGAACTTTGTCAAAAGCTTTCTGAAAATCTAAGTAGATAATATCTACTGGCGATCCCACGTCTATCCACTTAGTGATTTCTTCCAAAAAACATAACATATTAAATTTGTTAAGCATGACCTCGCTTTAAGGAATCCATGTTGAGATGAATTTAATAATTTATGCTTAACGAGGAAGTCCACCATATGGTCTTTAATTAACCTTTCTAATAATTTACAAATCACTGACGTTAAACTCACTGGTCTGTAATTCTCTGACTTGTTTCTCGAACCCTTTTTAAATAATGGTATGATGTTTGCTTCTTTCTTTTTGTATTTTGCATAGTCTTCTTCCTTTCTGGTACGCATATAAACCCTCCACATAGTTTGTTATAGCATTATTTTTCTAATAGCCTCTTTTGACAAATATTTCTTTCTACACCGTTTTCCTTGTTTTTGGATTGCTGCTTCGAAAGGAAATCAAATTCTAGGGCTAATTAGGAGAACTATCATGTATAAGGAGAAACAGCTAATTGTATCCTTGTACAAACAATATTTAGACCACATTTGGAATATTGTATACAAGCATGGAGGCCGTGTCGTAAGAAGGATATAGACAAGCTAGAAAGAATACAACGAAGAGCAACTAAAATTATTTCAGAATGGAGAGACCTTAGTTACGAAAGTCGCTTATTACAATGTGGTTTGACAACACTAGAGACCAGGAGACTAAGAGAAGTCAAAATAGAAGTGTTTAAAATAGTGAACGGTTATGAGGATGTTGATAGGAATATGTTCTTCAAACTTAAAAAAGCACTAGAACCAGATGACACGAAGCAGCGTTAGTTAAGGAACAGTGTAGGCTGGACATGAGAAAGTACTCTTTCTTACAGAGGGTGATAAATGAATGAAACAAACTGCCAAATGATTGTGTTAATGCTAGTAGTATGAATATGTTTAAAAATAGAATTGACAGATATATGATAAGGGCGGGCTACACATAAATGATAAAATTGTTGGACTCTCGATAAGCCAATGGCTTCCTTGTCCACTTGCCATCTGGAACTTGTTGTTTGGGATGGCAATCGAGTTAAATCTCGTGTGAAATCTCATTTGAGCAGACACACATTGGCAAATTTTCTGGTAGAACATGTTAGCAGTGTAACTATGGATTTTTAGATGGTTTCAATAGGCGGGAGGATTTTTGGCTATTTTTTTGCCACAAGGCACGTGTGAGTAGTAATTCATGCACACATTGGTAAACATTGACGGGCGTGGCACGTTCAGGCGTTTTAAATGAGTTAGAAGTATGATACTTTGACTACACTTGAACAGCATGTCAATGAGATGATGACAACGGCAGGTAAGAAGTTTAAGAATTTTTGATGGTCCCATTTTCTTATAATCATGCAAAAAGTTAACATGGTCGTCAGTGGGAAACATAACAGTAGGCTGAACCCTATATATAATTTCAGTTGATTTTGTTTCGTTTATGCAGTTGCCCTTTGCTGGACAGTCAGTTGACAGACAGTTAATAGATGCCTTTGGATACAGACCCATTCGTGTGAAACGAGGCGAGCTTCCACTCCTTGAAAGTGGTGACGATACACGAAAGCTGGTGGAGGTATATATGGTAGTGCCCTGCGCGGGCCGAGCTTTGGGTCCAAGCCCGGCCCGGCCTGCAGCTCGCGGGCCGGGCCGGGCCTCTACATAATTCCGCGGGCCGTGCCGGGCCTGGGCCTACATACTGCGGGCCCGGGCCGGGCCTGGGTTGAAAACAATTTAAACACATCAGGCTTGGGCCGGGCCTGGGCCTAGTGTGAGCGGGCCGGGCCGGGCCTGGGCTGGGCCTGGACATAATAAAAATATTCATAAAAAACACCGATTATTACTTTATTGTTTAATAAAGCCTAATTAATGAATGCTTAAAATTATTTATTTAGTATTATATAGTTGCAAATTGAGACCTTGCATGGAATCTAATGGCCCCATAAGTTCACTTGGCTGGAAGTAGCCAGCCCCAAATGTTTACTTTAGAAATATTTGCAGAGGCAATCAAGCCATGATTAACCATCAACTTTGACCCTACCAGTGGACATTCTATTGTCTAGGTCTTCCCTCCAAACATTGCCCACCTGAATGACCTGCCCACTGCCAAGTGCCCACTAGGCCACTAGTCCACTACCCAGTACCTAACCCAGTTGGTAATTGGTATTTCTCCCCAGTCCTAATTCATTCACACTTGTACTAATTCACACATGTCTGAACCGGTCTGTCTCAGGCTAGTGACTGCAGGCCTGCTGGAAATGCCACTGGGTATCAGTGCCAGTGGGTGACATTTAATTGAAATATCATATTACATTATGTTAACTTAGTTAACCTAATTCAATTAACAATGTAAATTGGGGTTATGGCTTGCATAAGGGTTAAGTCAGGGTTAGATAAACAAATCTCGTACCCTAACCATAAGCCAATACATTAAAGTCAAATATAACAAATCTTATCATATTTAATAGTCATGACACTAAGAAGTTTTTCTTTATTTTTCTTCAGGATATTCGTCCGTTTGAAGAAGTTGGTGGTGCTGTATTTTTAGAACTCGTCCAGCACACTATGGACAAATAAACTGTTTTACAGTTTATTTGTTTTTCGTCTTTGTTATAATATTATAGGTTTATCTTCTTTAAACTTTGCGGGCCGCAGGCTTGCGGGCTTACCCATCTTTGGCCCGCAGGTATGGGCCGGGCCTGGGCCTGAAACTTGCGGGCCAGGCCGGGGCCAAACATTCACGGTCTGGGCCGGGCCTGGGCCGGGCCTGGGCCTAAGTTCTAGTTTGCGGGCCTGGGCCGGGCCGGGCTTTAAAAATTATTGCGGGCCTGGGCCGGGCCTGGACTCTAACTGCTAATTGCGGGCCGGGCTTGGGATCAAATTCTAGGCCCGCGCAGGGCACTAATATATGGAATGAACACTGTGTTAAAGGTTAATTCCACTTTATCTTAATATTGTGTGAATTGTTTTACCATGCATAAGTCAAATTTAGAATTGTTTCATATGCATTGTATATACTTATAAAACGTCACTCATAACTGATGCGTTAGAATGAAAGTCCCTGGATGCATACCCAGAATCTGGGTATGCATATCCGGGTTCCGTTACAGCGGAACCTACTCTCTGATTCCAAGCTCTGGTGTGTGGGACAAACAGAGGCGCCACATCCCACAGCTTGGATTATTGAAGCTAGGCCAGCCCTTATCTGTCAGTTTTGTATTGTACCCATATATACAATTTTAAGTCCATTTTTATTATGATTATTTCATGTACCCAACAGGTTACAAATTCTAAATCATCTGAGCATTTAATTCAAGTAGAGTGACCTCCACCTTGGCAGGCGAAACAAAACCATCATCGTATGAATTTCTGGAAATCAACTTAATTTTCTACATTCTATTTGACTCAACCCTTGCATCAAGCTTTGTAGTGTGTGATCTGCTACGTGTGCAGGTCAGATAGTTTGGCCATGAAAATTTTAAAGGATGTATGACATTTGGCCAGCCAGTATTACTGCAGGATCGTACTCTACTAGGTCCGTGTCAAATGCTGTAGTTTCAATTGGAGCAGCAATCCCGTCAGTGATTTAACTTATTTACAAAAAATATCTTCCATCCAATGTCAGAAGAATCAGAAATGTTTTGCATAATAATTAATTTGTCCCATTTGTTGAATTGTGCTTTGACAAATTGACAGGCATAACAAACTACAAAATTATCTAAATCCAGTATAATTATATATATATATATATATATATATATATATATATATATATATATATATATATATATATATATATAAAGAAACATTGTGTTCTGTATGACAAAGAAGGCAGATAAATCTTCCAGATAGTCAGGCTTCCTCAAGAGTGGTGATGCTGCCTGTCTATCACTAGGTGGACCTTGCTGTCTGCTTTCTTCGAGAATATCCACAAAATTGTTCATATGCAATTTGGGAAGCCAAGCATTTTGGTAGAGTTGTTATCGTACAGTCTTTGCATAGCATACACAGTGTGGGTTTGACTGTGTTTATTAAACTAGTGCAACTACAATCCATATTAAGAGCAAGTCTGATGACATAATTACTTGACACATAACTTTATTATCAACAATCGCATCATTATATAAAATAACGTTTTGCAGAGCTAGGTCGACTGAAGCCAGCAACGCACAAGGAAGCATTGGTTCCACCAAATCCAAAAGAGTTTGTCAATGCTACCTTCCTATCACCAGCCTTTCTCTGCCACACTGCAGCAGAGTTTTGTACATAGTTTAAGCAGGGCTCGGTGTTCGGATTGTGACAGTTTATGGTTGGTGGTGACATGGCAGAGTTACACGCCATTACTGTGAATATTGCCTCAACGGCCCCTGCTGCTCCAAGCATGTGGCCTACAGCACCCTTAGTTGATGACACAAGTACGTTTGGACTGTGGGAACCCAGTAGGTGGGAGATGGCCTTCGATTCAGCATCATCTCCCAGAGGCGTCGACGTTGCATGTGCGTTGATGTAGCCCAGCTCGCTCACGTCTGCATTAGCATCTCTTAGTGCCGCTTGCATGCACCGATACGCACCGTCACCATTAGCACACGGTGACGACACATGATTAGCATCACCTGACAGACCATAGCCCAGGATTTCCCCATAGATGACAGCATTTCTTGCTAGGGCATGCTCCAATTCCTCCAGAACTAAAATGCCAGCACCCTCTGCCATGACAAACCCATTACGGTCACGGTCAAACGGACGGCTGGCCTCGGTTGGGCGATCATTGAATGACGTGCTGAGGGCACGCATCCGGGCAAAGCCAGCCACAGCAAGCGGAGTGACAGCCGCCTCCGCCCCACCGCACACCATCACGTCAACATCTCCATGTGCGATGAACCGTGACGCATCGCCAATAGCATGTACACCAGTAGTACATGCTGTAGACACTGCATGATTGACACCCTGAAAAACACATGGAAGTGGATTATTTCTATAAATCAACATTGCTGTAAAATGGAAATACTACAATAATATATTATTAAACATACATTAAACTATTAAAACACGTTAATTTTCAAATAGATATTAACATACATTTTATGGAAGTAAAATAATATTTAAGGTGATAGATTTTAATAAATTATTATTAAGACTATTACAACTGTTTTATATATAAATTTGTTTTAATATACAAATCATCCCCCCAGGCATGTCTAGAAAATGTCAGCCCCATACAAGTGAAACTGATGGAGATACGAGGGAACAGACACACAAGTCACAAACTAGATTATTATATAGATGTCAGGTCTGCGACATGGTACACTATTTCATCCTTCCTTTGAGGTATATTATAATGTCCACCTCCACAGTTCCAGTGATTCGTGAATAACGTAATATTTACAAAATAAAACAAACAACATAATTTAAAGCAAAGAGGCATTTTAAAAAATAACATTTTGCAAAAGCTGTCAGCAAGACAAGACAAGATTATCATAGAATGTGCAACAATTTGTTACCAATGTTCAGCAAGAACTCAAACTTCAGAGACCGAAAAGTATGGGTGCATAGAATTACAGGAGCAAAGAGGGTGGATAGAAGGAGGATGAAAGACCTGAGGGAAGAGATTGGGAAGAGGGTGGATAGAAGGAGGATGAAAGACCTGATGGAAGAGATTGGGAAGAGGGTGGATAGAAGGAGGATAAATGACCTGAGGGAAGAGATTGGGAGGAGGGTGGATAGAAGGAGGATGAAAGACCTGAGGGAAGAGATTGGGAAGAGGTTGGATAGAAGGAGGATGAAAGACCTGAGGGAAGAGATTGGGAAGAGGGTGGATAGAAGGAGGATGAATGACCTGAGGGAAGAGATTGGGAAGAGGGTGGATAGAAGGAGGATGAATGACCTGAGGGAAGAGATTGGGAAGAGGTTGGATAGAAGGAGGATGAAAGACCTGAGGGAAGAGATTGGGAAGAGGGTGGATAGAAGGAGGATGAAAGACCTGATGGAAGAGATTGGGAAGAGGGTGGATAGAAGGAGGATGAATGACCTGAGGGAAGAGATTGGGAAGAGGGTGGATAGAAGGAGGATGAATGACCTGAGGGAAGAGATTGGGAAGAGGGTGGATAGAAGGAGGATGAATGACCTGAGGGAAGAGATTGGGAAGAGGTTGGATAGAAGGAGGATGAAAGACCTGAGGGAAGAGATTGGGAAGAGGGTGGATAGAAGGAGGATGAATGACCTGAGGGAAGAGATTGGGAAGAGGGTGGATAGAAGGAGGATGAATGACCTGATGGAAGATATTGGGAAGAGGGTGGATAGAAGGAGGATGAAAGACCTGAGGGAAGAGATTGGGAAGAGGGTGGATAGAGGATGAATGACCTGAGGGAAGAGATTGGGAAGGGGTGGATAGAAGGAGGATGAATGACCTGATGGAAGAGACTGGGAAGCGGGTGGATAGAAGGAGGATGAATGACCTGAGGAAGAGATTGGGAAGAGGGGTGGATAGGAGGATGAATGACCTGAGGGAAGAGATTGGGAAGCGGGTGGATAGAAGGAGGATGAATGACCTGAGGGAAGAGATTGGGAAGAGGGTGGATAGAAGGAGGATGAATGACCTGAGGGAAGAGATTGGGAAGAGGGTGGATAGAAGGAGGATGAATGACCTGAGGGAAGAGATTGGGAAGAGGGTGGATAGAAGGAGGATGAATGACCTGAGGGAAGAGATTGGGAAGAGGGTGGATAGAAGGAGGATGAATGACCTGAGGGAAGAGATTGGGAAGAGGGTGGATAGGAGGATGAATGACCTGAGGGAAGAGATTGGGAAGAGGGTGGATAGAAGGAGGATGAATGACCTGAGGGAAGAGATTGGGAAGAGGGTGGATAGAAGGAGGATGAATGACCTGAGGGAAGAGATTGGGAAGCGGGTGGATAGAAGGAGGATGAATGACCTGAGGGAAGAGATTGGGAAGAGGGTGGATAGAAGGAGGATGAATGACCTGAGGGAAGAGATTGGGAAGTGGGTGGATAGAAGGAGGATGAATGACCTGAGGGAAGAGATTGGGAAGAGGGTGGATAGAAGGAGGATGAATGACCTGAGGGAAGAGATAGGGATGCAGTTCAGCTTAACAGCAAGAATAACCAAAAGATGGATGATGTGGGCAGGTCACTTGGTGCAGATGGAGGAGGACCGACTGCTAGACAGAGCACAGGGGATGAAACAGCGGGTAAATGGGAAAAGGGGAAGACCGCAACTAAGATGGGATGACTGCTTAAAGAGGTATGTAAGAAAGACAGAGGAGGATGACAGGTGGAGGGAGAAGGCTGCTGATAGGGACAGGTGGAAAGGGATAACAGCCGGGGAGGTGCAGCAGTACATGGACTAGCCTCACCCTTTATGAAGGGAGCAACACGGAAGAACAGAGTTTAATCTGTCCTTATCAGATGTATGTCCATTATATTTTAAAAAAAAACACTGCACAAAAGAGTGTTAATGAGAGTTTACCTTAAGGCTGAACTTGAGACTGATGTGTCCAGCAGCCATGTTGACAAGAATGTGAGGCACGAAGTAAGGGTTCACCATCCTATATCCGCCCTCGCCCTGGAGGGTGCAACCCGTCTCCACTATCTCGTCAAGGTCCACCATGCCCATTCCAACTGCAACCCCTGTAGATGGAAACATACGCTACTATCTTATCCACTGTGACTATGTATGTATGTATGTAAGTATGCATGCAAGCATGCTTGTTTGTGTGTGTGCGTGCGTGCGTGTGTTTGCATGTTACTCTACTCCTCCAGAGTCCTCCCGTTTTGCATCTCAAACTCCAAACTTTCAGGGGTTCATCTACGACCCCACAGTCGGGTCATAACAGTTTAATTTTTGCTATTACCCTTTCTACGAACAATTGAATTACCCTTTGTAGTTATTACGTACAACTGTCTGCAACACTGTATAAACAACGACATATGACATACGTACTGCCAGTACTACATCGCAATTTCAAGAGTTGGAAAGAAGCCATCAAGATATTGACTGGCAGCAGCAAGTACCAAGGCAAGGATGGGTATTTTTCTTAGCGTATATAAGAAGTTTAATAGCATCACACTTCACTTCACTTCACTTTCCCATAACCCGTAAGGATCGTTGGGGCACCATTGATGACTTTCTAACCAGCTCTCTCCACGTTTCCCTGTTCTCTACAGCCCTCTGAGAGTCAGCGAACTCCATTCCTGTCCACTCTTTGATGTTGTCTTCCCACCTCTTCTTCTGTCTACCTCTTCGTCTCCCCCCTCTTACAGTACCTTGCAATATAGTCTTTGCAAGGCCAGATGATCGTGATACATGACCGTACCACTTCAATTTACGCTTCTTAACTGTTGTAAGAAGGTCATCATATGGTCCGATGGCTTCTTTGATCTTGTTGCGGACAGCTTCGTTAGTAACATGGTCTTTGTATGATATGCGCAAGATCTTCCGAAAGCATCTCATTTTCATGGCTTGTATCCTCTTCTGTAGATCTGCTGAGAGGGTCCATGTTTCACAAGCGTACAGAAAGATGGACATGACAAGGGAGCGCATCAGCCTTATCTTCGAACTGACTGTGATGTTTCTGTCGTTCCATAAGGGTTTCAACCTTGTTAGTGCTGCTGTTGTCTGTGCAATCCTGGCAAGTATCTCCGGTTTGGAACCCTCATCTGTGATAATTGATCCCAAGTACCTGAAGCTTGTTACTGTCTGAAGTCTCTGTCCATTAACTTTGACCTCTGTGCTGATGCCTTGTGTGTTGTTCGTCATCAGTTTGGTCTTTTCGGCACTGATCTCCATGCCGTATGATGTAGATGTTTTTTCAAGGTGCTCCACTAAATTGACTAGTTCTTGTTCATCTCCTGCTAAGCCGTCGATGTCGTCAGCAAAACGAAGGTTGGTGATTGTCCTGCCTCCAATGCTGACAGTGCCTTGATGGTTTTCTAAAGCATCAGTCATGATCCTTTCCAGAAAAATGTTGAAGAGCGTTGGTGATAGTAGGCATCCTTGTCGAACTCCGACTGTTGTTCGAAACCAGTCTCCTATGCTGCTGTTGAAGGTTACTGCACTGGTGGCATTGTCATATAGGTGTTCAATGGTTCGGACAAGCTTGGAGCCAATGTTGTACTTCCTCATGGTTGCCCATAGGGCCGCATGCCATACCTTATCAAAGGCCTTCTTGAAATCAATAAAGACATGATACAGGCTTTGCTGATGTTGAAGGTGTTTCTCGCAAAGGATTCTAAGGTTGAAGATCTGTTCACTGGTGCTCCGTCCTGCTCGAAAACCCGCTTGTTCTTCAGCGATAATCTCTTCTGCCTGGGGTTTGAGTCTGTTGAGTAGTATCTTCAACATGACTTTGCTCGGGTGGCTGATGAGGCTGATTGTTCTGTAATTTTGGCACATCTGTAGGTTGCCTTTCTTGGGAAGTGTTATGATCAGTGACTGAGTCCATGGGGTGGGCCATTCTCCTGTCTGCCAGATCTTGTTGCAGATTGTTGTAAGTGTGGTAATCAAGGCTTCTCCCCCAGCTTGAACCAGTTCTGCTGGTATGTTATCAATTCCAGCTGACTTTCCTTTTTTCAGAGACTTTACTGCAGCCTCCACTTCCTCACGAAGAATGGGGTAGTCGTCCTCTTCAGTAGTCTGTGTACAATTTAGTACTACTGGGTCTCCGTTGGTGTTGTGGCTGTACAATTCTGAGCAGTATTCTGTCCATCGATTGAGGATCTGCTGTTCTTCTGTCAGGCATTTCCCTGATTTGTCTTGGATAGTGGTAGTTATCCCTTTCTTCACTGATGTCAGGTCTTTCACTATTTGATAAGCCTTCTTGCTGTTGTTCTTGCTCAAGCTGTCTTCAATTTCACAGCATTGGTCTGCTATCCAGTTATCTTTTGCTCTTCTCATATCTTGTTTAATCTTCTTGTTGACTTCTCTGTATTTTGCTGCACTTTCAGGATCACATTTTCTCCTTTTCAATTCCCTTCTTTTGTCACAAAGATCTAGGATGTCTGTTGTGACCCATGGTTTCTTTGTCCGACGGTGTTTTCCAAGGATCTCATGGGCTGTGTCGGTCACTATTTTGTTGAAGGTGTTGGTCAGCAAGTTCACGTCGGTATATTTGTCATCCAGTATGATAAGTGGTGCAAATTTCCCACCTATCATTGCTTTGAATGCTTCTGCTACATCAGGATCCTTAAGTTTCTCGATGTCAAATTTGATTCTTGTTGGCTTTGGTTTGCTGATCCTCTTCAGGCGAATGTGGAAGGATGTCATCAGCAAGTCGTGATCACTTCCGATATCTGCTCCTGGAAAGCTTCGTGTCCTGGCAATGTTCACTCCTGTGTGAAAGCGCCATTTCACCAAGATGTAGTCGATCTGATTGTGATGTTTTCCATCTGGGCTGTGCCAGGTCCATCTTCTAGATGTTTTGTGTGGGCCAAATGTGTTAGCCAGCATCAGCTCATTGTACATTGCAAATTCGAGGAGCCTGTGACCTCTCTCATTTGTTTCCGTGTTGCAGAAAGGTCCGCAAGTGTCTTGCCAGTTGTTCTGCGCATCCTTTCCCACTTTTGCATTCCAGTCTCCTAGTACAATAAGATTGTCTTTCTTTGGCGTTTCCTCTATGACTTCTTGCAGCTGGCCATAGAAATCTTCCACCTCACTGTCGTCATAATCAGACGTTGGGGCATAAACTTGTATGACTGTCATGTTGAAGGGAGTTGCCTTCAGGCGGATGGTGATGAGCCTGCTGGAGATAGGGCGACAACCCATGACAGTGTTCACGATGTCTTTGTGAACAAGAAATCCAACGCCTTGTTCGTGTTTGTCCTTCTTGCCACTGAAGTAGACCTTGTGTCCTTCTTCGGTCGATGTTTCACCAAAGCTTTTCCATCGCATCTCGGCGAGTCCAAGCAGGTTCCATCTGTATCTCTCCATCTCATGTGTGAGTTCTTTCAGTTTTCCTGCAGCTCTCAATGTCCTGACATTCCATGTGCCGATGGTGATGTCGTTTCTTCCACGTATCTTTTTGGTAGGGGCACCAGTAGCATACTTAACACCCCCGTCCTGATGTACGGCGGGAGGCGCGGTCATTGTTGACCCGGGCTGCGACCGATCCGGTATGTGATTCAAACTGGTTTTCATGATCATGGTGTGTCTAGGGCAGATTTGCAACCTAGCGGAGCCCATCCCTCTCCAGGCTGGTTGACCACAGCCGATATCCACCAAGAAAAATGTGGCTCGCCTTGGTCCTGAACACGTGGTCGTTGAACTCATCTTGGAGCCCTTCCGTCCTGGCCGTTGACTTCATCGAGGAAGACATCCGCCCTGTGATGTCATGTTAACATCACCGTATTTTACCCATACGTGGTAGATTCGTGGAGGCGGGAGCGTCTTATTCCATCCCGTACAGGTCCATTGGACCTGCCCACTGCCTGTCACACATTGTTTGTTAAACATTTCGCACATCAAAACCTGCAATAAAGAACTTCTTACTGTGCAGTAATAACATTCACTCCCTGTGACGTTTCAAAGGATTTTACCCACTATCAACACGCAAATCAGTATCTTTCTCAAAGCCACATCCATTGAAATTTGCGGAATTGTCTCTTGCGTGTCTTCTATTCATGCAGCATTATTAGCAACCACCAGGCTGTTGTTACATCACAGTTTCACAGTGGACGTACTTATCAACACCCAGTATATGCATAACCTGCACTTCCCTGAAAGATACATGCATTAGTTAAATATAATAGTATATTTGGGAAACTGGACAGAGTAAAAAAATAAATTTTGGTTCAGCAGAATTTTTTTTTTTTAAATGGCAAAAGTAGCAGCAGCGTGTAGTTGATCTCTATACACCACAACATCTATTCACACTTCAGCAAGTTATCAGATCTAATGATCAAAGTCAATTATTTTGATGATTTTAACAAGTTTATTAAACTGACTACACAAATTATTTATATTACTTAAAGTTAACTATTCACACACTGCACATTTGAACATCAACAAACCTGATTCACTGTGGTCTAAATGATTAGACTACATTTCACGGACCTAGTGTGCCTTTAACAAAATAAACTGATTTAATTGCATTTTTGAATCATCACTTTAGAAAATGCATGAAGAAACCCGACTGATATTTACCACACCAAACCTGCATGATCATAATTGTTTATTGACCCCACCCAGGCACCTACCCACCCACCCACATGGCCACACCCCTGTACAGATACAAAAAAGTGGAGGCACTGGACACACATGGAAACCTGCATGATAACTGCGAAATGACAACAGAGAAAAAGTTCAAAAAATGTACCTTTCCAATTTTTGTGTGATAATAAAAATGGACCTTTGACCTACTGCCAACATCCAATGTTTTTCCTAAATGAATTACTTTAAAGACGTGTACCTGTTTGATACTTCTCCTTGTCCGTTGAGGGAAACCAGTGGGCTTGTCGCAAGGCTTCGGAGGCTGCTACCAAGGCATAGCTACTGGCCAGTGACATTATACGACGCTCTGACCGGCTCATGTGGTTGTCCAAGTTCAACTGCCCTATCTCATCACCACGGGGGACAAGACCAGCCACCCTGCATGGAATTCCACTGTATTCTGGAATCAAAAACTACTTTGTGCAAAGATACATAACTGCGAGTACTCTCACTTGGAATGTACATATTACAGTTTTCATATGGGTTTTTACATGCAACATCTGCTTAGGCGAACATTTATAATCTTAAAATAAAATATTTTAACAAATAATTTTTTTATCGAGACAACTGCAAAAAGTCTGCAATGATAAATAAGTCACTACAGAATGTTCTTAGTAACTACAACAGCTTTAATTGTGATACTGACAGATAGTCCAATGGTCAAACCATCAGATGAAAATGTGCAATTTATATTTTCCAATATATTGGCCAAAGAGTTGAGTTGACCAACAATCTGCCCAAAAGTAATTACTGGGGTATCCCGAATTTGAGATAGCCTTCACATAACATGCTTTTTAAAGGGTATATGATATTATGTGTGGGATTAGTTACACGAAACCTGTTTCTTGACTTTGGTAACTGTCCAGACGAGACTCACTACACAGGAACTCACTTTGGTCGTCCAGTGCAGTTATCCCACACTCTCCAGCCAGTAGTCGTGGCCATACGTGATCAGTTCCAACTCCGAGACAAGTGACAAGGCCCATGCCGGTGACGACCACCCGTCTAGCTCTTCCTCTCCCTGCTGCTGCATTACACAGCCTCCGTACCAACTGATGATGTCTATTCATCATCTCACCCAGAGTCATGCTAAAACATCCTCTTGGGCCCGGCTACCAGACCTGGGAATTACATTTGAGAATTAGTAACAAGTATTAATAAGTGAGTATTGGTAATTTGTCATAATATTAATATGCGAGTATTGGCAATATATGTCATACTAATATTAACATATGAGTATTGGTAAAATGTCACAATAATATATGTGAGTATTAGTAAATTATCATATTAATATGTAAGTATTAATAATATGTCATAATAATATTAATGTGAGTACATGTATCAATAACGTCATTATAAAACTTACTAATATGTATTAATAATAATTTTTTTATTAATAAGTCATTTATTGTGCTGCGTCTGTTCTTCGGTCTGTTGAAATCGCATTACAACACAATTTGGTGTGCTGTAATGCAGACCATTGGCAGTGGTGCTGCATCGGACAGACTCGCATCCAATTCTTTTGTTATTGTATTCGTTTCCTGTCACCTTGTGAACTGCTGACGGGAATTGAAAAAGTGACTTCACTCCTTCCTTTCTATGCCCAGCTTGACCAGTAAATAAGACAAGGGGTAGAATAGCCAACCAGAAGTCTTCTCTCTCTCCTGCCATATTTCTATTCAGATCAGGACATGATCTCGGACAGATAAATCATGGAACGACAGGGAATTAAATTCAGAATGAATATAATTGAAAATGGTCGATCACACAAGATTGTAACTGTTTCCTTGAACTCCGTACAGTTGTTGTGAAGCTAAATGATGGTTTGGCATAAACGTAGATTTTAAGGTTGCCGTAGAGTGAGGTGTAGATGGCAAGTTTGTTTCAGTTTTTGTATATTTTCATCGTTATATGGATGTCAGAGTAATTATTGAACAAGAGACAGACCACACTTGATTTTCTGCTAAAATTGTCCTATGATTTTCTTCTCACAGCACATGTATCCTCTATTGTTACAAATGCTGTATGAAAATTACACCTCTTTCTCACAAAAACCCACTCAAAGCTTATACTCCTCCATTTTGGCCCAGCCCAGCGAGTGATTTTGAATCCTCACTTTCATGACATAGGGACTCTTTATGTGGGTAACGATGGACGGATCCTAAACGTGGTATGTGGCCAACATGCTAAAGTGCTGTAAGAGAAAGTAATAAAATATCGGAAGAAAGAGAAAAGATGATAGTGTGCGTGTAGAACTGCAATTTGAGGAGAGGAAAAGTTGATAGCGTGAAAAATGCAATATCAATTAATGTTGCAAGCTGGAGACCTTCTGTCTGAAAATCTCCAAATTTGGTGATGTAGCTGCATTGGCTGGCAGGTTATTCCAATTGGCTATTGTACAGGTTAGAAAACTATACTGGATGAATTGCTTAGTAATTACGGGGAGTTGAAAAGTGTCGGGAGGGTCTCACTAGGGGTATAAGTTGGGGGAAGAGGTCCAGGGCTACTATGCCATGTAATGTCTTATAAAACATGACAAGGCGGATGTTGGTTCTCCTTTGTTGGAGGCTGCGCCAGAGCAAGTGTTTGATCATAGTGGCGACACTTGCTTCACGGTTGTAGTTATTACAAACATACCGTGCTGCCCATCTTTGGAACATCTCTATTTTGCTTTTGTACGTTTGTGTGTAGGAGCAGCGGCATATTCTAACTGGCGTCTAATTGAAGTGAAATAAGCACTGTTTTTTGTTTCCTGGCCAATTTTTAGATTTCTTTATAGGAAGGATACATTTGGTTTTTTTGTGACATCATTTATGTGGTTATTCCAGGACAGTGTTTTATTTATGACCACGCCCAGATATTTCGCGTTATCCTCCTTTACGAGTACGTGGCCATGAAGAGTGTATTGTTTGTATTTCGGGTTACGGGATCTGGTTATGTGGAGTACACTACATTTCTGGGGATGGAACTCCATTTGCCATGTTTCTTCCCACTTGGCCAATTTGTCTAGATCTTGTTGACGGGCTGTCATGTCCACGGGCAACTGAATCAACTTGGGCCTTTATAACTAATATATACTAATATAGTATATATTAGTTATAAAGGCCGAAGTTGATTCAGTTGCCCGGCCGTGGTCATATCAGTAGCATTGGATATTGTTATGTAGATAATAGGTTCATCAGCAAAGAGTCGGACAGTTGATTTGAGGTTATTGTTATGTAGTGTAGTGTGTATGTCACACCTTGGACTGGTTGTTAGGCCACAGTGTCCTTAAGTAACTTGGCCTTGGCTTAGCCTTAGCATCGTGAATGCAGGTTGAGCGATATAAGAGTATTTTCGTGAGCAAAATAAGCATCGTTTTAGCATGATACCATACTGACAATTCTACTTGTCATAATATGCATTGCAGATCAAATTTCGGCTTACGTACTTTGTGTAGATTTTGCCACAAAACTGCCTAATTAAAAACAAAAAAACTGGACGTTCGTTATTAAAACAGGAGCACAATGGCACCATCTTGCGTAACGCAGGCAGAGTTATTCGCATCGCTGCTCTGCGAATTTCGGAAAGAGTTATTCGCATCGCTGCTCGGCGAATTAATGATATTGTCAATGTGTAAGCCTCTGTATTTATCAACCAATTGCAATTTATCAACCAAGTGCACCATTTCCTCGAGGCAAGCATCCAACATATCTGGGTGTGAATGTATAAGTGCAAGAAGTGTTCAGCCTATGCATCTACAAGAGTTACTAAAACATAACCATTTGTAACTAAAATTAAGAATATCACACCAGTGGTTTACTAAAAAACCTTACTGAACACACATCTTAATTTCATGGGCCCCCCTTACTGTTGGATAACCCAACATCTCAAGTGTGGAATTCTGGCAACATTCGTTCCCCAAATGAAAATATATTTGTATGCACCTATTCATATACTTGCCAATAGGATATGGCCATGCTATTTGCATCCAAACTCAACTTATGCAACATGTTGGCCTTTGTTTACTAAACTAGGCCCATTTCTAGTTCTGTGTCCAGGGTACCACGATTTCATAGAACTGTGCACGCGATTATTGGTCGCATTGGCCAACATGTCAGCCCTTGGCCATTCAGGGAAATGACCGGAATATCCCACTTTTAGAACTCTTTGAATAAACCTCTGGCATTGATTTTATTGTTCTGTGTTGCAACATGAAACACATTTGAAAGGCTCTACACGTTTGTATTCTTTAATAGGTGCGTTATGATCAAATCCAATGAATGACTTTCCACACATTGAGACATTTTTTAATAAAAGGGAAATTGTTTAACAACAGTATTTTTTATTATTGTGTGTGCACACACGCCTACACATCTTACATCACAACTACTGATAGAATTAAAACACCACATTTAAACTAATATGTGATGAGTTATATTGGTTCAGTCCATAAAGTACATTTGGTCGATCAGAGAGAATTAGATCCTGATTTCTCAAAACTTCGATTTTGGGAATGGGTCACTCAAGCCACACATAACTTTGCACAAAATATACTTAAATTCAGTGAATTTCAACAGTAATTGGAGACCTGTAAATACAGTTTTTATTCAAAAAGGAAAGTAAAGCTCATCTTCAATGTATATTTATACTGCTTTCCAACTAGAAATTTTATTTGTTGACACTCAGCTGTTGACCAATCATCAACCATGTTTCACACGTTATTCAGCAAATAGCAGCTATTACCAGTAACATTACCTGAAGCCTTCACTTGTGACCCACATAAATAAATTCTGTGTATCATTTTAGCAAAAAAAGATATTTATTTCATAATTTTCATTGCAAAAGATTATGAAAATAAGCATAACATTTCAGACATTTGCCCTCAAGACCTCAAGGCTTATGCATGAGAGTTGACAGGTATGTAACTCAGTAATGCGAAATTGTACCTTAAGGTCTGATCTGACACGTCACATGTTAAGCAGAACAGTTAAAATGTACAGACATTGTCAGACACCTTGATAAATACATGCAACATTTGGTACCGTTATATACTTTCATGTGAGAGCATGGTTTGTGTGACGTCTCGTGAACCGTAAAACGAACGCAATATATGAATGGATCACACGTGTGACTTTACATCTGTGTGAGTCTTTTTATGCCTTACAAGATTGTCTGAAGAAATATACGACTTGCCACATATGGCACAAACGTATGGCTTCTCACCCGTGTGTATTCTGACATGTATTGTAAGATATTTGGAACTTCTGAATGACTTCCTGCATGTAGCACAAGTGTATAGTTTCACACCTGTATGTATTCGTTCATGAACTTTAAGGTTTGTTCGTGTAGAGAAACCCTTGTGACACATACAACAGGTGTGCCTTTTGTGTATGTGAACCATTTCATGTTGTTCAAGATTGTTTGACCAATTAAATGACTTTTCACATGTCGCACATGCATACGGTTTGACACCTGTATGCGTTCCTTCGTGTACTCCGAGATGCTGGGAATCTCTAAATGAGTTACCACACGTTGCACAGGTGAAACATTTCTCAAGTGTGTGTAATCTCTGATGTTCTTTGAAATGCTGCAACACCATGAATGACTGTCCACACATAGGACAGTTGTAAGTTTGTTCACCTGTATGAGTCATTTCGTGGTGTTTCAAAGAAGTGGAACAACTGAATGACTTTCCACATGCTGTACATGCACAAGGTGTGTGAAGAATCCTCTCATGAATTTTAAGGCTACTGATTTTTTTTAAAAACTTGCCACACGCGGAACATGTATATAGTGTCACAGTCACTTGTGTCTTATTGACTTTGGCATCGGTTGTTTTACAGTTACTTTGTTCATGGCCAAAGTTCTGATTGCAATTTTCATCTGTACATGTTTCAGGGACGAAAAGATTTTGTTCTACTTTGACTTCACTTCTATTACACTTCCTTTGTTCATGACCAATGTTCTGATTGTAATCTTCATTTATGCATGTTTCTGGAAGATTTTGTTCTACTTTGACTTCAGTTGTTTCACAGTTCCTTTGTTCATGACCAATGTTCCGACTGTAATCTTTATCTGTACATGTTTCGGGGACGCAGATTTTTTTTTCTACTTTGACTTCACTTGTATTACACTCTCTTTGTTCATGACCAATGTTCTGACTGTAATCTTCATCTGTACATGTTTCAGGGACGCTGTGATTTTGTTCTGCTTTAACTTCCTTCTGTACACCGTTCTGACACACGATCCAATGTCTTGTTTCTCCATTGTGACAGTCTTCTGACTCTACCTTCTCTGACTTCACTTTGATATGAGACTCATTGACATCTGAGACTTGCAGGTGAATCTTTGCACTGACATGTTTATCTTCAGTCTTCACCGTAGAAGTGATGTGTCGACTAACCTGTGAACAAAACAGATAGACTAAGTATCGAAGCATTCTGGTTCAGTGTTATGATGTGCCAATCATTAATTAAATCGGTTTTAACATTTGGAGTGTTAATTACTGACACATATTTTATCATCAAATACACAATTATTATAATTACAGATTGAGAAGAAGTCGCCCCTCATTAAACAAAGAAAAATGCAGCATATGTTTGATGTACAATGTACTTCCTCACAGAAATATGTAACGATACAAGAGTTTCAATAATAGTTTATGGTCATTCATAGCTGTATTAACATAACACATTTTTAAAAAATAAATAAAACACTAAAATAACAGTAACACTTAATAAACTTATTAAATTAAAGAAATATAAAAACATGGCATTTTATATAAATAAAAACCTGATATTTTGGTTATCAGCTTAAACAAATTTACTACAAGTGTGATTTTCATCTCTATATACCCAAATTGTCTTTTTAATATTTTTAAAGATATTTTTCGACCATGCTTAGTTAGGGATAGGTCGGCCCAGTGGTAAATAACCAAACCAATTATACTATAATTGTTGTGTTCATAAATATTATTTTGTTATATGGTTTATGATTAATTAAAAAAACTTTTATTGTTGTTGTTGCTAAATATTAACTTTGAATCCAAATGTTATCTCATATATTCTTGAAACACATCACCCGCAACCCTGGCAACAATCACCACGATATTGTAGGCCTATGTCATATATTAACGTATATTTGCAGAAGTGATATATATATTATTAAATTATTAATAAAATATTATTACGTCATTAATAAAGATATGTTTTGTATGTTTTCGCTTCGACTTTCTAGAGATTATTGAAGGTAAACGTTTTATCTTTGTATACAAGTGTATAAATTCATTATAGAGAGTATAGTACACCTATCAGCACTTACATTACCCTAAAATTGTTACATTACCCTGAAACGATGACACTGTCCTTTGATTTGTCATAGTAATTGGCGCCCTACTCTTGTATTGTGTTATTGAGCTGATCTTGTATGTTGGTTGGTTTTGGTTTGTGTATTAAGAATATTTGAAGACTATATTAATTGGCTTCACTACTCCTGTTTTGTTTTACTGAACAGATTGTTTCACAATGTTTGTCCTTTGTGTGTGCTAGCAGTGTGCGAAGGCTGTAGTAATTGGCTTGATACTCTTGTATTGTTTCATTGAGCGGGACTTTTTGTTTGAATAACGGCATTGTACAATGTGCATTGAAACAAAGCATCGGACATCAGCAGTATTTACCTGAAGTTGGCTTCCCTTTGATGATGAGAAGGCCTACCAAGGCTAGGACCAAGTCGCCCTTGAATGCATTGAATAGAAGTTAGAACTGAGCAGATCTTGTGTGATACTCTGATTAACAAGAAATATGACACCTGTTTAAATTCCCCCGTGTGATGTGGAAATTGGTTCGGGGTAATGTTCTGTTTATTATTAGTTAATTAATTATTAGTTGTAAGCCATTTCAACAGTATGCATGTGTTATGCTAAATTCGTAGTGAATCTGAACATGATCCTTATATATTAGTCTACATAATATATACCAAGTTTCATGCTTTTATCACCAAATGCACAATCGTTAATCCACTACTAATATAATATGGTACATTATCAACAACGGAGTACAAAAGGTCAAATATGGATCCATATGCATTTAATAAACTACATAACAAATCATCTATAAACACACCATGGATTGAAATATATAAACATACACACACATTTTAGATGTAGTAGAATATACGTAAAACATTTAAAGAATTTTAAGTCAATTCATGTAGGCATTTCATAGAAATAACAACAAAATATTATAGTGCAGGTTCTGTATGAGATGGGCACTGAATCAATCAACGGCCAATTTGAGATGGGCATGGGAAGAGTCAACACCAGACACAGACCAATCAACGGCACGATTGATGGAGCACATACCTTCCTTCTCTAATGTATTGCCAAAACTGCTATATGCTTCATTGGGGAGAGGAAACAGCATGAAAATCAGACCAGAGTGAGAGAACTATTGAAAATGAGTCATGAGTTACATGATTGGTCAGGGTTGACTGAACTACCAACCAGGGCTGGGTCCAATTATGTAATTGTAATTGATTACAGCAAAATCGTGTAATTGTAATTGATTATGGTTTCAAAATGTTGCTGTAATTGTAATTGTTATATTTTGTATAATTGAAATTTTTTTTCAATTACAATCAATTACAGTGTTTCATATCACAAACTACCTGAACGAACTGTCAATAAAAATATAATTTAAGTCTCACATGAGTTGAAAATCAAGACTAATAATAACACCTGCTTATATATTTACATTTAAGTCTCAGTATTCACTGTCCGGTGGGTACTGGTCAGTGGTGCTAGTGGTGGGTAGCCTTAGCAATTAGCCTTTTCAGTAAGTTGGTAACAGCCAGGAAGCAATAAACAATGCACAGACATTCAGTGAAATGTTGCAGAGTTAGCAAGCCAATTACACCCCTTGTGTTGTGGTGGGTTGGAGACAGGTCAGGTGGCAAGGACCGTTTATATGGCCTCTCTTCCCATTCCCAACTCACACAAAGCAAAGGGCAGACCAATTAAGAATGTCAGCTTAGAGCAGGAGCTACAACCTCAAAGTAAACACGTCAAACCCTATTATTAGTATTTTCCAAAGAAAAATTTAAGAAATGCGCACGGATAAATGTCTGCATTGGAATATGTCCTGTAGGATTATGTCTGGATATTGCATTGTATTTTTATATAATAAAAATATGTTTTAAACAGCTTTTAAACATCTTTTTATTTAGTATAATTCAAAGTCACAATTCAACAAAATGTACAAACAATTCCGTTATATTTGTTTATCAATTGTGTACAAAATATTGAAATTCATCAAAACGCGCAAAAATACATAATTAACAAATGCTGAATATATTTGGTTCCGCATAATGTAATTGTAATTGAAACAGTGTAATTGTAATTGTAATTGATTCGGAAAATTATGACTGTAATTGTAATTGAAATAAAAAATTTAATGTAATTGTAATTGATATAAGTTTGTGTAATTGGACCCAGCCCTGCTACCAACGGAACTATAGAGGGTGTTTAATGTTGTCAGATTTATGCAACCCACTGTGAATGTGCACTGTCAGTAATCTAGTAAATTGTTTTCTTTGTTGTTGAGTCACAGTATGGCTACAAAGGCAGGATCCAAAGTGGCCACGTAACCGTATGTTGATACTTTACTGGCTTAGATGTGTTCAGTAGGCAGAGCCACAGGTACTTGGAGAAACTGCGTTGCCAAATTCAGCATGACCAACAGTTAAGCAAGTTTTCCAACACTGTCCTACCCAGATATAGTAAATTATTTGATATTTACTAAGAGTTTCTACACCATGGAAGACGTGGAAAAGCTTAGAGGCCTACAAAGAGTTGACGTCTGGTTGGATCAACGATGTGGTGAGAGGACTGTGTGAAGAAAGATTTGGCGGGTTTGGGAGGAGACTGGAGAACAACAGCGAGGGATAGAGGGAGTGGTGACAGGTGGTGGATACAGTAGTGAAGGGGAAGTTGACACCCAGTATCGATGCCAACCTCAACCGGACTTCAGGGGTAAAAAGAGGAAAGCAACAACATAATACGTACGTAATGTATAATAAATACTATATTCATGTCGTGTGTGTGAACATGTAAGTGTGTGCATATGAATAATATATTGACCTCCTTTAACGCTTTTATAATTCATTCAGATCTTGGAATTGGAATGAGCCAAATACAATAAAATGTATTTTCCAGTTTATTAGCTGAATAATAATACATTATTTGCATCAAACCGACCATGTTTGTCTTCTGAAGTTAATAATTATGTTTAATAGAAGTTCCAATCATACCGCTAGAAAATTACTTGCATAAACCAGCAGACAGAATATGGTAAAAAGATGTGTAGTAATGTCGGTTTGTAATTCAAACTATGGCACGAAAACATTCCACTTCCCCGTTATCGCCCACGTTAACACAGTATAATTGGCTTGGTAATTTACTACTGGGCCGACCTCTCTCTAACTAAGCGCATACATTTATTATCATTGGGCCGAGCTGTCTCGACACCTGGGCCGAGTTGTCTCAAAATCGGAGCCGAGCTGTCTCGAACTGGGCCGAGTTGTCCGAGCACCATAGCGACGCGGTGCTCAGTGAAGACTGAAGTGGACCAATTCCCACAATATCGCCCAAAATCACCAATCCTGTTGACCTTACACGTCTCACGGGGCCGCATATACAAATCATCGATGGTATCAATGGAAGTGTAGATGCGTCGGGAACAGTTTGATCAAATCAATTCAAACTGTTAAACAATTCAAACAATTTAGGTGTACTAAAAACACGCAACATATACAGTGTAAATACAGACGTTTCCGGTCTAACAAGTGCGCATGCGCGAATCCGAGTGGTACGTGATTGCTGATTGGTTAATTTGGAGTCGATGTTTTTAAATGGTGAGCTATGGAAGGGTGCCAAATTTGTGTGAACCCATAATTACGTTACACAAATATTGTTCGCGTGAATAGGGATTGTGAAGTGTTGTCAATGTGCAGTGTTAGTGTATGACCGTGTAAGGTTTGTTTTCCAATGTTTAAAACTGCTGTCTCACGTCCAAGCCATGCTCACTCGCGCCTGGACTGGTTCCTACCTAGCCTAGCCCTAGCCTAGGTCCGGCTGGTAGGCTTTGAGTTTGGCGCGGTGAGGCAGGCTGATCACACTAATTACTGCATCTCATAACAGTGCCGTTATGTCTTATTCCTTACAAGTACTTCTATATGGAGGATATCTGACTTTTGTGGACTTTTTAAATGCACTATTTTTGTAAACAATTTATTTCCCACATTTATATGCACCGTTTTCATGCGCACCAAGCACCACACTCCTATGTTAGCCCTGAAAGAGGCTGTTTAGAGTTAACAAACTGAAGGAGTAATACCGTATATACCCGACTTGTTAACAAATGCATATTAATGCGTTTGAATGCACATGTTTCACTTGATGCGAATGCAAATGCAATTTTTCGGGAACGCATGCAAATGTTTTGGGGTCGCATGCAAATGTTTTGTTTACACATTTGTAAATGCATTTGAATTAATTTCAAATGTTTTGGCTTTATATTAACTAATTGTTTTATTTGGAGAAAAAACAATGTAATGTATACAGACACATTATTAATTTATTTAATAAATACATTGTAACCACTAAGTACCACTAGGTACCAGTCCCACCCACTACATGAACATGTCTGTAGAGTCATACAGTTCCAGGCCTGCAGAGGTGGTGGAAATGGGAGGAATAGACAATTGACAGTTTACTGGGAACCATGTCAACGAATGAAAGGATAATCCTTCAGGTAGGCCAGAATGGAAGGGGAACACAAGACAATAGACTGTCCACTGGTGGGGTCACTGGGAAGATAACCTGGTGGATAATTACAACTACCACTAATTACTCTCTCTGGCTGTAAATATTCAGGGATGACATTGCTAATGTTTGGTCTTTTCATGTTGTATGAGTAACAGTTCAGACATTGACCAGTTCACCTACAGAGCACTTTTTCAAAGAGCACGTTGTGAAAGTGGATTCACAGGACAGACAATGATTTCATAATCTGCTGAGGGTACTGATCACTACAGGGCAATTTTTCCAGTGGCATGTTGTAAACTTGTGAAAGTGAATCAAACAATAATAATTATTCAAAGAATTACGCATGCATTTGATTGTGCATTTGACAAATCAAATGTTTGTGGATCGCATTCAAATGCAAATGTTTGTGGGTCACATGTAAATGCTTGTGGGTCGTATGCATTAAAATTTTTATTACTACAGTGGTGCATTGGAATGTGCATTCAAATGCAGAACATTCAAATGCTCAACATTCAAGTGCTCAACATTCAAATGCTCAACATTCAAATGCATTTGTTAACATTACAAGCCTGGTATATACTGTGTGCTTCGCAGCAGATGGGAGCAAATATGTTAACAGGATAACGCCACATTTTTGCAATTTTTTAATGATCAGTATCAAGAGACACTAACAAACTGCATTAACTGCTTTACAATTACTTTGTTGTAAAATATATAAAATGTTTCTTACTAAATAAGTTTGTTTATGCACACAGTTGCGAGATGTGAGACGCATACGCAAGTCAGCAGGTGATTAGCTAAGAGATGTTAGTGAACTCTCCAATGGCCGATACTGGAGGAGCTGATGCTGCATTAGAGGTCGTCACTGGAACGCCTGATGCCCTTGCAGTCAACACTCCGCAGAGGGCGGTTGTCAGCAAAACACAAATTTCTGCAATTATTTGCAGGAGTGACTACACTGGACAAGGAGGTATGATTCTACACGAGGTTGCAGTAGGTTTTGTTAATTTGTTCTACACAGTTAATGTTTATAATGAATAATTAGGCCTTTTATGTTTTATTAGTTGGTTTACAGATATGCAGACCCTGTATTTCCGTTACAAAAATTCTTGACATTTTCATTGCGTCGTATTTTTTTTTTTTTAACATGAACCATCATTCCACGTACAAAAACATGTTTTTTTTCTGGTCCAACCCAAGTAGCACCGCGTTGCATCAGCGTCTCTTGCATTGAGTAGAACCTTGACACTATTTGAACCCCTCATCATTGCTCACTGGGGTGAGAATGTTGTTTAGTGGCTTAAGTAATTTGGGCCATTTTTGGCCGAACGACCCATTTTGTGTTACAATAAAATCCGTAAACCGACTAATGAGAAATAAAAGACTAATTAGTGAGTCACATTATGTTACAGTTGCGTAACACGCATATAGCAATATAGATATGTATATGGCAACCAATAATTATATATCATTTGCTTCCGGAACTCATTATGACAAATATCTAATCAGCGGAATTGTGCAGATCAATTAACTGTTTTTTGACAAAGTGACATGTAATGTGCAAGACAGTTTGTTATGTGTTTAGGACAAGTGTTATATGCAGTGGTGTGCTACAGTAGTTTGTAAGCATCAATTCAAAGCTAGATGAATGTACTGTGGAAAAATTTTTTGCAGCAAGTTGTATATCAATCAGTAATTTTTTTATGCTAATTAATTGCCAAGTTCATCATTGAAGCTACACTAGTAAGAGTCCCTGGCTGCTTGGAACACTGTTTCGTGCATTATGACTAATTTCAGATGACGTATTCGACAATGCTGAATTGCACACTACTCCCACTGTGATGACACACATTCGTGAAGGAGGAAGCATTACTGCAGTAGTACCCTCCAGTGACAAATGCAGTGACAGTCAGTGCATCTGTGACATCGACCTGAATATTCCGCTTCATAAACGTTTGAACGCAAACCTCGCGAGCAGGGTAAACGAGGATTTGGACAGTGCGTTTCTGTTGGAACCCAAGTGTGGTTTCAGTTGGACAGACAGTGCGATTGACAGCAAAGTGTCGTCGTGGGGTCTCACAAGTAATGTTGATTCGTCTTTATGTTTGATGCCAGTCATTGATGAGAGATGCAGAGACCTGTCGTCTTCCTGTCATGAGGATCGTCGGTCGGCGCAGACGGAGTGTGAGGAAGACCGTGGTAAGTTGATTAAACCATCCTCGTCAGCCAGTGATGTTAGTTGTGCAACAGTACCCCTGGCAGATCGACCTGTTGAAACGTGGATTTCTCGGTTTATCCCACACCAAGTGTGGATGTACGCGGAATCATTTGTGCTTCATCCCACTTCTAGTTTCAGTCAGTGTATTTCTGGAAACTAGACATGCCTGCACATAAACTTCAAAGAGCGTTCCCATGAAATACACACCATTACCCATCCGACCAGCGACGACGGGTCCACTAACAATTAACGTTAAGTTCCCGTATATGCGAGCCCCGTAAATCTGAGCGAGCAATTTCATTGGTTAACACAGCAACTGAAAAATCAGCGTTTCAGCAGGTTGATCTGCGAGGGGTGCTGATGTAGTCAGAAGTAAAGGATACTGATGTAGTTGAAACCAGGGTTATATGCAGTTACAGTTGTACAGTCAAACCCCCGATGAGCGACTTCTCTCATCAACGACCACCTTACATTTCTGACCATTTTTTTCATTAACCGACTGCATGCACTACGTAAATTACCCCTAGAACATGACCAAATGTTCATATTGGTAATAAAAGTCACTTCTACTTTTACCCTTGATGAGCGGTCGGAGTAAGTGCACACAGAAAGTGTAAAGGCTATCGCACAACTCATTACTGAGTTATTGGACTTCAAACTTTGCCAAAATTATACAGCCAGTAATTTGTGTACAAAAACGGGTATACCTAAGGTCACAAAAATTATTTTATCTCAGAAGCTGTTAAGAGTAGGAAAGTAAAATTTTAGACTTTTCATATGGGTAATAGGAGAACGTCTGGTAAGCATATTGAAGAGATCTGAAGACACATTGCGTGGACCATCTGCTGAATTCATGTGGAATGACCCAGAAACTAAAATAAATTAAAAAAATGGTGCCGAACTCAGTACACATGATGCAGTTAATATAGAAGCCTTTTTCATGAAAGTTTTTTGAAAATTTTTATTTAAAGTTGTTTAAAGATGTCTAATGTCGTTACTGTGTTTCATAGCTAGGCAGAATCATTGTAAATAACTGATAAAATAGTTACAAAGGATTTTGGGGCGTACAAAAAATAGCTACCAACAACTTTGAGAATAACAATTTGACTCATCGTTTGATTTCTTTGCAGCAAAGCAAGAGCAAGCTGAAGTAATTGGGCAAAACATAACAGAAACTGCGGCTACAGGGTTTGAAGAAAATCTGGCCGAATGGGACCCGGAAACGCCAGTGAAACCGACCTACAAGAAACGGCGAAGACGTCGCGATACTGGTGATTTCCTGATGATTCACATGAACATGCAGACCTTAGAGGATGACTTCGACACACCAAACAATTCAAATGTTGGTTCCCCTGGTGACGTACACTTAAAAGTGAGACGTTCCCGGCGACTCAGACGAAAATCCATGCAGCTACAAATTATGCCACAAGGTGGCATAGGTAAGGAACACGCCAGTCATTCAGAGAAATCTACAGTTGTTACGCCTGACACCATGATGTAACATAATATAACTAAATGTAGATCATGACCACTTGATGGATAGGCATCAAACTAATGCTCAACAACTAAGCCTTTTATTCTTTAAAACACAGTATTCTGCAGACTCTTCAACAGCGATGCTTTTTTGTATATGGTATGATTGAATTAATGCACTGGCGTAGAACAAAAATGAGGTAATAATTGTTATTTAGCAGCATGAATAATTCAGGCCAATCTAATTCATGATTAACGTGTTACAAATTTGGATAAAAAATTTGTTTACGACCAACCCATTTTTGTGTTAAAGAAAATCTGTAAATCAACTAATAAAAATCAAAAGACTACAACTTATAAGATCATGTCTGTGACATAGGAGATACCAGCTGAGGAAAGGAAAGGTTTTCCAAGAATGTCTCGTATCTGTCAGACACGAAGAACTTATTAAGAATCAGTACACTATGGTTGAAGATGTTAATGAAGAAATATGTATTATGTAAATGGATTTTGCAGACAACTTTGTGTTTAGCCATGCTGATTTTCCTGAAATTTGGCACACGTGTTGGACTTGTGAAATTTACCTAGATCTGCCACATTTCAGATTTGTGAGTGAAATATGAGTTTTGAAAAGTTGCATGATGTAATTGAAAATGCCAATTACATTTTTACAATTCCTATTATTTAAAAATCAAAAGACCAATTACAAATCTGAAATTGGTGTTCCAGTTACATGTATTTGGCCCCCCAAGACTGCTTATATGAATTATAACTTATAAAGTATTGAGATAAATTGCTATTTCAACCCATATCTGATTGTAGCCATACCATCTTTCTGCAGGAATGATTTGACATTTGTTGACTCATGTTTTAATTTCTTTGCAGCAAAGCAAGAGCAGGCTGAAGAAACTGGGCCAAATAAAGCAGAAATTACAACTACCAGTTTTCAAGAAAACCTGGCCAATTGGGACTCAGAAACGCCATTGAATCTGACTAAGAAGAAGCAGCGACGACGTCGTGATACGGGGGATTTCTTGACGATGAACATGCAGACCTTAGAGAATAACTTTGATGCCCCAGACAAGCCGAGTATAGATTCCCCAAGTGATGTACGCTTAAAAGTGAAACGATCCCGGCGAAAGCGGAGAAAATCTGTACATCTACAGATGCTGCCACCAGATGGCACAGACGAAGAACAAATCCATGCTACAGAGAATTCTGCAATGAACACGGATGCAACTACAGTGGTTAACTTGCCAGTTCCACCCTCGAATGACATCTATCGTGTCATTGCAGCCCCTGAGGAAGACGCCAGGTCAGATAGCTATGATGCAGACAGGGCAGTTGTTCCTTTGTGTAGTTCTCTACAACAACATGCTACTCCATCAGATGACACTCCATCTGACATGACGTCCATGGAACAAAGTGATACTACAAACAAGTGTCCTTCGAATACTGCACCCATTGAATGTCCCAGTCTTGCTTTGCCATCAGAGATGTTCACTGGTTCTCTTGAAGCTCCCTTAGACCATAGATCAAGCCGCAGACGCAAATGTACACAGAGAATCAAATACGTTGAAATTGACATCTCACCGGAAACGCCCAAGAAAAAACAGAAGAAACAGAAGAGAGACAAGAAGTTTGAATTGGCAAGCCTTGAAGATATCTATAACAACTGCTTATGGAGGGATCAGATGCCCACGGAAGACCAGAGGTGGACAACAATCCCAGAGGAGGACGACAGTGTCTGCAGCGAGCCAGATTCCTTTGGGACTGTGACAAAGTCTCGTGTCACCTCCAAGCGACGTACCATCAACTTCTCAGACTTTTACAGCAAAGCACGGCTCACGAAGCGTCGCCAGAAAGCTCGGCGACAAGGCTGGAAACCACAGCGAAAGAAACTGGCCGAGAAAGAAGTGTTCGCTGAACTGCTTGAGAGTAAGCTGATTGCTCTTGACAATGAACTACGACAGATTGATAATTAGTATAAGACTGGCGTGGGAAAAACTCACTGACATGGTATCTCATCGTTCATTGTTATATATCGCCTTAGTGAAAAGTTACACATTATAACTGTCCAATTTTGCAAAGGTAATTCAAGAAATAATTATACTAGTTCGTGGAATGTGGAATCAACATGAAAAAGTAAGCTAATCTCTCTGAAAGACAGTCTGATATAGAGAAGTACAGGCTTTAATTTAGACAATGTTTCAGTTATTTATGTTGCTGATTGGTATTAATATTATTTTATATATTTTTATTTAATCTATTTTCAAGGTAAACAGAACTTACTTGTGTTAATAGGAATATTTTATATGCACCGTAACTTATTTAATGTAGACTTAGCCTATGACTTGGTACTAGTCCTAGGAAGGAAACATTACCATTGAGTTTTTCATAGCAGATTATTGAAATAACATTATAAAGAACACTATAAAAGTGTGTTTTATAATTTCTATAAGTTGTTTGTTAGAAGAACATCTACCATCAACTCGGGTCAGCATACAATTAAATTAAAAATCATTATATTAATTGTATGTGTTACTTTGCATAATGGATACTTAATGAGATATTTGTATCAATGCAAATCTTTCATGATAAAAATTCCCATTAACAGAAATCTCACGAGATTCCATCTGGGTGACTTCTGACCCTTTTTCTATTCACATGTCACATTTGTTGGTCGTTATTGTGTCATTTATGGGGACACTAGCCAATTTACACCACTACAAAAGCTCATGACTCTGCACTACCCAATAAAATTTTGGTAGGGCAATGGCAATGACACCTTCATGCCCCAAAAATCATGTATAACTGCTGATTTCACAAAGTGATCTCGCCATATAAAGGAACCTATGTTAACATTTTATGTAGATCATGTAACTTTAATTGTAGAAAACACGCATGGCGTTGTAACTGTACTTCACAATGTACTCGTATTGTTCTGAGTTATGTAATCTATATGAAATGTCCACATAGGTTCCTCCGTAATATCCCACCTTCAGGGGAATTTGAAAATATTTTAATGTACGAACGATCCCCATTTGCTCCTGGGCATGCCAACAAAACTGCAGCCTCCTACATGAGAAACTGACATGATATGAGGGAACATACTAAGCCACAAACCATTTCTTTATAGAATACATGTAGGAATAAGGTCCTATAAACAGATGTATGGACTTTTTTTTTTAATTAGACAAGTTGGACCCTAACATTCACTGCAACATTAACATATTACACAACTCGTGGTACACTTGGTTATAACAATTACTGCCAAGTAGCCACAGATAAGGGCATTTATTAATTTCTTTGTATTGCAATTGTTAATATAATGTGCAACAGTCGGAATAGGTGTGCAAGCACACACATTACAACAGTCGGAATAGGTGTGCAAGTACACACATTACAACAGTCGGAATAGGTGTGCAAGCACACACATTACAACAGTCGGAATAGGTGTGCAAGCACACACATTACAACAGTCGGAATAGGTGTGCAAGCACACACATTACAACAGTCGGAATAGGTGTGCAAGTACACACATTACAACAGTCGGAATAGGTGTGCAAGTACACACATTACAACAGCAAAAGACAAAATGTTCTATTAATTGTATTGCAATATACATAATTGCATACCAAATATTTTATTCCAAAGTAGCAACGTTTAAACAGACAAATCACACGAACATGTGGCAAATTACAAGCAAAATATACTACTAATTATACATCTGCCAGCTGCTGAAACACAACAAGTATATAGCAATTAGAATGGAATGTCTGAAGTATTGCAATTCTTACTGGCCTGTTTAATAAGTACAATGCTTTGACAGAATGTGTCTGTAGCAAGTGAAATTGAGGGATTCACATGTGCAAAAAATAGGTATTTAGGAGAGGTTGAAACATTGTTAAGGTGCTATATATAGGGAGTGGGTTATCACACCGTCGCATCTAATATTCTCCCTGTATGGTGGTCAACAACACACACAATCACGTCATTTAATCACATGTAATTGTTTATAATGAGTAAATGCTGAGAAGACTGCACTGCTGTGCAGTCAGAATATGAAATATTGCTTCATTAATCAGCCAACCAATCGGTCGCAATTAATTCCGTTTTTGCATTTGAAAGATCTGTTATTTTGGTTCCATTGTTTTGAGGCTATGAAGTAACTAATGCAGTTGGGTAAACTGTAACCCCCATTCTGTTATCTATCGCAGTTCGTTGTTGTCAGTTTAGCACAGAACTATTGGAACACATTAATAACATGTCAAAATAGAGTGTACAACGATGCAGCAAACTGCAGCACACAATAAATGGAATATCACAACCAAAGACAGCAGTAATAAGACATGTCTAGAGGCACTATTGGCATGAGAAGTTACAACAGGGTGCCGTCATCCGACCTTGAGAGACCATTTCTCATTAGAGGGTTTGTGAGATCACTGGTTTTTCCCTTGTTTCATTTCTCATTTTGTGAAAAACTATCTAGTATCAACTGCGACATGTTAGCTCGTTTGTGCAAATGTGTTATTTACTTTCGATGAAATCATTGGACTAATTATTTTTTACCAGATCGAGCCAAAAATCTCAAAGTCAATTGTTTTGATGATTGACAAAAGCACTCTTATTTAACCAACTACTATTTGCACACTACAGATGTGTAGTCGACGAACCTAATTTGCAATGGGCTAAATTGTGGAGTTGTGGTCTCAACGTATTTTCAGCTTTGACTGTCTCTTTCTCTCATAAGCATGTTCTTTGTCCAACATTATATGTTCTGCTTCCTATGCCTTGTCAATACGTCAAATATGCACCTTCCTTCAAAGAACTGATTGACAATTTTTAGGTGTTTTGCTTCAAATGTTACCTGTGAAAATAAAATTTTTTTTTAGAAATGCTTTTAATGTTCAATTGCGATAATGAGTTGGTCCGTTTACTTGATATGTCCTGTTGTGTGAATAATTCTTTGTGCAATTATTTTATTTGTTCACATTTCTTCTTCATACATTCCTGCATGGCTATTTATCTCTTGAGCAGACAAACACTGATTCTATTCACCCCCAAAAACTACATCCGCACACCAAACAAACAAGTGTCTCTGAACAAACTGGCTACTGAAAATGTTTCAAGCAGAGAGCTTTCAATGACACTATAAAGCTGTGTTTGCATGACATGCAAAAACGTCATGGAATAAATGCGTAATAATGAATTGTGCCCATGTCTCTCCAGCGAGAAACAAATACAATAAGCCTTAGACACTTTACAATGTCAAAGCACCTATCACTCATCCATGCCGCAGACTAACAACAACCATTCAGTTAGGTGGTCACTGAGTTCTTGAAGATAATTTCAAAGATAATAATTTAGTGTCACTCGACTAATAGACCCTTCCCATTACCACCATGCTACCTGGTGGAATATAATGGAACAGATTCAGGTAACTCCGAGAACATCACTCTGCTTAATGCATAGGCCTGTTGTTGTCATCCAAATCTCTAAGTTCGATTATCATCCACCAGGTAGCGTGGTGGTGTAATAGGAAGGGTATACTGGAGCACAAATCGTTCGTGTAAGCCAGTTTTTAGTGATGATTTGTCACACCACTACGCACGTGATGTTAGCATGTTCTGTGTTGCAGTCAGGTGAATAAGCTTCCTTCAATAAATTAACAAAGTCACACGTTATTCTTCATTCCACCGAATTGATAACAGATTTTAAGGGACTTCTGTTCTTGTGACCTATGTTTTTTACAAAACTTTAAATAAAACAATTACAAACAGTTACAATTCAAACTTCTGACAATGTCAGTTGTACAGTTCACTGTCTGCATGCTTCGTGATGCATTTATTTTCGTGATTCACACCGTGCATTGTTTGTGAAGCTACAAATTAAGGCAACTTGTTTATTTATTTGTTCGGTCAATTGACCCATGTTATGATCCCAAATACATGTGAAACAAACAACAGAAAACAGGTCGTAGCGTATGAAGACCACAGCCACGGTCCTAGTGTTTCAGTTGGTCCTTCTTTTCTAATTTCAGCATGAATATGCGTACGCCAGTTCCAGCAACGATCTTTGCCTTCGACCCATTGTGGTCACTGTCGAGGCAATACACTGCGCTCGGCAGATCAATCATTTGACCAAGTGTCTGAAACAAATCAAATTACATATAAATGTACCCTGTATAAAGCTTTTTCTCAGAAGCCTTTTATTTTAGTACGTCAGAGTAGTACTCAAGTTTGCTAGTGGGACGTCTTTAAGTATACACCTTCAGAAAATTTCAATTGGAACGCTGTGTGAAACCTATTCCAATTCTGCAATTTGTTTTGCATCCGACTTTCAGTCAAATATCACATTAATCAGAATGTCTTCACACATCGGATTGTCTCCCTCCTTAGAACCACCAGTATGAAGTAAATTTGCATATCGTAAAAAAAAATTATTTTGTGTTTCCCTGGTATTCCCCAATGATGACAAGATACATATGTAATTAAATACGAATCATCCAATAGGCATCCATGTTACAAATCCCAGGGGTTACCCTGGCATGTGCGGATGTCCGGATGATGACTGAAATTTTTTTCTCCATATTCTAGGAGTGTGAAAATAAACGCTCCCAAAATAAAAATTAGGTGTGCAATGGTTCACGATAGCGATAGCTCCTCTAATCTCAAGGCCTGTTTATGAAACGGTTGTGGTCAATGTCTCTTACATTAAGTGTTCCCCGGTCAAGCACTTTGCATGTGTTCTGTTCACTGCCACCGGCTATGATGGCTTCCTTGCCCAACCACTGGCAGCAATACATCTGTCGGAAACAAGGCAGATGACATGTTATATTGCCTCTGTTCTGGGATAACATCCTTCACCAAAATCTCTTAATAATAATAAAAAAAATGTGTTCACCTTATAAAATATACATCTTATCTTCCTAAGGGTTGTGTGTTTAAAACATAGATATTTACAAGTAAATACTATTAAATAACAACAAATGAGAGTTTAAGAAATGATTAAAATAAGTTCAGTAAAATGAATAGCTTAGCGATTTACGTATTCAAGATCTTTGCTGCAGTAAGCGCTGTAGAGTTCCTGAGGATTTTGGTTCATGTTTTTGGTAAGAGATCTCCATTAGCATTTGACGGAGTGTCTTAGAACAATGTGCCACTAACATTCTTGACACTACCCCCTTCTACACCCATCTGGATACTATGTCCCAGATGATTTCTACTACCAATAAAGTATCCATTCATAAATGAAACTAATTGACTTCAGCTGTTGCAATGCGGACAAGTCCTCATGAGGTTTACATAAGAAAGTTGTGACATTGTTGTTCGAAAAAATAGCAATTTAAAAACTGTGTATGTGGTCATATGATGCCTACCTGACAACTGTGTATGTGGTCATATGGTACTTTCCTGACAACTGTGTATGTGGTCATATGATACCTACCTGACAACTGTGTATGTGGTCATATGATACCTACCTGACAACTGTGTATGTGGTCATATGATACCTACCTGACAACTGTGTATGTGGTCATATGGTACCTACCTGACAGCTGTGTATGTGGTCATATGATACCTACCTGACAACTTTGTATGTGGTCATATGATACCTACCTGACTACTGTGCATGTGGTCATATGGCACATCCTTAATTTTTTCCCCCGAGCCAAAGTCCCATATCTGTAATTGAAGCAAAGATGATAAGCTGGTCTGACTTGATGTGTGGCTGGTGCGCCTATGGAGGCATACTTAGAAATGTTATCAATTACATCAAAGATTAAAATTGTCTCAAAGAGGCAGATAAAGTTATTAGTTTAAATTTTAGTGGACAGCCTCTTTCATGAAGATTCAAACTTTAAAAACTTATTTGCACCTGCAGTCTATGGACTTAACACCAGAGGAGAAACATAAATGACATATTTTGTTAAGGCAAGGGTGTACTCGGATCAAAATGTGATTTTACGAATTTTTTTCAATAAAATGAGTTTTCAGTTATTGACATTTTCATATAGAAATATTATTCAACTTGCTATTCATGTAGGTTGTACTGTCGAAATAAACAAGTTTTTATCATAAAACATGCCTTTTGTGTGATGCCTATCATTGCTAAGTCTTTGTTTTTGTCAAATCAAGCGTGAATAATCGGACATTATGTGATTTTCCGACATCGATCGTGGCCCGAAAACTACGGCAATTCCAACATGGCGCATATCAGGGGAAAGCCCTGTTTTCGCTCTGCATGATGGTAGAAACCGTTCAAAAATAGCACCGACGGTGTCCGAGTAGTCTCGACTACGAACGAACCCCCCTCCAGCGGCTCGTGGACAAAGGATTGGGGGAATCCCGCGACGATTGGCCAAACGGTATCACGTGATGTCGGATTCCCCCGTCTGGCGAATCGTCGCCGGCAAGCGATCGCTCTGATTGGTTGTAATACTAATTTCCAGCCTGTCGCGTCATACGTTCGATTCCTTTGCCAACATTGCTAACTTCCGCGTTACGTTCAATTATATCGCTTTCTAAAGCAACATTATGCGGTTTAGTCAAAAGCATTGGTTAGCTACGGTGCTGAGAAGCGGTTGAAGCGTGCACAATTGCAGTTAGTGCGCGATAGCAAGGAATCTCGTGTTGAATCCGTCGATGAACCGGCTGTGTCCACAACTTCGTCTGCGACCACGCCCACGATGCCGACAAGAATGGTAGTCGGAGTAAGTTCAATTACGGATGTTTTATATATTCCCAATGTATGATTCAGATATATGTGTGTATTTATGTTTTCTCCGAACATGGTTAGCCTTTGTGGCATATATCTCGCTGGAGAAACGTTGATGTTGCTATTCGTCCTGTGTTGACATTCAAGCCCAGCTCCAGGGTCCCATTGCACTACAGGCACACCAGAGCCTGCAGAAGTAGAGACAAGAGTTATGACTTACAACTATATTTATGTAGCCGTACAGAGGCTCAGATGATGCTGTTGTTGAAGGATGACATTTCTACTCAGCACGTTATTCAATGGAAATGTTGTTTATATTACAACTTACCTCTATTATTAGACTATATTTAATGAAATAAATTGAACATAACATGGACCTTTTTTGTTGTTGAACATGTTATGAATACTTGCGATGTTCATGACATACATTGGTTTTGTGTAACTGTTTCCAGGAATCAAATTGGCCGTCAGCATCACAAGACGAGAATGTCTGCAACTGAACGGAACTTTGGTTACACCAAACTTCTGGAGGGGATGTATGTCTGGTGCTTACCATTTAAGGATGTATACATGAACAAGATGCTGGTGCAAATATCTCAACAGTGATCATACTCCATGCAGTATTGCTGCTATGCAAGAAGCGCACTCACTCCGTCCAAGCTGTCGACCGTACCCTCGGCATGGGGGCGTTTTACAGAGGGTACCAATGACACTGTACTCCAGTGAACTTTATCCATGCTCCAGTGAACTTTTTATGTGGTCCAGTGAACTCTATCTGTAATCTAGTTAACTTTATCTGTGGACTGGTGTCATATTTTACAAACACGTTTTTCTGTTTTGCAAATTTTTTTGTTATGGTGCTTAGTTTTTCATATGTTGTTATTATTTTGCAGTGGAAATCATTGTGAACTCTACCTATTGATAGATTATACATTGGCTAACATATGTGAAAAGTTTCAGTCATCTAGATTGCTTTTTATGTGTTGAAATGTGTGTTCCCATGTACCCAAACTTTGAACGCGATTATCTCAGAAACACGTTTTTCCTTACACCTGCTGTCTCCGTGTCATTTTCCCGTGCTCCTGCTTTACAGAATTGCTTGAAACTTGCCATAGTATATCTTCAAAGTATGCTCTTGAAAATCACCAAGAGACTTTCTGGAAAACATGACCTGGTTTTTATACAATGAGTCACGAATGGAAGTTTTCACCTCCGTTTTTGCATTTTCGCATACAGTAAAACTTGAAAAAATCATTAAAAAAAAAGTTTTTCGAAAAATAAAAAAACAGCTTGGTGGTTTTCACAAGGGTTGTCTAGAGTAATTACACAACAAATTTGGGTTATCTGAGACTGGTAGTTACTGACATATTTGACACAAAAAAATTAATCCAAGATGGCCACCATACCGTGGGAAAACCCCCTAGAAAAATTCTGAAAAAAATGCACAGCTATGCTGTGAGGTGATCTCACAAACTCTGAAAGTTTTAGCTCTCTGTGTTCTATAACAGTGAAGTAATAAAATAAAGTACGTTTTGAGTACACCCTTGCCTTAAAGAGAATGTGTTTCTCCTTCATTGCTTTGCAATTAAATAGATATTTACACAAATATTAATCTAATGAATATTTCTATCATGCAGACCTATTTTATATGTATAGATTATGTAGTGAAAAGAAGTTGGGGAGTGTTCCTTTGATCAACTTGTTAACTCGCCAGTCCTGCCCCTTCCCTACCCCAGTCTCCGCCCTTCCCTAGTATCTGTCCCTCCCCAGTGTCCACCCCACCCCAGTCTCTGCCCCACCCCAGTCTCCGCCCTTTCCTAGTCCCAGCCCTTCTCAAGTCCCTGCCCCTTCCCAGTCCTGCCCCATATCCTCCCCAATCCCTGCCCTTCTCAGTCACTGCCCCTCCCCAGTTTCCACCCCTACCCAGTCCCTGCTCCTCCTTAGTCTCCACCCCTTCCCAGTCCTTCTCCCTCCCTGCCACTCACCTGAAGCACATTCTCCTTCCGCCAAGAGCCAGTCAGGATGTGGTTATGTTGAGGGTCAATGTCTAGAGCCTCGCCACATATGTGTGGTCCATAGAAATTCCTGTGTCACACAACAGACACAGAGGACACATTCACAACACATCCAACATACGTTTTACACTGCGGCCACATCCACAACATAGCCAACATCACACGTTACATTGAGGCCACAGCAGCAACACAGCCAACATCACGTGTATATTGAGGCCACAGTAGCAACACAGCCAACATCACATGTATACATTAAGGCCACAGCAACAGCACAGCCAACATCACATACGTTACATTGAGGCCACAGCAGCAACACAGCCAACATCACATGTGTTACATTGAGGCCACAGCAGCAACACAGCCAACATGACATGTGTTACATTGAGGCCATAGCAGCAACACAGCCAACATGACATGTGTTACATTGAGGCCACAGCAGCAACACAGCCAACATCACATGTGTTACATTGAGGCCACAGCAGCAACACAGCCAACACCACGTGTTACATTGAGGCCACAACCACAAAAGGAAATAGCTAACTGCTTGTCTGAAATTGTTTATCAGTACATGTGTGTTGTTAAAACAACTTGAGCCACGGCTGAATGCCATTTGATATTCTCTTGAAATAAGATCACATAAAAGCAGTACTTACCGTACTGAGTGCACTTGTCTCTCATCCCAAAACTAAAAAACATTACAAACATGTTACTTTGTGCAATGCATTTGCAAAAATCACATCGTTACTTCATTGAATGCTTCCTAAAATTTGTTTTACAAGCCAGACATAATAATAATGAAGTCCAAGTGTTGTGAGTTTACAACGTTTACTTTCCACAAGAGGCATAAAATGGAATTAAATGACATGCTGCCATGATGCCAGAGAACTCAGTCAGTATTGCCATGACACCAGTGAGTTCAGTCAGTGTTGCCATGACACCAGAGAGTTCAGTCAGCATTGCCATGATAGTCCGGTTGCCAGATATGCAAAATAGAGCTCAACCTAGAAGTAGGGTACATAAAACATTTTTTTTTGTGGTTTCTGGTACTTTTGCAGTGTTTGAGCTAGAATTTGAAATTTAGGGGACACACGTCTCCCCTTCTTTAAAAAGTGAGACATTTAGTCTTAGGCTGAGCTACTGATCAATATATATATATAAATCATTGGCGATCACAACTGATTTAACACACACGCACACGGTATATATATATATATATATATATATTTATATATATATATATATATATATGGGGTAGAGCACAAATATTAATGTTTTCTGTTGTTAGCTCAGAGTCAGTAACCAGTAATTGAAGGTAGTAAATAAAAATACCCCTAATGGAGTGGACAACCTAATGGAGTGGACAACCTAATGGAGTGGACAACCTAATGGAGTGGACAACCTAATGGAGTGGACAACCTGAATGCAGAGTACAACATTGAAGGGACAGCATAATATGTTGATAATTTTAAACACTAAGCATAAAGATTGCAAAATATACACTATTGACCTGTTGCTTGTTGCAGTGGCCATTGCCAAAAAACACCTCGAATCCTTATTGTATGTAAGATATATGGAGGGGCTGAAAGTCACAAAATAAACAAATGAATTACCATTTTTTTCATCTTTTAATTAGTCAGACAGATATTGTCACATAAACTGCATTTGCGTGTTAGATATGACTTTATCAAACATTCTTGTTTGCTGTACTCACACTTTGTGTAGAAACTGCTTGCTGATGAAGTATTAATTACATACTCAGTTGATACAGAGACACCCAGTATAGGTGAGATGTATTAAACCTTTCATGATCAAGTTAACGCCAGTCATTAACGCCATCATCAGTCCCTGATAAAGGCTCCTTTCCTTCACCTTCCTGAAGGCTGCCAGGGACTCAACATAATTGAATTCTCGCTAATGCGGACCCTCTACCTAGATTGTAGCAATTATGTTGAGTCGCTGACTAGACAACCTGTTCCGCAACATGTTCTGTGCTGAAAATCCACATTCCACATCCGCAGTGTGGACTGGGAAGACCATTGCCATCGTTGTCAGGATCACCGAGTTTTGAGTGAGAAATTATTATGCTAGTAATATCATTATGTCTTTCACACCACAGACTACAGCCATGGCCTATACTAGTTACGGAAACTCAACGCCAATGGCAATGCCAACTTTCCTTAAACGCATGATTTTTTGCTATAAATGGTCTAGTATAATTGTGAAACATATTTATTACAATAGCATTAGTTAAGTTGTACATTCACATCAGACCTGGAGCCGAAGTACTTGGTACTTTAGTACATTTTTGAAATATTCGTACTCGTAGAAATTATGGTCGTGCACTCATACTCATACTCGTGTTTAAACTACTCAGATTTTACAAGTACATTATGAGTACATCCAAGTACTTTTTTAATATGATATTGTGAAAAATATTTTATTTTTTATTATCAAATCATTAACAACTACAACAATTTCAAAAAGCATGGTAGCAAATTGTATTACCTGTATAAGAATAAAAAAAACGGTATGTTCTTGCATGCATCTCAGCCGAGTTACATGTTTTCTAATACAGGATCATTAAAAACAATTATTATGTCAATTCTACTGTAATAACCATGATATTAATTGCAACATAATAGCCCCAGATTTGTAATAATTATTATTGTTACATTTAGTAGATGTGGTTTAATTTTTACTTGGTATAGATGAGTTTTCACAAATTCACAATGTGGATCACTTTTCTGCACATTGAAGCTACTGAAGCTTTGCTTCAAGAGGCAGCATCTTTTGATTATTTTACCAGTCAGAAACCCCTATTTCATATCCTCACAAGTGACAGTGCTAAGTACTGCTAGCTGAGTCTTCTTCTGAAGAAGTTTGGTGACTCAAGTCAGACAGCCTGCACCAATATTGCCTGGTGCCAATTAAAGTACAAAAGGGGTATTGAGCCCTGGACATTGGCAGGTGCTAATCCACCCTCTCAGCAAACATTAGTTGTGGACTTGTGGTCACTGCCAGCCACAACATGCCTAACAGTGTTCATTTATTCATATATCATATATAGTTAATGGTTATATTTCGTAATTTCTTTTCTCTTGTTATATGGTGCTATGAAATGTATTTTGAAAAGTATTTTCAATTTAAATATATTTTAATCCATATTTGAATGCATGCCCTGAACATTTGTATTTGAATGCGAATTATACCTTTGAATGAAATGCAACCCCCAGTTTGTTTATTTTTAAAATATGTTATTATTACTATACTTAGTTACAATAATATAATACAAGATGTACCGGTACTCGTTCTCGTGGAAATGTACTCGTACTTATACTCAGCTTTGAGCAATGTACTCGTACTCAACCATCACCAATGTACTCGTACTCAGCCATCACCAATGTACTCGTACTCAACCATCACCATTGTACTCGTACTCAGCCATCACCAATGTACTCGTACTCAACCATCACCATTGTACTCGTACTCAGCCATCACCAATGTACTCGTACTCAGCCATTACCAATGTACTCGCACTTAGCCATCACCATTGTACTCGTACTCAGCCATCACCAATGTACTCGTACTCAGCCATTACCAATGTACTCGTACTCAACCATCACCAATGTACTCGTACTTAGCCATCACCAATGTACTCGCACTTAGCCATCACCAATGTACTCGTACTCAGCCATCACCATTGTACTCGTACTCAGCCATCACCAATGTACTCGTACTCAGCCATCACCAATGTACTCGTACTCAGCCATCACCAATGTACTCGTACTCAGCCATCACCAATGTACTCGTACTCAGCCATCACCAATGTACTCGTACTCAACCATCACCAATGTACTCGTACTCAGCCATCACCAATGTACTCGTACTCAGCCATCACCAATGTACTCGTACTCAGCCATCACCAATGTACTCGTACTCAACCATCACCAATGTACTCGTACTCAGCCATCACCAATGTACTCGTACTCAGCCATCACCAATGTACTCGTACTCAACCATCACCAATGTACTCGTACTCAGCCATCACCAATGTAGTCGTACTCATACTCAGCCATCACCAGTGTAGTCGTACTCGTACTTTACTCATAGAAATGTTCTCAGCCCCAGGTCTGATTCACATCCTACGCAAACATATAATTGTCCTGGCGTTGGCAGTACTACTTAGGCATTGCCATTGGTACTACAAAAGCCGTCAGACTAGAAGTAGAACCAGTAATTGCATCGCCATAGACATAGTAATAGTTATTACAGGGTATATGGTTGAACTCAATTCATTTGCCGCCGCCGGAGTCCACTGGTCATGTGACCGGCGCGCCGCTTTTTGTGTCCAATCGAGCGACACATATTAAAACATGGAATCAAGTCTGCAATATTATAAAAATGTGATAAAAAAGGAGTGATGGTGGAGACAATGCAGTAAGTATCCGATTCCTTGGTGCCTTATATGTGACTTCCTCGCTGCAGATGCGCAGCACTACAAATACCGTTATAATAGGTCATTCATGCCAGAACGAAATGTAGCCCTCCAAATGATTTGGATGAAAGTCTCTGATTGACTTAATGCATTGCAAGATGGACTAGCAAAGCGAAGGTTCTTTTATGATGCAAGATTATTTACTAAAATTACTTTGCAGAAATATGCGGTAAATACTTGTCGTATTGAAGTCGAAGAAATGCCAACAAACATGTTAGTAAGCGGTACGATGATGTGAATGTGTCACTGTGGAAATGATGAGAACGAGTAATGTTACATGTCATTTATCCCTAATTAACAATGATAAAATAACAGATGCTATTCAAAAAACTTAAAATGCACGTGTTGTACCTCGCAAATGCGATACTCAGTGGCAACAGCATTCATTTCTTTATTTTAAAATATGAAATTGAGAGTAGAAAGAAACACTTGTCAAAAGAAGCTATTAGGAAAATAGTGTTTAAGCAAACAATGTGCAGGGTTTATAGGCGTACCAGAAAGGATGAAGACTATGCAAATTACAAAGAGGCACTTAACCTAGCTATAACTGAAATTAGAAAATGTAAAAGAACCTTTGAAAAAAAATTGGCAGGTAATAAAAAAAACGACAGCAAGAGTATCTATGCTTATGTAAGGAGTAAACAGAAAGTTCGAGATAAGGTCGGACCACTGGAAAACAACAGTGGAAACATAATTTCAGACAGGTTTCAAATGGCAGAGGTCCTGAATGAGTATTTCAGCTCAGTTTTTACAACAGAATATATCAGCGCACTTCCAGTTCCTTTTACTAAATTTGAGGGCAGTAAATCAGAACATTGAGGGCAGTTATTTGTAACTCCTCAAATGATAGCAAAGAAAATTAAGAAGATGAAAGATAATAAATCACCAGGAGTTGATGGGATGCCACCAAAATTGCTTAAGGAAATTGTTGAGCAAATTAGTACGCCACTTGCAAAATTGTTTAACTTGTCACTAGAAGAAGGAATAGTTACTTCAGAATGGAAAGAAGCAAACATTACGCCGCTATTTAAGAAGGGATCGAGGAACAAGCCAGAAAATTACAGACCAGTGAGTTTAACATCAGTTGTATGTAAATTACTGTAAACATTAATTAGAGATCACATGGTGGAATTCCTTGTAAAACATAAATTAATAAATAAATCTCAACATGAGTTCCTAAAAGCAAGGTCATGTCTAACCAATCTCTTATGTTTTTTTGAAGAAATTACAAAGTGGGTAGATGACTGGTCACCAGTGGATGTTGTCTACTTAGATTTTCAGAAAGCTTTCAATAAAGTGCCACGTCAAAGATTGTTACTTAAACTAAAAGCCCATGGTATAGGTAATGATGTAATCAACTGGATAGAAGAGTGGCTTACACACAGAAGACAGAGTTAATAGTAGATGGTGAGATTTCAAACTGGAAGTCTGTTTTGAGTGGGGTACCACAGGGATCAGTATTAGGCCCTATACTGTTTTTAACATATATAAATGATTTGGAAGATGACATATCTAGCAAAGTACTGAAATTTGCAGATGACACACAAGTATTCAGAAAGGTTACTAATGTTACAGATAAACAAAGTTTACAGGATGATCTAGATAAATTAGTTAAATGGTCAGAAAAATGGCAAATGCTATTAAATTTTGGGAAGTGTAAATGTATACACATAGGACATGGAAACATGTACGAAGAATATAAAATGGGGGATGCTGAACTAGGAAGAACCACACAAGAAAGGGACTTAGGAGTAACATTTAGTGCTGACATGAACGTTTCAGAGCAATGTGGAATTGCTGCTTCGAAAGGAAATCAAATTCTAGGGCTAATTAAGAGATCAATCACGTATAAGGTGAAACAGCTAATTGTATCCCTGTACAAAGCAATAATTAGACCACATTTGGAATATCGTATTTAAGCATGGAGGCCATATTGTAAAAAGGACATAGACAAGCTAGAAAGAATACAATGAAGAGCAACTAAAATGATACTAGAATTGAGACCTTAGTTGCGAAAGCTGCTTATTACAATGTTGTTTGACAACACTAGAGACCAGGAGACTAAGAGGATACCAAATGGAAGTGTTTAAAATAGTGAATGGTTATGAGGATATTGATAGGAATATGTTCTTCAAACTTAAAGAAGGCAGTAGAACCAGAGGACACAAAGCAGCATTAGTTAAGGAGCTGTGTATGTTGGACATGAGAAAGTACTCTTTCTCACAAGGAACAAACAAACTGCCAAATGGTTGTGTTAATGCTGTGAATATGTTTAAAAATAGAATTGACAGATATCTGATAAGGGTGGGCTACACATAGATGATAAAATTGTTGGACTCTCGATAAGCCAATGGCTTCCTTGTCCACTTGCCATCTGGAACTTGTTGTTTAGGATGGCAATCTTGTTAAATCTTGTTAAATATCTATATGACAATTGTTTTGGTCCAGATGATGAAAGAGGCTATTTTTAAAATGGTTGTAAACAAAAGTGTTCATTGATGCCAAAGTGGCATCGTGCAGTTTCTGGATCAGTACACCTCAATATACCAGAAACCACAAAAAACTTTGTATGTCCCCTACTTCTAGGTATAACCCCTTGGCTGCCGGACTTTTTTTATACTGAAGTACAGAGGGCTGGTGATACCATCAAAAGATGAAAAGTGGCCCAAAGCATAAGCTTAGCAACATTGCACTAATAGTATGAGTTCTGGTAACGTTGCCATGATGCCAGTGAGTTCAATCAGTGTTGCCACGACACCGGTGAGTTCTGTGTTGCCATGACACCAGTGAGTTCAGTGTTGCCATGACAGCAGTGAGTCCAGTCAATGTTACCATGATACCAGTTAGTTCAGTCAGTGTTGCCATGACACCAGTGAGTTCAGACAGTGTTGTCATGACACCAGTGAGTTCAGACAGTGTTGCCATGACACCAGTGAATGCATGTAGCTTTCTCAATAAGCACAGGCACTGTTGCCATAGTGACAATAAGAAGCCTCACCTGTACAGTATCGTCCCAGCCACCTGAGAGGAAGGTTCCTTGCATGATTGGGTGATAAATCGTAGCAAAAACTCGAGCGCAGTGACCATCCATCACATCACGTTTGTCCCTGTGCACACCAAGCAGAATTCAGGTCTTCTATTCGTGAAAAAGTTCATAAAGTTGGTAGATATATATATATATATATATATATATATATATATATATATATATATATATATATATATATATATATATATATATATATATATAGATATATATATATATATATATATATATATATATATATATATAGATATATATATATATATAGATATATTTATATATATGAGTAACGATTTTCTTCAAAACACATCTATTGAGATTACTTACTCTCAACGTTTCAGCTGCACAAATGTTGAGAGTAAGTATTTGCTTCAACACACAATAGTTGTGTGTTGAAGAAAATTGTTACTCACACTATCCAGGTCTGTTTTATTTTACCACTAGCCAAGTTGCACGGCATTGCACGGCTTCGCACAGCATCGCATGGCATCGCATGGCATCGCACGGTGCCGCACGGCGTAACATGGCGTTGCGTCGTGCCATACTGGACCGCATGGTTCTGCAAGGCGTTGCATGGCACTGCGCAGTGTTGCACGGGAGAAAATGCAACAGCTTATGACTACCCAGTCTAGTTTTGGTAGGCTAACTGACAACTTCATTCCCCCAAAATCATGTACAACCAGCGGTTTTACAAAGCATTCGTACTGTACGAAGAAACTGATGCGGACGTTTGATGTACCGGGAGATCACGTAACTTGGCATAATCGTAGAAAACATGCATACTGTTGTTAACAGTTGTACAAAACTATTGTTCTGAGTTATGTAATGTATGTCAAACGTCCACATATGTTCCTTTGTAAAATATTCCCACCACCAGGTGCAATTTTGAAATGTTTTGACGAACCATCCCCAAGAGCCTCTGGGCATGCCTACAATGTGTCAGTCTCATACATGCAACACTGACAGAGATACACAGGAACCCAAGAGCCTCTGGGCATGCCTACAATGTGTCAGTCTCATACATGCGACACTGACAGAGATACACAGGAACCCAAGAGCCTCTGGGCATGCCTACAATGTGTCAGTCTCATACATGCAACACTGACAGAGATACACAGGAACCCAAGAGCCTCTGGGCATGCCTACAATGTGTCAGTCTCATACATGCGACACTGACAGAGATACACAGGAACCCAAGAGCCTCTGGGCATGCCTACAATGTGTCAGTCTCATACATGCGACACTGACAGAGATACACAGGAACCCAAGAGCCTCTGGGCATGCCTACAATGTGTCAGTCTCATGCATGCGACACTGACAGAGATACACAGGAACCCAAGAGCCTCTGGGCATGCCTACAATGTGTCAATCTCATGCATGCGACACTGACAGAGATACACAGGAACCCAAGAGCCTCTGGGCATGCCTACAATGTGTCAGTCTCATACATGCGACACTGACAGAGATACACAGGAACCCAAGAGCCTCTGGGCATGCCTACAATGTGTCAGTCTCATGCATGCGACACTGACAGAGATACACAGGAACCCAAGAGCCTCTGGGCATGCCTACAATGTGTCAGTCTCATGCATGCGACACTGACAGAGATACACAGGAACCCAAGAGCCTCTGGGCATGCCTACAATGTGTCAGTCTCATGCATGCGACACTGACAGAGATACACAGGAACCCAAGAGCCTCTGGGCATGCCTACAATGTGTCAGTCTCATGCATGCGACACTGACAGAGATACACAGGAACCCAAGAGCCTCTGGGCATGCCTACAATGTGTCAGTCTCATACATGCAACACTGACAGAGATACACAGGAACCCAAGAGCCTCTGGGCATGCCTACAATGTGTCAGTCTCATACATGCAACACTGACAGAGATACACAGGAACCCAAGAGCCTCTGGGCATGCCTACAATGTGTCAGTCTCATACATGCGACACTGACAGAGATACACAGGAACAGACAGACAGAGTCACAAACTACTTTATAACAAAGACCACTCTTCCTATTATAGAATGATTCAGCGCAATGAGTCTATAGCAACACAGCATGGCATGGCATTCAGGCGTTTCAACTGAATCCAGGACGAAACCCCCACTGGACAAAACCCTCACAAATCGAACAAAAACTTTAAAAAGATTGGTTGCTAAATCATTGACTGATATTGTATATGTTTAGTTTGTTAGAAATGGTGATTAATACTTAATGCTTACTCAAACAATAATAGATTACAATCTTTTGTTCTATCATCAGTTCACATGACGACTTTGATTCAACATGTTGATTGAAAACACAACACCAGTAATTTACGTTAGCTTTTTAATGGAGCCTGGGTGCCAACTCTCTCGCTTTGTTCTTGCGGATTTTCTTATAGTTCCTCCTCAGTTCGATGTTTTCGCTCGTCTTATTTCAAATATTTGGTGACATTTTTTGGGAAATTTGGCCAAACATTAACTGAAGTAAAAATGGAAACTTACAAACTTCTTGCTTGGTGCAATCTCGTGTCTCATTCTTAATGTTATCAAGTCTCCTTGCTCTCGTGGAAGATACTACTTGACTAGTTCACTGGGTTGAAAGCTAAAGTTGGTTCCATACTGACTTTGCAAGTTACCAAGTAAAAGTCAATTCTTTTTGCGATTTGAACAAAATTACGCATTTTTATTAAAACTTAATCTATTCACACACTACACATTTGGACATCAATGAACCGGATTTGTGATGGGTTAAATCAGTTGACGATAGAGTCTTCAATGTGATGGAGGTCTTACGGATGTAGGAAACATTCCTTGCATGTGGGACTGGATCTCACTATGCAATGCCATCATCTCTCTATCCGGACAATACTTACCCTGCTTCAAAGACTTTAATCTTTTTTAATCTGCTTGCATCATACATGTGAATAGCTGGATCGATTCCAGCTGTGATTATCTTCGTAGCATCAGGATTATAGGAAATTGTCAGCAACTGACGTCCATCGTCAAAACTCTTGACAACTTTTCCCGATGTGTAGTGCCAAAGTCTGACTATCCCAGATGCATCTACAGAAGGAACAAATGCTTGAAGCAGATGGAAATGTGGTATATACAGGGTGGTCCTAAATTATCTTTCCTATTTTAAATGTAAATAAAAGCATAACTAGTACACATACAAGCACGCAGTTTGCACCATCTTGTTGCCCAACACAAACAGTTTATAGTTACATAATTTTCTTGTCAGATGTCTCTCCAACGAGAAGAGTAAGCCCAAAAAACAGCGACCATGCAAGCGACTGTGTCGTGTGGCTTGCAGAGACCAAGTCAGTGACTGTGGTTCAGCGTAATTATACATGACCGGATGGGAAGGAACCACGTCGAAACCACCTATCCGGTAATGATTGAAGAAGTTTTTGGAGGCAGTGGCTTATTTTAGGGGGAGTTGTGGCCCTCTTTGGCTTAATGTTTTTTTTTATGTTTTCCGTATTTTTCAGTTGTGCCGCTACACGGTAGTAGGGTAGACTAATGGATGACTAGGCTTGCCCTCCCCCCTTGCGAGGTCCTAAATACGCCACTGCTTGGAGGCAGGCAGTGCCAGGGAAGTGGACAGATCATTAGATGATGAGTGCATGCTGTATTCTTTGACCAGCTCTCTGCATCACACACCTTCTGAAAATAGCTTTGCTGCATGTAAACCACGTCTGGACAACTTTATCGATTAGTCACCAACGACTACTTACACACAGCCATGTCTACCAACAGATTGGTATTTACCAACAGATCTACAGCCATGTCCACACATCTCCCATTACGTGTTATTGGTCATTCCACACAAAATCAACCAAAAAAGGCTAATATGTATGTACAGAAAATTTCACAACAGGTCCAACATGTGTGGCAAATTTCTTTAAAATTGGAGGGGTCAAGAATTTTGGTGGTTGATTTCATATGGAATGACCCCCTACGCACTTACAGGCAGCAAGAAGAAAATGCTTCTCTGTGTTCGTTGGCTGGAAACGAATGCAGGTGACAGGCGTGCGATCGTCTGTGCCCAGATTGTGATGGCGCGCAATATTACTTGCCTTGAACAGCTGAAATTCAAGGTGTACATGAAATACACGAATTCTGTTATTCTCTTAAAGGTCCCTCCTCAATTCTCTTAAAGGTCTCTCCTGAATTATTTTAAAAGTCCATCCTCAATTCTCTTAAAGGTCCATCCTCAATTCTCTTAAAGGTCCCTCCTGAATTCTCTTAAAGGTCCCTCCTGAATTATCTTAAAGGTCCCTCCCGAATTCTCTTAAAGGTCTCTCCCCAATTCTCTTAAAGGTCTCTCCCCAATTCTCTTAAAGGTCCATCCTCAATTCTCTTAAAGGTCCCTCTTGAATTATCTTAAAGGTCCCTCCTCAATTCTCTTAAAGGTCCCTCCTCAATTCTCTTAAAGGTCCCTCCTCAATTATCTTAAAGGTCCCTCCTCAATTATCTTAAAGGTCCCTCCTCAATTATCTTAAAGGTCCCTCCTCAGTTCTCTTAAAGGTCCCTCCTCAATTCTCTTAAAGGTCCATCCTCAATTCTCTTAAAGGTCCATCCTCAATTCTCTTAATTGTCCCTCCTCAATTATCTTAAAGGTCCCTCTTCTCATTTCAAATAAGTTTTATGAAAAATCAGATCTACCTAGTTTCCACTGCAACATGCTAGCTTGTTTGTGCAACTTTAGTATGTAACTTTTGTGAAATTATCAGACAAACTATTTCATTACTTAATGTTTGGTAAAACATTAATTGAAGACGTTTGTCATGTGATCGGCAAGAGGATGGAAGTCATTGGCATTGACCTGCAAAGTGTTTACCATTTTGAATTTCCACTATTTTGAGCCCTACCAGATCGAACGACTGAAGTTAATTCTTTTGATCATTTGAAAAAAAATAGGCATTCTTTATTAAATAGACTGTGGATGTTACATAAATTATTCACATGCTACACATTTGGACATCAACGTGATATTATTTTTAAAAGACCAAGTAAATGTGAAGAATAAATGACTAAACTGACTAAATACTATACTAATCCGATAGTCCTCTATTCTCAATAAAAATATGTAGCCACAAATAATTTGTTATAAATTTTTTCAGTGGTTTCAAGCAGTAACAAAATATTTATGGGCTTAATGCGGCATAGCATTTACTGTTTCTTTTTTCTTACATTAAGTTGACTATTTTCTCATTCTAAGGCAAATGCAACTGTATTATATGTTTGACCCTGACACAGAATTTACATTAATTGCACGCTTCGTTCAGTCACAAGATCTCTTATTTCTGCTTTCATTAGCATAACATGTATGTGAAATGAGTTTGCTGGTGTCCGCCAGCACATGTTTGCCATCTTTTGCAATTGGCATCAACATTCAAGTTACAATACTATGTAAATAAGGTATTTTGTACAAAAGAAATATTGACCCAGCAGCTGAATGTGCCCAGACGAATCTGCTTCACACACGACTATGAGAATTGACGGCTGACATCAGAGAAGGAATAAACGTTTGTTTGCACTGAAAATATTGATACAGTTAGTGTTCACACTTTTGTAGGTCTGTATGTGTTTGTTTGCATGTGCATAAGGTGCCCAGTATGTGGCCCTCTAAGTCAAGTGGCATAAATGTATTAGTTAAAGGAAACGGAAATACTAATTAAATAAAACTGTTTTCAATAACTGAATTCATGTTGAGACCTATACATACATACCCTGTAAACACACACGCATGCACGCACGCATGCACGTACACACATATATATATATATATATATATATATATATATATATATATATATATATATGTAAATATGTATATACAAATATATATATATGTGTATACATATATATGTTTTCATATATATATATATATATATATATATATATATGAAAACAGTTTTCTGTATATATGTATATACATATATATATATATATATATATATACACATGTATATACATTATATATATATAAATATATATACATATATACATGTATGTATGTATATATATATGTATATATATGCACACATATGTATATACGTACATACACATATATTATTATATATATATATATATACATATATATACATACATACATACATACATACATATATACAGAGTGTATATAGTACATATATAAAATATAAATACACAGTAAAAAATATAGACTACTAGTTATTTGCAGAGTATAATCAGATTCTTTCGTACTGGCAATAATGGTGATTTGTTGATCTTTATTTATAAATACTTGCAAAAGTACCCATCCTCTGGATGGGATAACTTGGTAGTTCGTAAGTGACTGTCACAATAACAATATTAAAATACATTATCACAGAGATATCCATCTATGCCTTGGTACTTGGTGCTGCCAGTCAATATCTTGATGGCTTCTTGGAATCTAACTCTTGAAATTGTGATGTAATACTGGCAGTTACAGGAACATCTAGCTACGCCCTGCCCTTGTGTTATGTAACTTGTGCATAACTGTCCGCATAGCGTTGCAGACAATTATACATAACAGCATCAAAGGGTAATTCTATTGTTCATAGAAAGGGTAATAGCTGGGTGAATTTTGAAAAAAAATTAACTGTGATGATCCGACTGTGGAGTCGTAGATGACCCGACCGTGGGGTCATAGATGACCCGACCGTGGGGTCGTAGATGAACCCCTGAAAGTTTGGCGCCCGAGATGCAAAGCATTTAGGAGGAGTAGCATAACGCAGACACATAATATACAAACATACATACATACATAAATAAATAAATACAAACATGCATACACTTGCTGGATAATATAAGATATACCAACTGTAGGTGTGTGAACAGACAAAATGGGTGAGACCGTGTTCTGAATGAATTAGGGAGAAATGTGTACCGTTTCCTACAAGCAACCATGATTTAGAATACAAAGTTTATAAAGGCCTCATTACGAGACTCTGTGCTGAATTTTCCCACAGCATAAATGTGTGCATAACGAGGGCTTAAGAGGTGCAATGGCCAACCAACAATGCAGCTGAATTGGACCAGACCAACGGACCGGCTCTGGTGAATGGAAGATTGCTTTGTTGGTGTTGGCTTTAAGTGATTGATGACAGGGGACTGTCAGGTCAGGAATTATATCTACATAAGGGCTTCTGTCAAAATGAAATGTTTAACGAATAACATATAAAGTACAGTAATTACAAGGCATGTGACATTGTAAAATACCTGTCAAGAAACTTTCTGTATTTTTTCGGAATATTTCTTTCAGTGATAAAATTATCATGTCAAATATTCAATTTAAAATGGTCAACAAAGTTCAAATATGGAAAGGTGAACTTTGCTTTTTCTAGCAACTATGCAACAATAATGATAATATAGCAGGCTCTGCTTAAGCGGATCACAGCAGAGTCAACTGTTTAGTAGAATCAAATATATTGACTGGGACAGAATCATTCCCACTGTATCAAAATGCGTCAATTAAGTGAATCAACCGCTTAACATAATCAAATTGCTATTGCCCCAAGTGATTTTGTTAAATGGAGTCCACTGCTCTATTAATGTTGCATAATTAAATATTGGCATAATATGTTATTATTTAGTTAAATATTTGGACACATTTCTCTGTCAATTTGTATGAACTACAAGCTCTATAGCAGCATCAAACATATTTGCTTACACGTTTTGATATGTTCCCTAAGTATTAATGGGATATTAAAGCCGCTGCCAGTTTTCATGCGTAGCTTATGAAAATAATTAATTCAAACAAAATGTTGATTAAGATATATATGTGTAGTGTTTGTCACTTGAGAATACAGCTTTAAAGATATTCATGAGGACACACCAAGAGTAATAGATGCCATCATTACTCTTACAGAACAAAAATACAATAATAATGATATTAAAATAGCAGCTTTGTTTGTCTTGATATGCTATGTATGCTGGTGCTTGCCTGCTGGGAACAATAGAACAGGTGCCTTCTTGAGGATGCTAAACATGATTTATTATCCCAATGTGACGTGAATTATGAGCGATACCATAGATTGACACAAGGCAATTGCAAAAAGTTTTGTTTGATATGTTCTAAATAATCAGTTATGAAAATGCATTAACAACACATGAGTGAAGTCACGAAAAATGGAACACTTTGATTTTCTAAACTTATGAGCTTTGCTGTTTGGTTGTTTAGATTAATATCCCACTTTTAATTTTGTTTATCTGTCAGCAAAGACAATTTTGGCAAGTTTCATCAAGATTTGCCTCTTCTACAGCTATATGAGGGCCAAAAAATGGGGGTATTTTTGCATAAAAATGTAAAAAATTTCGATAATGGCATTTCATGTGTAAAAATAAAAATTACACGAAGGTATGGATTCATCCTTTTATTTGTATGTGTGTTGAATATATACCCCAAGGGATATTTTGGTAAAAAAATTAACATTGTACTCCCACCCATTGCTGAGTTATTGAGGTGGGAACCTGGCATTGTTTTTCAAGAGACAGCAATTTTTGGCGGTAGCTGTATCACAATCTGTCTACGAAAAAGGTAAGCGGCTAAACTAACATTACAATTTTTTTTCTGCTTTACAACCCATCCTCAATTGATTTCCCCAAAAAAGAAATTGAACAAACATTGTGGAAAACTGTGAAAAACATTCTGTCCCCTTATGTCGTGTTTGTCACACCCTATTTTCCCAGAAAAGTAAGAGGGAGAAAAATATGAAAAACTATGCTATACGCAGCTTGAACCATTTGCAACAGATACAAAATCATTAATCAGTGAGTTGGTGTTATGAAGTAGCAAAGAATTTATCAATTCCATCCGTCGACATAAGCGACATAAGTACCAGAATGCTCAATATGCTGTAATAAATTAATTTTATTTGCAGTTATATGATAAATTGCATATGTCCAGATGTCACGCTTTATGAGCACGATGACGTCACCTGTGAGTAAACTAAACTGTTATAAACTATCTTTTCCTTGGTTGAAATTACACTAAAACGAAGTAAAACTACATGAGGCATGTGATATTACATGTTATTAACTAGATACAAACAGATGCCTACTTTTGGAAAATTTCCACTATTGTATTGTCCCAAACATCATAATTTTTCCAACAATTGACTGGCAATCTACTAATAGTTGGCTGTAGTGTACAGCTGTTTTGTTAATGTTACCTTATTGTGCAGATGGCACCACAGATTATGTTAATTACCCATGTAAAACAAAAGATAAACCCCAAATATTTAGATATCTTAGAGATGCTTCTTCAATTGAAATTTTGTAACTTTGTCATGTGATCGGCAAGAGGATGGAAGTCACGCCCATGATCAGCAGTGACCCACACAATGTTTAACATTTTGGATATCCACTATTTTGATCCTTACCAGATCTAACAACTGAAATAAATTTGTTTGATTCGAACAAAAATAGGCATTTTTTATTAAGTCGACCGCGGATGTTACATAAACTATTCACACACTATATATTTGGACATTAATGAACCGGATTTGAGACAGGCTAAATCAGTTGTTGTTCACCATTTTCTTTGCACATGTTGACTCAAGCCTTTCAGGTGTCTGAAATCATCTGATCTAAGGGTGTAAATTGTTCAAAAGGTCACAGGTATTGTATCTAATTATCAAGTAAATTCATACAAATTAAAGAAATATTAGCTCCCTCAACCAGCTAAATGAGTACATCTGATTTTGTTGCCCACACCATGTGTATAACATAATTATATGCATCTGTTTTTGGAATTAGACATTCTAAATGAACACATTTTGGACGGCTTTTGAAGTGTCATGATACCATCCCCTATTATTTATTTGGCTCAAAGGAGAAGTGCCATCAGTTCCATTTAGATAATGTAACTTTGTTATCGAACAATACAATGTTTTTATTTTCAAAGAGAAAACCTGATGTGTTGTTAAATTGATTGGCTTGCCTAAAAGTTAAGCGAAATGCCAAATAAAAAATTAGTATATCATATTATGATTGAGCTGATGATATTAGGAAGTGCATATTAATCATTGTTGTAAAACGATCATTATGATGCAAAATGGCAAAGATATTTGAATACCCGACACAAAAATGTGTTACACTATCCATATTGGACATTGTTCTGAAATTACTTTGTTTTACAGCAAAATGGATCATCCTGATCCAGTAGAAGTGAAAGAGCTGAAGACAAGAGAGCGCCAAAGGAAATGGAGAGAGAAGTTAAAAGAGAATTCAGCAAAACTTGAGGAAATTTGAAAGAAGGATGCCACGCAACAGCAAAAGAACCGGGATTCTAAGCGGCTAACTATGACAGAGAGGGAAAAGAGGAAACATCAAGGAGTTGAGAGACTGAGACAGCAAAAATATAGAAAGATTAAAACTGAAAGGGTGGAAGGACAGTCAGATAGATAAGAGTAAAGAAACAAGTGAAACTGATGACATCTGCTGAAAGAAGAGAATATGAGAAGCAGAAGAAGACCTATATAGTGTAGTAGAGAACAATTGACGGGTCAAAAAACCATAGATTAACAGAAAAAGATCGTGATAGGAAAAAAGGGATGGTAAAACAAAGCATGGCAGAAGAAAACACTGTTGGTGATGAAGATGATGGGATAATGTCAGAAGATGCAGCTGAAGAAAAGGAAGGTGCCCAAGCACTGAATACCACGAGCAGGCAGCTCAGATATTACTACTGTAGAAAAATACTTGAAAGGATGCCACAACACAGAGCACACAGAGCAGAAGCACTTCAGTTTATAATCCTCTCTGTTACACCAACCTCCAGAAAAGCATACAAGAAATGTGGGATTATGGTTAAAACAAGTGCTCAAACCAAACGTAGTTTAATGCCAGAATTTAAAGGGATGGTCATGGACAGGGATGTTGGCAGAAAAATATCATCAAATCATGCCCTCAGGATCAAAAGAAAATCAAAAAAAGGCTAATACACTGGGTGTTTCTAAAGGCAAAGTGTACAGGGATATTAGCATGCTCGCTGGGACTGCCAAATGTAGAAAAGGCAGGGTTTCCCCACTATGGATTAATCAAATTCAGGATTTCTTCTTCAGAGAAGACGTAAGCAGAGCTGTACCAGGGAAAACAGTGTCAGCTGCTTTCAAACAAAACAAGGCAAAGTATCTTCTGAGCTTGACAGTTGAAGATGTATACAAAATCTTGCGAGATGAAAATCCAGCCTTCCTTACAAGTTCACAATATTCAAGAAATTCCGTCCGCCAAATGTGAGGATCCCAAGGTTCAGTGATTGTATTCAGTGCACCTGTCCCAAGCACCCAAATGTTAAAAAGAAGATAGCTGCTTTGTATGCCATCATGAAAAGATTGGTAATACCAATTTACATGTAGTTAGATTTCCAGCTATTACTAGGTTAATCAAGGTAATCTTCTTCATAATATTTTCTGAAAAAGTGATTTGAATCATGTAAACCAACAGCCCAACTAAGTATAGAGACAGCTTTACTCTAAAGATTAATTTGAATAACTTTGTCGTTTATGTTGCGTCTGTCACAATTAATGTCGCATCTGTCACACAGGGGTTTTTGTCTTGTAGAATGGAATCTATGAAAATCAGTGCCCCATGAGAGGTATGCTGAGTGAGGTGTGAGGTGTAGGACATAACCAGACAGTTAATTTATTTCTCTGTCCAAAAAAATTATGTTGGGTGGAACTTTTCCAACTGGATTTTCAAAAAGGGACACAATTTTGCACTGTCAGCACTATCATTCGATAGTTTTGATGGAAAACCTAACATTTATATTTTTGTCTTATCACCACCATCATAATACACCTCTAAAAATAAAAGAAATAATTATCATTGTGGAAACTTTTGTAGGACACATAGATTTATAAGGTGTGACAGACGCGACACAAAAATGTGAATGGTCTATTTCATCATCCTATATAATAAAAACCAGGCAGTAGGTTATCTTCTACTTATCACCTCGGTACACTTTCAACCCCATACTATAACATTATATGGGAAAGAAATTATTTTAGGAAAGAAAATTATTCACTCGTAATTTTTACACTACTGGAACAGTGGTAGAAAGGGGAGGACAGTGGGAGGAAAAACGTCCAATGTGTTGCTTCCAGAAAACACGACTTGCGTCAGCGAAGTTTGCAACACAAAGGGACAGGGTTTAACTTGTCACGTGGTCACATGACGTTTTTGGACTAAAACCATTTCGTGTACTCCGGACTGTTTCTCATGTTGCGGACTGCAACAAACATAGCAAAGTAGATTCTTGCCTCACATTATATAAATACTATTTTTACAAGTGAAAAAATATTCATTTATACCCTGCTGATATTTAATGTTGATACTTTGCTGATGCGTAATGGCAGTAACCTGGGCTTGGATTTAACAAGATTTGCCATCCAAGGCAAAGGCCCAAATGGCAAGTGGACAAGGAAGCCATTGGCTTATCGAGAGTCCAACAATGATCATCTACGTGTAACCTACCCTCCTGAGATATGTGTCAACCTTGTTTTTAAACATATTCACGCTGCTAGCAGTTACACAATCCATAGAAAATTTTTTCCATTCATTTATTGTCCTCTGATAGAACAAGTACTTCCTGATATCCAATCTGCACTGATCCTTTACTAATGTTACCTCATGTCCTCTAATTCTGCTATCTTTCTTGAGTGAAAAAAAACATATTTCTATCAATATTTTCATACCCATTCAATATCTTAAAAACTTCAATCTGATCTCCTCTTAACCTCCTTGTCTCTAGAGTTGTTAAGCCACATTCTTTCAGGCGTTCTTCATAACTAAGGTCTCTGAGTCTCTCAGTTCTAGAATACTTTTAGTTGCTCTCCTCTGTATGCGTTCAAGTGTATCTATATCCTTCTTACAATGTGGTATCCACGCTTGTATGCAGTATTCTAAATGAGTCTAACTATTGCTTTTTTCCCTTGTATGTTATGTTTCTCCTAATCAACCCAAGAATTTGATTACCATTTGAAGCTGCAATACCACACTGTTCTGAAACTTTCATATCAGCGCTTATTGTTATTCCTAAGTCCTTTTCTTTTACAGTAGTACCTAGAACATTATCTCCCATATTGTAAGTTATATCCACGTTCCTGTATCCTGTATGTAGGCAATAACATTTGCCAAAATTGAATAACATCTGACATTTTTCAGACCATTTAACTAATTTGTCTAGATTATTTTGTAAATGTTGTTTATCACCATCAGTATTAACCTTTCTAAACAGGTTTGTGTCATCTGCAAATTCAGTATGTTGCTTGTTATATTGTCATCCAAGTCATTGATATATATTAAAAATAATAAAAGTCCTAATACACTGTACTGATCCTTGTGGTATCCCACTCAAAACTGATTTCCAGTTTGAAATATATCCATCTACTACAACATGCTGTCTTCTGTCAGTCAGCCATTGTTCTATCCAGTCAATTATGCCATCCCCGATACCTTGGGCTTTTAATTTAAGTACTAATCTTTGATGTGGCACTTTGTCAAAAGCTTTCTGAAAATCTAAGTACATAATATCTACTGATGATCCCTCGTCTAACCACTTAGTGATTTCTTCCAAAAAACATAACATATTTGTTAAGCACGACCTCGCTTTTAGGAATCCATGTTGAGATGAATTTAATAATTTATGCCTAACAAGGAAGTCCACCATATGGTCTTTAATTAACCTTTCTAATAATTTATAAATCACTGACATTAAACTCACTGGTCTGTAATTATCTGACTTATTTCTCGAACCCTTTTTAAATAATGGTATGATGTTTGCTTCTTTCCATTCAAAAGGAACAACTCCCTCTTTTAATGACAAGTTGAATACTCTTGCAAGTGGTATACTGATTTGTTCTACTGTTTCCATAAGTAGTTTTGGAGGAATTCAATCCACTCCAGGTGATTTATTATTCTTCGTTGCCTTTATTTTCTTACTGGAGTTACAATTAACTGCCTTAAGTAGTCAGATTTAGCATCAGGAACTGGTAATGAACTAATATTCTCTCTGGTAAACACTGAACTGAAGTAACTATTTAGGTCTTCCGCCATTAAAAACCCTTGTGATATTATATTTCCAGCACTGTCTTCTAGAGGTCCGACCTTTGTCTCATGTTTTGTTTACTCCTGACATATACATAAAATCTCTTGCTGTAATTTTTTATGTTACATGCTAGTTTTTGCTCATAGCTTCTTTTAGACTGTCTAATTTCATTAGTAGTTGCATTAAGTGCCTCTTGGTAATTTGCATAGTCTTTGTCCTTTCTGGCACACCTATAAACCCTCCACATAGTTTGCTTGAACACTACTTTTCTAATTGGTTCTTTTGACAAGTGTTTCTTTCTAGACCGTTTTCCTTGTTTTTTCAAGGGAACAAATTTAGAATGTTCCAACATTCATTTGCAGTTTTATTCCTCCGCATGTTATACCAATGTAGCTCTGCTAAATATTTTCTCATATCTTTATAGTTACCTTTGTGGAAGTTTAATTTTTTTGAGTGTCTATGGATCAATAAAATTCTGTCACCAGTAAAACTCCTTGAATAATTTAGGTTCGTATAGTGGACCGGGTTTGTTCCATGAATTTATCATCAGTAGTCAGATCTGGGTATATTTTTGAAGTATTCGTACTCGTACTCATGGAAATTGTGGGTCTTGTACTCGTACTAATGCTCAAAGTACTCAGATTTTACGAGTACATCTGAGTACTTTTTTAATATGATGCTGTGATAATTATTTATGATTTTTAAATACTTCCAACAAGTAACTGAAATGTTCAAACACGTTATTCTTGATTGATTTAACTAAAGGCAGCATCTTTTCCCATTCAGAGTTAGCCTTAAGCAAACAGTTATGCTAGTAATCAGTTCAGTGTTTGTTTAATTAAGCCAGGAAGTCCATTCATCAGTTAGCCTTAAAATGCCTTTATTACTCATACAAGGGACAGTGCAGGTTCCCTACAGTGCTAAGAACAAGCTGAATCTATTTCCATGGTGTCTTAAGTCATACAGCACCATTAGTCTTTATTCAAATTAGCACACAACCCTTTTGTTCCAGTTTTGAAAAATCTTCTCACTAGTAGACTGACTACGTTGATGACAAAGTGCCACATCAAAGATTAAACTTACTTAAATTAAAATCCCATGGTATCGGGATGGCATAATCAATTGGACAGAAAAATGGCTGACTCACAGAAGACAGCGTGTTGTATTAGTTGGGGAAGTTTGAAATTGGAAATCAGTTTTGAGTGGCGTACCACAAGGATCAGAATTAGGACCTTTATTATACTTAATATATATCAATGACTAGGATGATAATATAACAAGCAATGTACTGAAATTTGCGGATGACACAAAAGTGTTTAGAAAGGTTAACTATGATGGTGATAAACAACATTTAAAAAATGATCTAGACAAATTAATTAAACGTTCTGAAAAATGGCAGATGCTATTAAATTCGGGGAAATGTAAATGCCTACATATAGGACCTGGGAACTGATGATGTAAACTTTGAAATGGAAGATACTGTTCTAGGTGCTACCACAAAAGAAAAGGACTTAGGAGTAACAATAAATGCTGATATGACAGTTTCAGAGCAGTGTGGTATTGCAGCTTCAAATTCAGGAGAAATATAACATACAAGGAAAAAAGCTAATTATACCACTGCTTAAAACAACAGTTAGACCTCATTTAGGATAATAAAATACAAGCATGGAGATTATCATAAGAAGGATATAGATATGCTTGAACGAATACAGAGGATAGCAATTAAAATAATTCCAGAACTGAGATACATTACGTAGTTAGTTATGAAGAATGTCTAATAGAATGTGGTTTATCAACCCTATAGACAAGGAAGTTAAAGAGGAGATCAAATTGAAGTTTTTAAAATATTGAATAGGTATGAAAATATTGATAGAAATATTTTTTTTCACTCAAGAATTAGAGGACATGAGCTTACATTAGTAAAGGATCATACACTCCTAGATTTCAATACCATGTCTTCCAAACAATGCCAATGGGTCAACACATGTCAGGCCTGTATGGATGGCTGTTCTTAATGGCCTCTTAATCTGAGACAACTGTAGGTATTACTGTATTCACCTAGACTGACCAACTGGTCATTTGATAAACAGCTTTGAAAGGTACAAATGTCATTTATGCCGACTTATGGCTGTGGTAGCTTTCTAGTGTGGATTTATCAATATCATAATTAGTCAGCACACCTTGACTGACGCAGCATAACTAATGACACAGGTCATGAGAACAAATAGGACAGTTTGAGGTCATGTGGCCAACATTTAACTCATGAATCAACCACAACTAAGAATCTGACAGAATTCTGAAACAATGACTTACTGACTGCATAGAATACAATCACGCATCCAAATAGGCACAAGTGCTTTTCCCAAACTAACTAACTGTTTATTTTGCCTTTTGACAATGGCAATCTCTGCACAGTGTTAAATAATATATTATGTTGCTACCAGCCTACTGATAAACAATAGGTTCTATTATAACATAGCACTGAAATACTACAACTTACCAATGCGTGTGTGTGTGCGCGTGCGTGTGGCCGTGTGCGTGTGTGTGTGTAGGATTTGTAAAAAGTTTTTGGAGCATTTAGTATTTCAGGCATATTCTCTTGGACCCCACCAAAAACTGATCATCAGAAATTATTGTTGTTTCTGTATAATATATATGGAATATTGTTTGAAAAAAATTTTATGTGACTGATTCAGTAAGTTGTTAATTAATTAAGCAATAGTGAAACATTTACTAAATTAAATTAATTGTTAATTAATTAACAACTACGTGATCATGTAACACATATTTGTATGCAGTATTCCATATATCTGTAGTACAATATACAACATGTTTGTATGCAGTATTCCATATATCTGTAGTACAATATACAACATGTTTGTATGCAGTATTCCATATATCTGTAGTACAATATACAACATGTTTGTATGCAGTATTCCATATATCTGTAGTACAATATACAACATGTTTGTATGCAGTATTCCATATATCTGTAGTACAATATACAACATGTTTGTATGCAGTATCCCATATATCTGTAGTACAATATACAACATGTTTGTATGCAGTATTCCATATATCTGTAGTACAATATACAACATGTTTGTATGCAGTATTCCATATATCTGTAGTACAATATACAACATGTTTGTATGCAGTATTCCATATATCTGTAGTACAATATACAACATGTTTGTATGCAGTATTCCATATATCTGTAGTACAATATACAACATGTTTGTATGCAGTATTCCATATATCTGTAGTACAATATACAACATGTTTGTATGCAGTATTCCATATATCTGTAGTACAATATACAACATGTTTGCAATTTCACTCATTCTTTATGCTCAGATAACATGGCTGAAATACTAGATGGTCCAATGACTGTTTACTGATACTGTACATAGTTGTACACACTGCTACCAATTCATTCCTGGGAGATATGCACTTATTTGTCCAGACTGGTCATATGTTGCAGCTTACTATGATGATTCTGTTAGACCAATGTTCTTCTGATTACAATACAATACTTCTGTAGCACCTGGTAACCCAAGCTGAGGCAATCTCAATTCTGTATCTGTATCCAAGTCACCAAATAGGTAATCGTGTAGGGAAATAAGCATTATGGTTAGGAAAAACTGTGCACTACATAGGTCTTCAGCTGATGCTGGAAACATACAAACAACAGTTCCACTAACTTAACATCACAATGATTTCAAGGAGAATGTGCCACTGAAGAAAGTTCTACTACCAATATTTGTCCTAACTCAATAAGGCAACAGGAGCTAGAAGATGAAACCTGTCTGAGCTTGCTGGAGCTCAGCAGCCAGTGTAAATATGTGCCTGTCTAGGAGGCCATTGTACAGATCTCGAAAACAGTGGTGGAACTGGAGCCAATAACTCTGGACAGTACAAACATTTCAGGAGAGGGATTCAGCCAGCCAGTTAGCCGGCTGGCCAGGCAGCCAGCCAGCCAGCCAAACTAATCAGCAATAAGATTGAATTGAGGAAAGAGGAAACTGGTAAACTACCCTTGGCAAACAATACTGCTGATGTTGAGTGTTGAAGATTTCCAACACCATTGAGAGCAAACCATCAAAGTGGAATTTACAACTCTACTAGAGACTAAGAGCTCTATTAGAGACTAAGAGCTCTATCAGAGACTAAGAGCTCTATTAGAGACTAAGAGCAATTGCAACAGTTTTGGTAACAAAACGAGGATACTGATTAGAGGATGTGAACTGACAGTACCACATCTCATTAAAGCTTGCACTCATCGTGTTCCGTTAGTGCTGAGCTGTTGGAAATTAAATGATTTTATAAATGAATTAAATACTATATATTACAGGCTATATTCTTTCTTTCTGACGTGATCTCATCAAAACTTGACTGCATCTGACAGGCTGTCCGATTACTGTACTTGTTAGAAATTGGCATCCCAGTTGGCATTGTCCGCAAAAGTTATCGATTAGTTAGACGTACAACACTGTTCCTTTAGTAAGGCTTATCTGGTAGCAATAACAGTGATCACTTTCTGCTGCCAAGTTATGATATCTGACTGTGTAACTTTAAACTAAGCCAAGTGACAGCCATACAACATAACATATTGAAAGTATTCAGATATATTGTACAATTGTCTTTTTATATATGTTATGTTGTTAATAAAGTTACTAAAATAAAGGTAAACATGACCTTGGAATGTCCTTGGAATAAACTAGTGATGAGTAACTGAACTGTTTTGTATGAATCTCACATCATCGTCCGTGTGAGACCAATTAGTAAAGCCAGTTTGTGGCTAGATAATTGTTTCTGGAATTGGGGCAGGGTCCAATATGACTGACAGTTGATCATTATTTTGAAGCAGTGGCCAATAAGCGACCGCAGCAACTGACAGCAAGTGCACCTGTCGTGACCTTTCATCAAAGTTTAAGTCGGGATTGGTGCAAGTCAATACATTGCACTTGCAGTCTCTAAACACGTCACTTGTCTAAATACACCCATAATTTAGCTGCACACAGACAAGCGACGGTGTCGCCCGCCCAATTAGAGCAAAAATCGCTCATGTAAATCGGCATAAACTCTCCTGTGGAGAACTGAACTGTGTCAATTGTACTGGGTTGCCTACCTTGATCAAGCCGTCTGACTGTCCAGCTGCCAGGAGACGCCCATCGGGACTGAATTGTATACAAAGCACTTCCTTGGAACACGATCTGCCAAACAATGTTTAAACACACATATATTATATCGCTGTTGCAGTGCCAAGACAATGGAAGTCCATTTTGATCAGCATTCTGTGGTTGGCTGGACATGTGCTATGATACTAACTTCTGAGACTCCTAAATGGACCGTCATTGTTTTTATTCCTCAACAGATGTTGTTGAAGAATCCAAATAATGAACGTCCAATTCCATATGTTAGAAGTTAGTCTAATAGACTTGTATCCAACCAATTTTACCCTTTTATTTGAATTTTTAGTGGATCCGGTTAAAATGGTATCTGATGATGTAATCAAAACTAAATTACACATTTGCACAAACAAGCTAGCATGCCGTAGTGGATACTAGATAGGTTTGATTTTTTTGTAAATGATTCTAAATCAAGACGTGAAAAAATTGAATTGAGGAAGGCCCTTTAACCTTGCAAGGTATCATAGGTAGTGATAGGTAGTGGTGGTCAGAAGTGAAGCCAGTTACAATATTGATTGATTGTGTGGATTCTACCTACACTAACTGTTGATCATATTAATGTTTTTAAAGCTGCTTCCTCAAATGGTTCAGCCCATCGCGAATCCAGTTCACTTATGTCCAGATGTGTAGTGTGTGATTAGTTTAAGTAATGTGCGCAGTCTGTTTAATAAAGAATGCCTTTTTTCAAATCATTGAAAGAATTGACTTCAGTCATTAGATCTGGACTGTTGAGGTTGGGGATCAGGATGAAGCAAGTGGGTCCAATATGTTGATCAGCTGCATCTTTTATCTTCGCACTATCCATCTCTTGGCTACACAGCAGGATATTGTTGTTGCAGTGTCAAAAACAATGGAAGTCCATTTTGATATGCACTCTGTGGTTGGCTGTATATGTTTCTATGACACTAACTTCTGAGACTCCTAAATGGACTGTCATTGTTTTGATTCCTCAACAGATGTTGTTGAAGAATCAAAATAATGAAAGTCCTTTTTCTTGTGTCAGAAGTTAGTCTAATAGACACATCGAGCCAACCACACTGTGCAAATCAAAATAGACTTCCATTGTTTTTGACTCTTCAACAGTGATATGTGCATCCAAGTTTCTCATACAGTTATTGTCTTACTGACATGAAAATATTGCCAAATTTACAATATTCATTACATAAATATATTTGTATGTATGTATGTATGTATGTATGTATGTATGCATGTATGTATGTATGTATGTATGTTTGTATGTATATATATATATATAAAACTATTAGTTGCTGCAGACCATTACGTAGCTTTGAGTCAGAACATATGGATCAGTATACACCAACCACCACTTTGAGTGAACACATATGGACATATGACATGTTCATCCTTATGTAGTACACGTTCTGGCTTGCTTGTCTGATTTGTTGAGAATATAGACATATATTATATAGTACTTCTCTTGAATTGTGACAGAGTCTTATAATCCTTTGACAATGACTGTCACAATTCAAAGACTTGGTAACAACATATTGATAAGTTCACTACATAAACCTTATATTATATACATATGAGATTTGGTCCTTACTAAATGGTAAACAACTTATGAAAAACTAAACCATTAGATCTGCTTATATTTAATCTGTACAGTACACAGTAAATATGTTCACGGAGAATGATAAACATGTCACATACTTATAATACTCCATGTACTCATTCTTTGCCAGATATCAACTCACAGAGTCATACTATTATTGGGCACTAAAGTAAATTGACCATTTAATGAACAACTAACTGCCCAATGTTGGCAAGGACACTTACTTATCACAGCAAGTTTTTCTAGTGGGCAACAATGAACAAAGTTATTCTATTAAACAATCAAGTGCTCAAGTTATATACATTGCTTAAAGGGATGGTTTTCAGCCTATGCACCTATAAGAGTTACTAAAAATAACCGTTTGCAGCTACAATTAAGAATATCACGCCAGTGGTTTACTAGGAAAGCCTTGTTAAACACATCGCATCTTACATTTATTATATTTCTTAATTTCATAGCCGCGCCATACTGTCAGATAACCCTATGGCAAAAGTGTAGTATTATGGCAATATTTGCTCACCAAATCAAAATAGATTCGTATACACCTATTCCTATATTTGCCAATAGGATATGGCCATGCTATTTGTATACAAACTCAACTTATGTACCACATTTTCGCCTTTGTTTACTAAACTAATCCTCTTAGTCTTACTGGCAAAATAACACGTTTGTTTGAGACTGCGTTGGTTCTGTGTATGCTGGCCTCCCTTGATACGTCACTTGTAGTCTCGGTTAGTTCGGTTTCATAGAACTGAGCATGCGTTTATCGGTCATTAACATGTCTGCCCTCACTCAACCAGAGAAATGACTGGAATCTCTCACATTTAGGACACATTCCGAGTAAACCACTGGCATGATATTCTCGATTTAAGTTGTACATGACTAGCATATAATGATCTCTTTTAGGTGCATATCCCCAAAACAATGACTTTTTTCGCCTTAAGGGTAATCAAATATATGAATTATTATTATAAACAAATTATAATATTGATTTTTCATTCTGCTAGCTAGATAATATTAACACCATAGTAAATAAGCCAAAGATCACACACAATAGGTCTGCCTTATGTCAACAAACTATCAGAACAATTAGCAATGATATTCAAGTCCTATGACATACCCATATATATCACTAACCAATCAACACACTGAGTACATTTGCCCCTGTTCTATTTAATTATATTATTATATATATCCACATGTTAACATATATTTTCTGGAGTTTCACTGACAATATTATGGATTCTGGATTCATAATTACTCAGCAGTCATACTAAGAATAGAGATAGAGTAATCATACTCAATAATCAAAATCGTGTGTAATCGTCTACAATTCTTGTGCAATCATACTTGTACTCAATTAGACAATTACATTGGTCAATGTGATGTATGGCACCATCCAACAGACTTAATTAGAATCAGTAAATTGGGACTACCTAGCTTTGAGCCAGGGTAACACAGACTATGTTGTTGTTGTTGTTGTTGTATTTGCTAGTTGAAATAACGTTTTTGTCCAAGACCGATTATGTATGTTTGCAGGACATGACATAAAATGGTGGAGAGGATCCAGGGATCACCTTACTAAACAAAGCAATGGTAGGTGTGGAATTCTATAGGACCAACAAACCGCTGCCAGAAGCGAAATTCTGAGGTAAAGGGAACGTTTTGCGGAAACTACGCAGTATGCCAGGATAGGGTCTGCAAAGGTTCGAAGTCCAGTAAACATGGTGATGTGATGCCCAGCTTAATCGGGACAGTCGGACCGTATTTGGAAGATGAAGGACGGGAGGTGTATATCGAACGTTTACAGTTGTATTTTGAGGTGAATGACATAAATGCATAGAAATGCTTGCCGGAGTTCCTGTCAATAATTGGAAGCCAAACGTATGGTATATTAAAATCGCTAGTGTCGCCAATGCCACCTAGTGAAAAGACACTGGATCAGTGCAAAGAAGTATTGAATGGACACTATTGCCCGAAGCCCCTAGTGATCGTAACGTTTCAGTTTTATGAAACACAAACAAATGGAGGGTGAGACAGTTGTTAGGTACACTGCACAACTAAAGCAATTAAGCAGTACTTGTGAATTTGGTGACAATTTAAGTGAGAGACTGAGGGATCAGCTTGTTATTGGGAATCACAGCGAAGCCAGACAGCGATATCTGCTAGCTGAAACAGATCTGACCTACATCAATGGAGGTAGCTGACAAAGACAGCAAAGAGCTCATAACAGCTGTTTATCCTGAAGGGTAAGGCGAACCCACCTGCATCCGAGCGAGACAGATGGACAGATGGACAGACAGACAGACAGACTCCGTTTAACTTGATTAAGACAAACATACAGCTAACATGGGAGCCACCTTTTGTCAAAATAACTAATAATTATCAAAATAAAAAGTAAACACAAAACCAATAAATTAATCAACATGGTAAAAGGATATGTAGTCACCTTAAGGTATTTAAAATCTTACAGATGTAACAATTAGGAATAAGGCACTTAAGTTGCTGGAGTTTATAAGTGTCACGTAGCTTTAGAAATGTCTTAACAATACGACCTGTGTGTGCATTATATATTTACCCTGGAGAGAAATTATTCTTATTGTTTTTTTCTGTACTTTGAAAATTCTATGTGCCTAGTGACCCCAAAACAGTAGACCATAATTAATATGAGGAAGAATAAGAGAAGTATACATAACAGATAATATATTCTATGGTAATGTGTTTTGTTCAAGATTCCAATTGTTTTATGAATTTTATTTGTATGACTCTGCCAGTTTAAATGGTTGTAATGCTCAAACTATTTAAATCACTTACACAATCAATGTCTGTCCCACCTATTTACAAAATGGGGATTGGATTCTTTTGAGGCATATGGAATATCATCAATTTAGTTGTTTTACATTTAATGAAAGATTGTTGGATTTTTGTCAGTTGCTTATCTTATGGAGTTCTATGTTTATTCTATTACTTTTGATTCGGCCATCTGGACCATCAACATTATTTAGTGTACTAGTTAGGGTGTTGTCATCAGCATAAGTTATAAATTCAAAGAGGTCACTAGAAAGAGCTATGTCATTTATATAAATTATAAATAAGAGTGGTCCTAAAATTGACCCTTGGAGAACACCTGTAGTGATAACACTTTCTTTAGATTTTATATTTCCAATTTCCACATATTGTTTTCAACTGAGTAAATAGCTTCTACAAAGATCAAGAGCTGCACCATTTAGTTCATAATATTTTAATGCATGTAACAGTATATTGTGATCAATGGTGTCAAAAGCTTTTGTCCAGATATTACACATTTATTGGCATAGTAAATTGATTAATATCTTGTATAATTATATCTATAATTTCCACAGTTGCAAGTTCTATGGAATGTTTTTTCTAAACCCGTATTGGTAGGTAGGTAAGGTAAAGTCATTTTACGCCTTAGGAAGCCATGAAGGCTTATATGGCCAGTGCTTAAATCTGGTTTCTTAGAGTGCAGTTATACTGAATCTCCTGGACAGGACACTAGTCCATCGCAGGTACCTTCCAAACAGTGTTTGTACTCATTTGCAGCTGAGTAGACTGAGGCAAAGTAGGGTAAACGAAATTGCCTAAGCTTTGAAAACGAACCGTGCCCAGTGTTGGTCTTGAACTCACAACCCTCGGAGTCCAACACTTTAACCACTAGGCCACGGCTGCCCCAGTATTGGCTATTGTAATACAGTCTTGGACTGGAAATATGTCTTTCAAAAAATGTGGTAACAGCTGGTAAGAGAGAAATTGCATGATAATTATTAAATGTATTACCCTTTTTAAAAGGGGTATGATTTTAGCAATTTTTAATTGTTTGGAAAAATACTGGTCATTATTGATTGATTATTAATTAGAGTGACCGCTTTAAAAATTTTATTTTTTATCAATTTTAATACATTTGTTGATATACCATCTTTCCCATAACTAGACTTTGAATTTAGGAGATCAATTGTACTAGTAGTATCCACATCCATATTGACTTAAAATCTTCAGTGTTATTTATTTGACTGACAAGAGTAGGACCTACGTTTGTAAAAAAACGAATTAAATTCATTGGCAATAATGTGTTTGTCATATACCATTTCCCCATCAACGTTAAAAGAATCAGGGAACTTATCTCTTTATGAATTTTTCTGTATAATTTCTGGGTGTTGAAAGGAAATATCTTTTTATGTCATGTTTATACTTTTCAAAAGTGGACTGATAGTGCATTTGCTTAGCTAATTGAATATTTCTTTTACGAATTATATTATAAGTATTCAAGTTTGTTTAAGCTTTTAGTATAATTTATCTCTAAACTTAATTGATCTTATGATGCTTAGAGTAATCCAATGCATTTTCTTGTGCTTCTATTTGTCAAATTTCATTATCTTAGTAGGTAAGTATTTGTTCAAGGCATTAGTAATAATTTATTCAAGGAGGTTGTAGATGCCATTGGGATCAGCCTAAATGTCTTTGTTAAGTTTATCATAAATAGTTGAGTTTATTAGTTCTGTTTTAAATATCTTAATTGATTCAGGACTATGTTGTTTAATTTGTATAAAATTAGGCATTGTTAACGGTTTGAACATAGTTCAAGGAAATAAAATATGGAAAATGGTCTGAAATATTGCATATTTAACAGCAACTAAGGATTAAAAAAATCCCTCAGCTATATGTTTTGTCTTGGCACATCACTGTGTAGCCATCTATTTAAAATAAAGATGCATCAGATTCATCACCAAACCAAGTTTCTTGCAAACAAAAAGTGCTAATATCACACCCATTATTTCTAAATATCTCTATCTTTATCTTAGTTTCATCGAGTTTTGCATTTAAACTTTGGCAATTTAGACTTAACACTAAAATGTATTATGATTGCTCTGTAGATATTTAATTAAATTGTCATCATCAAAGTAAGGGGACTGATGAATTATTTCCATTTCATCACCTTCACTGACCTCACCTATTTTTATAATATGACACAGAGAAAATTTCTCTACTCCACCAAAATGTGATAAAATGCAAGCGTTATTGATCATATTGAATAAAAAAGTGAACATATTGTATACAAACTAGTGTCCTGCACAGGCCTATAATTTGAGCCCAAACCCGGCCCGCAATTAGCAGTTAGAATCCAGGCCCGGCCCAGGCCCGCAAAAAATAGTCAAGCCCACAAACTAGACTTTATGCCCAGGCCCGGCCCAACCCAGACAGTTAATGTTTGGCCCAGGCCTGGCTCGCACATTTTAGGCCTAGGACCGGCCCATACCTATGGGCCAAAGACGGGTAAGCCCGCGGCCCGCAAATTTTTTAAAAGATAAACTTACTATCTTACAATAAAAACTAAACACAAATAAACTGTATTACATACGTATTGTTTTATCCTGAAGAAAAATAATCAACTTTTATTGTCGTTATTATTAAGTATTATAACATATTTTATATATGGCTTTAATTTATTGGCTTATGGTTAAGGTAATAGTTTATCTAACCCTAACTTAACCCTAATTCAAACCATAACCCTAATTTAAGTTGTTAATTAAATTAGCTCAACTAAGTTAAGTTAATGTATTTAATTAATGTTACCAGTAAGGGCAGTTACTTTGGTATTAGTTGATATTTCAATTAAATGTCACCCACTGGCACCCAGTAGCATTTCCAGCAGGCCTGCAATCACTAGCCTGACACAGATCAGGTTCAGACATGTGTGAATTAGTACAAGTGCAAATTAATCAGTACTGGGGAAATTGTATACACTAAACAGTAGACACTATTTCTATTGACACTAGTTAACACAACTGAAAAATACCTACCAACTGGGGTGGGCACTGGGCAGTTGCCAGTGGGCAGGTCATTCAGGCAGGCAATATTTGAAGGGAAGACAATAGAATGTCCACTGGTAGAGTCAAAGGGTGATACATAGATGGTTAATCATGGTTTCATTGCCTCTGCAAATATGTCTAAAGTAAACATTTGGGGCTGGCTACTTCCAGCCAAGTGAACCTGGGGCCATTAGATCTATGCAAAAGGCTACGTTCATGCAAAAAATATGCATCTGCAACATCTGTATGTACTGTGTAGTAGTAACAAGTACTGTGTAATGTGTATGCAATACTATGCATTGCTATTATATGAAATGTCTATATTAAAAGAATGCACAGTATTAAAATTATACTATTGGAAGTCCCATTGTTTAAAAGAGGTTAAACTACATACATGCATGCATGCATGCATGCATGCATGCATGCATGCATGCATGCATGCATGCATGCATGCATGCATACATACATACATACATACATACATACATACATACATACATACATACATACATACATACATACATACATACATACATACATACATATATATTCCATGCAAGGTCTCAATTTGCAACTATGTAATACTAAAGAAATAATTTTAAACATTTATTAATCGGAAATACAATTTATAATCAGTTTTTATTAATATTAAAATAAAAAATCAGGGTTTTGTATTAATATTTATATTTGGCCCAGCCCAAGCTCGATGTTGGGCTCGCAATATGTAGACTGAGGCACGGCCAGGCCTGCAAAATTTTGTAGAGGCCCGGCCCAGCCTGGCACGTGCTTGGATCCAAAGCCCGGCCTGTGCAGGGCACGAATACAAACACAACATACATAACCTAACATAGTTACTATGACAACACTAAACATATTGAAAGTATCACATTGACACTGGAGCATCAATCTCAATCATGAATGAAACTACATTTCGCAAATGCTTCACTGACACCATCGGGCTGAATCCTAGTTATACCAGCTGTGGGAACAATCAAAGTTGATGTGGAGCTTAAAGGACAGAAGGAATGTCTTCCGTTGCTAGTCGTATCTGGCACTGGACCTTCACTGTTAGTGCATAACTAGCAGAAAGAGATCAGAACTGACTGTACAGAGGTACATGCACTGATTAACTACCAGTGGCAGGGTGTTGACAGCAGATCAGACTGGACAGAGGTACACCATTAACTACCAGTGGCAGGGTGTTGACAGCAGATCAGACTGGACTGGTCAGAGGTACACCGATTAACTACCAGTGGCATGGTGTTGACAGCAGATCAGACTGGACAGAGGTATACGGATTAACTACCAGTGGCATGGTGTTGACAGCAGATCAGACTAGACTGGTCAGAGGTACACCGATTAACTGCCAGTGACATGGTGTTGACAGCAGATCAGACTGGACAGAGGTACACGATTAACTACCAGTGGCAGGGTGTTGACAGCAGATCAGACTGGACAGAGGTACACCGATTAACTACCAGTGGCATGGTGTTGACAGCAGATCAGACTGGACAGAGGTACACGATTAACTACCAGTGGCATGGTGTTGACAGCAGATCAGACCGGACTGGACAGAGGTACACCGATTAACTACCAGTGGCAGGGTGTTGACAGCAGATCAGACTGGACTGGACAGAGGTACACAGATTAACTACCAGTGGCATGGTGTTGACAGCAGATCAGACTGGACTGGGCAGAGGTACACTGATTAACTACCAGTGGCAGGGTGTTGACAGCAGATCAGACTGGACTGGACAGAGGTACACCATTAACTACCAGTGGCAGGGTGTTGACAGTTGATCAGACTGGACTGGACAGAGGTACACAGATTAACTACCAGTGGCAGGGTGTTGACAGCAGATCAGACTGGACTGGACAGAGGTACACTGATTAACTACCAGTGGCAGGGTGTTGACAGCAGATCAATATGGACTGGGCAGAGGTACACTGATTAACTACCAGTGGCAGGGTGTTGACAGCAGATCAGACTGGACAGAAGTACACTGATTAACTACCAGTGGCAGGGTGTTGACATCAGATCAGACTGGACTGGGCAGAGGTACACCGACTAACTACTAGTGGCAGGGTGTTGACAGCAGATCAGCGGACGCTCTTCTTCAGAAGTGTCCAGAACTGATGAAACCCGACCTTGGAACCATCGATGGTGTGAAGGGCCATCTACAGGTGGATCCAGAGGCAGAACCGCGATTTTGTAAACCAAGGAATGTGGCTTATGCATTACGGGATAAAGTCGACCAGGAGCTCACTCGCGAAAGAAGGCATAATTGAACCAGTCGAGTTTGCAGACTGGGTGGCACCATTAGTTTCTGTGTTGAAAGGAAATGGCGATTTCAAGTTAACAGTTTACAGGGCATTAAGAGGGTAAACATACCCGTTGTCACGAATCGAAGACTTGTGAGTTTCACAAAACTAGACTTGAAGAATGCGTACCTGCAGATCGACTGGAAGATTTGTCCAAGTGATGATCAACACCTCCCATGGACTGTTCCAGTAAAACCGCCTTCCATTAGGTATCAGTTCTTCCCTGGCCATCTTTCAGTGAGTGATTGATAACGTACTGCAGGGAATTCCCTATGTTGGTATGCGTACTTTGATGACATTCTTATCACGTGTCAGTCATAGGAGGAACATTTGCAAAACTTTACAAAGTCTTGCGAAGGTCAGCACGAGACTGAATGTCAACAAGTGCACCTTCATGACTCCAAAAGTAGCGTACCTGGGGTGCCGAATCATCAAGGAAGGTCTGCACGCAGTGAAAAAAAGGATCCGTGCGATCTCGATGGCACCAGCACCACAGAACAGCAAAGAACTGAGAAGTTACTTAGGCTGTCTGCACTACTATGGTCAACTAATTCCGAACATGTCTTCAGAAGTAGCACCACTGAACACATTGTTGACCAAGAATGCACGTTTCGTGTGGACAGTGGCAGAAGGACGAGCTTTCTGATGTTCAAAAGAGCTGCTGTAATTGTCAAACGTGCTAGTGCACTATGATCTGGTGAAAGAGTTGGTGCTCTCTCACCATACCGTATGAGTGCAGTTTTGGCATACAGGATGGAAGATGTTTCAGAGAGACCAATCAGCTTTGCATCGAGAACTACTCGCAACTGGAGAAAGAGGCATTGTCAGTGGTCTGGGGTGTAAAGAGGTTTCACTCCCACCTGTTTGGTTGACATTTCGTCATCAACAATGATCACAAACCATTGGAAGGATTGCTTCACGAGGATAAGCCAGTGCCACCCATGGCAAATGGAAGGATTCAACGTTGGGCTCTTGCGTCAAGTACAAGTCGGGTCACAAACTGGGCAATGCAGATGTCACGAGTCGCCTTCCATTGCCCCAGTTGCCAACCGACGTTCATCTGCCTGCCGAGATCGTCTTCATGAGTTTGTCAACTTTTCTGCCATTGGAATAATGCAGCACTGGACAGACAAAGATGTCTCGAGTACAAAGATTCATCATGGAAGTTCATGTGATGAAAGTAATCATAAATTACATTTGTGATGTAATTTGCTGAATATGTAGATATATTGGTACAGATTGTCTAGATGCAAAATTCCACAATAACAGGGAGAAGGACAATGGGTATAATGGGTGCATGGAAATGGAAAAAAACATTTGGAGAAGTTGGAGGAGGGTGGGAATAAAAAAACAGCGGGATCGTTGACAGAGTTACAACTTGACTTTGTGACTACGGCATCCATCTGAGATGCTATACTGATCCCAACGGGATGCTATGGCCTGCTATGGTAGGGCACTTAGGACCATATAGGATACGGGGAAAGGTCTCGGGAATCCGGGTGCATCCCGTTATAGATCTGGTGCCCAGGCTTGTACTGACGGGTAAACAAGACTGGCCAGCCAAGGCGCTCAGCCATGCTAGTAAAAATTATTTAATAAAAAAATGGATTAAATTTGTTTAGTGATTTCAGCAGCCTGTATATGCGTACATTGTTGCTTCCAGTTATCAGGGATACTAGCAACTTTTAGTTTAGTAAGTGTCTGCACATATTTTCAGAATAATTAAATCCTAAACTTTAACTTTCTATATATTTTACACATTTCAGCAAAAGTCCTATGACCACTATTCGTGCACTGTGCATAGTCCTTTATTACATATTAAAATTTCCGGGTGTTGTTCTGCTATATTTATTTTATATATTTTTGGCTGAGAATGTATGTACAACAATTTTCTGTCATTGTGGAGCTAGTTGGGGGTTTCGCATTTCATTACAATGCCCCAATTCTTTTAATTTTTAAATTAAAACATCTAAATTAACAATGCTGAATCTTTATTGTTGTAGTCTATTTACCATTATAACCCCTAAGCATGAAGATTTATTTTTTCGTCTCTTAATTGTTTAATGTTGTAAAGCGATACTATTATATACCTATTTTATTGGTATATTTTATTTCATCGCCAAATCATGATATTTGCAGCATATTAAATTTAAGAGATGAAAGATCATTCATGATAGTAACATGTTTTGTATGGACATTATGTTTAACCAACCGAGACGATATAAATACTAATTATAAAAATTGTAAATGAAACAGTGTTCAGTTATCCAATGATAATCGTTATACATTCCCTTCAATGCGAGCATACTTACATTACATCAATCACTTTCAGTCCACCTTCTACGCGCTCCACTTTCGATGATACAGAGTCTTTGTGACTGTGATCCGCTGGATGCAACATTTCCGCGCCAGTGGCGAGACTACGACGTGGTGGCATTCCACTGGCGCCTGGTTTGTTATGACTGTTATCGGACTGTTTAGTCCCTGGTGTAAAGTGTTCTAGATCCATCACAGTTCCACCGACAGGCTTCTTGCCAGCAGTGACAGAGGCTGACGCTTGCGGCAATTGAGATGCTGCCTTTACACCTGGCCCTGGCTTCGACATAGTTTTCGGTGTCGGTTTCTAAGCAAACGGTGCTTTAAAAGTCTGATTTCAAAAGGTTACACAGATGAAGGCATCACATTACAGAATCGGTATACCACAAAATTCTTGCTTCCGTCACGAGACACTTAAAACTTCACTCACTAAATGTACAAGACGCTATCCGATACGCAAACCAAGGGGCTCGTCACCAATGTAAACGGTTTGTTCCACGGGCGGCTCCATTATGGGCGAAAGGTCAAGCGCGCATGGTTACAATTCGTCATACTCGCCAGATGGCGCGCACGTTTATTATCGTCTGGCATTATTCGCTAGGTGGAGAACCCATTTCGTCAGAGAAAGTGGTCAGCATGCCATACAGTACATTTTCCTGCATTAACAACCATGCTAACGTTTTGTTTATTTATCAGAAAACTGGTCCATCAAAAATACTGAAACTTCTTTTCAGCCACTGCCGTCAATCATCTCACCGACATGCTGAACACGTTTAGTCAAAATCACATAACTACGGCCAGCTTTTTTATCGCCTGCAGAAGGGGTTGTGTGAAGTATGAAGACTCAATACTCAAGAATAGGCAGTCTTTGCCTAGCATGTATGATGCCCATCAATGTTAACCTAGGCACGGGTCAAGTGGGAAAACCATCGCCAAACACCACTCCGCCTATTGCTAACAAACTTAACTTTATAATATGGTAGATTGTCTCAATGGTTAACATACCTGGAAAAAAACTTTCAATATATTATTCTGCACGCACACACGCACGTACACACGCACGCACACACACAGCTGACAGACACGTCTATGCAGTTAATTCCATGCATGTTTAAATAAGAACAGAGTTCCATTTGTTCAGTCACTTTACTAAAGAGAGAGCGTGAAATGACAATAACTAAACAAGTATTGAACAGGTTGAAATGCGAGTGTGTACTGGTTCCGTTTCTAGTAGCGCATGCGCACTGGTATAAGGGACCGGTTATTATGCAAAGCAAGAGACCGGTTATAATGTTATCTATCTCCCTCCGAGTCTTTATGCTACTGGATAAAGGCGGATAAATGTTTATTGACTATCCCATGGAGTAGTCCTTGTGCCAGGTAGGCACGCTGGTCGCTCTGGTGGATCGTCGTTGACCAATTGCTGGTGCTGGTGGTTTCACGTCAGGCTCCGATGGGGGTGGAGCTCTCGGGGTCGCTGGGGCTGGTGGTGGCGTCTGGAGGGTCGCGCGCCTCGGTGTGTCTCGTCCTGGGGTTGTAGACTGCAGCGGGCGGTGTCTTGTGCTGGGGCATTCTCGCTGATGTCAGTGTCGGTGGCGGTGTGTGCCCCGTCTGCGTTGCGGGTGTCGCAGGGTCGTTATCGAGGTCAGGTAGTTGCGGTGTCACAACGGGTGTTGGTACGATGACGCGGGTTGCTAGGTCGTCATAGATCGATCGGGTTGGCGGCCGGTCGTAGTGAACTGGGCTGAACTTGCGCAGGAATTTCTTGTTCCGAAGTGTGACTCTGCTCGATCCGTCAATCTTGATCGCGTATTAGTCGTGCTGACGTACCTCAAGCGTCAGTGTCCAGTTCTCCCTTCGGACCGGTGTTGTCGGTGATGAGTCGTTTCATCGTCTTCACCCCAATCTCTGCACGACAGTTGCTGTGGGGGTAGGCCACCGATGATAGGAGGTGGTGTACGCCCCATCTGTGCAGGAAAGACCTGGTCTCGGTAGAGGTGAACTCCGGACCCCCGTCCGATGCGAGCTCTTCTGGCGTCCCGTACGTCACGAAGGCACGACGTAAGTGGTCGATGAGGCCGGTGGCGCCACCTGTCGACTGCGATATGATTGGCCAGTTTGAGTATCTGTCCACCGTCACGAAGTAGTGTACGCCCCTGTGTACGAAGAAGTCCGAGCACACTGCCTGGAAGGGGTAAACGACCGGGATCGGTGGGATGGGCGGCGCTCCAGGCTGTGAGGGTGCCATCCGGTGGCAGTGTTCGCAATTTTTCCGAGTGGTGCTGATGTCGGCCGATATGCCTGGCCAGAACACAGCGGATTCTGCACGGGCGGTCATCATCGATACGCCCTGGTGGGCAGCGTGGAGTGTGCTCAGTATCTCACCGCGGAGTGAGGGCGGTATGATAACCCTGTCCTTGTATAGGATCACTCCGTCTGTCGATGTGATGTTATCGCGGTACTGGTGATAGTCGCGAATCGTCTCTGGCATCTCGATCTTCGAGTCGGGGATGCCGTCGGTTGCCATTTCCTCCAGTGTGGGCATATCGACGTCGCTGTTGGTAGCCTCCCTGACGCGGTCCCATGATTCGAGGCCCGCGGCGCACCATGTCAGGTTGTCCTCCTCGACGTCGTCGTCGTCGTCGTCATCCGGTTCGATTCGGCGTAGGAGAGATAGGACGTTGGTGTGCATGCTGGATGGTAGGTGGTTCACTATGGCGGCATTGTCGTCTGGTAGGTTCACGAGTGATGGAAGCGCGGTGCCGACCGGCCTACGTGACATGGCATCTGCCGTCTTGTTCTTCATGCCTGGGATGTGTGATGCGGAAGCGATAACGTAGGGTCTTCTCCTTGAGGTTCCTGAGGCGGGGGTTAGGTATGTCGTCAATGGCTCTGTCCGCAAGGAGTTTCAGCAGCGGCTTATGGTCTACCGCTACGATCAAGTTCTCGCAACCCAGCACGAAGTGGCGCGCCTTGTCCAAGGCGTCCGCGACTGCGAGGGCCTCGCCCTCTATGGGCGCGTACCTGGATTCTGCTGCGTGTGTAAATCTGCTGCCGACCAGGGTTATTTTCCACCCGTCGTTGCAGCAGAAGGGTCTGATTGGTGAGCATCGGCAGTGCTTTTGAAATAGCCAGAATCCAATGCCCTCCTTCGACCAGTCTGTGGCGATGCATGTAGGCTTGGTCTTGTCAAAGATGCGGACACCGCGCTCGATTTCTTGAACGATCACATCCTTCGACTCGCGGAATATGTCCTCTAACTCCGGGGACAACGTGAAGCGTTTTCCATTTTTCAGGAGCTTCCGGAACGGATGCATTCATTCGGCCATGCTGAACGCGTAAGCCACTTGATTGACCAGCCCGAACCACGATCTGATGTCGGTGATGTTACGCGGTTGTGGGAAATCGCGGATCGCCTCCAGCTAGCGGCTGCATGGTCGCACGTCAGTCATGGTGATCGTGAAGCCTGCAAAGTCCACTGTGGGTGCGCTGAAGACGAACTTCTCCGGGTTGAGGATGATTCCATTCCGGCCACATATATCCAGCCATTGGACCGCCTGGAAGTAGCTCCCCTCCATCGTATCTGACCATAGTAGCGTGTCGTCCACGCACTTGGTCTTGTCACCAATGTCCGCGACGATCTCGTCGTATTGTCGTGTATAACCATCTCCTGACGCTATATACCCTTGTGGAGCCGAGAGGTACCGGTAGCGTCCCCATGGAGTGATGGAGGTCGTCTTGTGGCGGTCGTCCTCGTGTAGAGGGACACTGTGGTAGCCGTTCCATGCGTCGAATACGGTCTTGCGTTTCCCGTTAGGTATGCGTCTCACCTGGTGGAACGGGGATTGGGTGTGGTGGGTTTCGCGGAACGCATGTTTGTTCAAGGCCTGGAAGTCGACGGTGCGTCGCGGCTTGCCGTTCTTTTTCGCGCAGATTACCATGCAGTGACACCATGTCACCGGCGTACCGATGGGTACTTCCTCTAACACGCCGAGACGAACGTCCTGGTCAAGGCCTGCTTTTACCTCGTCTTGCCAATGTATGACCACGGGGATGGGAGTGTGATGGGCAACCGGCGTCGCATCCTCATCGAGCATAAGACGTAGCGGCGGGCCAGTCATTATCGGTAAGGGCTGGTGCGGGCACGTATTGAAAGTGCTCTGAGCGTATATTCTGAGTAAGTGTTTCTGTAAGGTTTCTCTGTTAGCCTCGATCGCCGGCATGGGGGGTGTGGTCGGCTTGGTCGGCGGCTCTGCACGTCGCGGGCAGTCACACAATTCAGAGGTCGCCAGGTTGACCTCCCCGATTGTTGGGAACTTGTCTGAGATCATACCCAGGTCCATGCAAGCTGTGCGGGAGAGGAATATGCGGTCCGAGGTGTCCGTCACGTACGCGATTTGGCGCGGCTCCAATCTCCGAGTGCCACTGTTACCGGCGAATCTGACCACCACAGCTCCGAGAATACGAATTCCCTTGTTGTTCGCAGTCTTCATAGTCATGGATACGGGTATGAAGTCCTTGGTACTCAGTCCCATTTGTTGGGTGACTCCAATGCCGATCAGGCAGCTCTGACAGCCCGTGTCGGCCATGACAGGCAGGGATACTGCGCGGGTGCGTTTCAGGAGGTCAAAACCCAGCGCTTTGTAATCTTCGCGCTCGTTGGTGAGAGTGAGGTTGATGTACGGCTGCGGGCTGGACGCGCGTTTCGTCCACTTATCGCACATGTCATCGTACAGATGCTGAGTGAGGGGGAGTGTGCGTAACCCGTCGCCCGTGCTGTCCATGGTGACCGTGCATAGCTCGACGAAGGCTGCCGTCTGCTAGTCATACAGCTCGTCTGTCTCCTCAGATGGGGGCTTAGTCGGTCGTCCGCTCAGGCACGCCTTGTCGAGGTGATTCAGGCGGCCACATTTCTGGCACTTTTTACCATACGCGAGGCACTCGGTGCATCTGGTGTGCCACAGGGGCGTCTTGCCGTGACCCACCTCGCCGCAATAGATGCACACCCCTTTGGGCTTGGCTTTCGGTTTCTCCGGCCTGGCTCCTCCCCTGTTGCGTACGTCCTGCTGTTTCCCCCGCCGATACGAACTGCTGATCGCATCCGTGCTCTGAGGGTCAAGTAGACGCGATGCCGAGCGTTTTCCAGACTCCTTGGCCTCGATATACTCAATCATGTCCTTTAATGGCATGTCCTGGTTCTTTTCACCGAGCAGATCAAGTTGTATCTCTTGGTCTGCGATGCCGCGGGCAATCACATTGCGTATAATCTCTTCTGTGAAGTCGTTGACTTGTTCGCACTCCGTCTTAGTGCACTTCATCTCGTACTTGCATGTATCCGCCTGCCCCTTGATACGGGCGTAGAACGACCGGATGGGCTCCTCGTGTCCCTGCCACATGTTAGACAGGGCTACCCGAGCTACCATGGTGTTCTCCGCTCGGATGGCGAGTGCCTTCATGGCGGTGAGGACATCTTTTTCGTCACTGCTCATTAGGCTCTTGCCCGCTGTGCGAGTGAGGTCTTTTCTCAACTCCTCCTCGCAGCATTCCAGTAGTTGTGCGACTATGTCGGGTTCAACAAGTTTAATACCCGTCTTGTACTCACCCCAGCGGGTTATGAAGTATGACCAGGCCTCGCCCGTCCCGGCCAGTGCTACGGAAGGACGCTTGAGTTTCTCCATTTTCGTATTCGCGCCCAGCGCCCGGGGGACTGCGACGTGCACAGTGGCATGTACACTCAGTATAGCAGCCACCACTGCCGCTTCTGCGTGCGTAGCCGTATAGTCAAAATCCTCGATCGGACACTCCACGTTCACAGGCGCCATCAAGTTGTTTAGTTATAAATAAGAACAGAGTTCCATTTGTTCAGTCACTTTACTAAAGAGAAAGCGTGAAATTACGATAACTAAACAAGTATTGAACAGGTTGAAATGCGAGTGTGTAGTGGTTCCGTTTCTAGTAGCGCATGCGCACTGGTATAAGGGACCGGATATTATGCAAAGCAAGAGATCGATTATAATATTCTCTAATGTTCAATGGGAGACATGTCCGGACTAAACCATGACGTGGTACTATATATAGCAGCGTTTGTACCTGATGCTGCTGCAGGTACCATTACTCAATCCGTGCCACATGGGTTCGGACATTGTCCTGCCGAAACAAGTGCAGATTCGGGTTTTGGTGCTTGGTACCTGTCCGCCGTGTTACCGACACGATTATACGAAACTGGTGAAAATCTGCGGACATATGTAGCTGTTGATTATACGGCCGCGCATACCTTGTTCACGTAAGTTATTTTAATTGCCGAAGATCATATATTTATACGATGACCAGAATAAAGATGTCCGCACTGTTACTAGCTCAACGTATCGAACTATCGGTTGTCGCTCGCCATACTTTCACCACAACATGCTAAACTAGCACATGTTCCACATGCATAAAGCAGGGCAATAATGCACCCATGGTTTTAAACTAGAACACTAATTAGATGCAGAACTCTCCGCCGTGTTGCCGTCCGCCGTGATACTGCCAATGTGGTAACACGGCGGACTAATGAGTGCACACACGTGTATTTATACTGGTATTATCGTTACACACAATTAACGTCGTAGTATTTACCCATATCATATTATGAGGGTGGTGTAGTTCCTGTGTGATGCAAGCAGCTCATCTGGGTAGGTGGTTTACAGAATGTTTCGTAAGTATCTCTATTACCTGCATATCTGAATAAATTTGTTGGCGATCGGCTTGTAGTATTGTGCTTTGACTTCTTCTACCAGCGGCACTGGCACTAAGCTAGATTTCTCTTCCGAACAGGAAGCTAGCACGACCACATTCTGTGGTAAGTCTGCCTTGTTGTTAAGGCCTGACCACGTGGTTAACCCATACAACCTTGCTTACAGCGACTGGCAGGTGCATCGATTCCTTCCCCTCTAGTCTTCACGAAGGTGTCCTTTCTTGGAGACTGTTTGACCAGTTGTTCAGACCAGACCAGGGGCCGAGTACATTTTCATGAGTAAAGTACGAGTACGAGTACGTTGGTGATGGCTGAGTACGAGCACCAGTACGAGTACGAGTACGAGTACGAGTACGAGTACGAGTATGAGTACGAGTACATTTCCACGACTATGAGTACATCTTGTATGATATTATAGTAAATCTGCATAGTAATAACGTATTTTAAAAATAAACATTGTGAATTAATTTATATAATTCATGTTGACTATGCAACGGTATTTCATCAAATAACGTAATCACAGATTATTTAACAAGATTTGCCATCCAAGCCAAATACCCAGATGGCAAGTGGACAAGGAAGCCATTGGCTTATCGAGAGTCCAACAATGTTCATCTACTTATAACCCGCCCTCCTGAGATATGTGTCAACCTTGTTTTTAAACATGGTTGACACATATCTCAGGAGGGCGGGTTATAAGTAGATGAACATTGTTGGACTCTCGATAAGCCAATGAACTGCCTATTCGTTGTAAAAAGCCGTCCTGTCATGTATGTCCTTATTTGTTGTTGCAGCTAATGGACATCAGCTGTTCAACAGTTCTTAAGGGAACATCGTTCATGGCAGAACACTTTTCCAGCAATGCTGAATAGCCTCTCGACTGGGGCTGATGAGGCAGGGCTACTGAGATGATGGACCAGCTGAGATAGAGTCGGAAGCTGCCGTTTCGTGCCTTGGCTGGGCATTTGAAAAAACGAAATGTTATGTTTGAAACCAAACTGGGGGTTGCATTCCATTCAATGATGCGATTCGCATTCAAATGCAAATATTCAGTGTATTTACATTGAAAATACTTTTCAAAATACATTTTATAGCATAACATAACAAGATAAAAGAAATAAAGAAATATAACCATTAAATATATATTATATATGAATTAATGAACACTAGCTGTTAGGCATGTTGTGGCTGGCTGTGACCACAAGTCTACAACTAATGTTTGCTGAGAGGGTGGATTAGCATCTGCCAATGTCCAGGCCTCAATATCCCCTTTGTACTTTAACCACACTAAAAATTGGCACCAGACAATACTGGTGCAGGCTGTCTGACTTGAGTTACTAACCTTCTTCAGAAGACGACTCAGCTAGCAGCACTTAGCACTGTCACTTGTGAGAGCAATAAAGACATTTTACGGCTAACTGATGAATGACCCTTCCATTATGGGCTTACTGACTTCCTGTTTGTTTTTCATTAAGCATACACAAGGATTATGGCCTGGACTGATAACTAGTACAACTATGGATATGAACTAGGGTTTATGACTGGGAAAAGAATCAAAATATGCTGCCTCTTGACGCAAAGCCTTTGTGGCTACAGTGCACTCAACGTGCAGAAAAGTGACCCACCGTGTGAATATGTGAAAATTCATCAATAACAAGTAAAAATGAAACCATATCTACTAAATGTAACAATAATAATTATTACAAATCAGGGGCTATTATATTGCAATTCATATCATGGTTATTGCAATATAATTTACATAATAAAAGTGTTTTTAATGATCCTGTATTAGAGAACACATATAACTCAGCTGAGATGCATGCAATAACATAACGACTTTTTGATAATTTGATTTATATACAGGTAATATAACCTGCTACCATATGTTTTGGAATTATTGTCGTATTTGTTAATGATCTGATAAAATAAGAAACTAAATATTTTTCACAATATCACATTGAAAAGTACTCAGATGTACTCGTAAAACCTGAGTACATTGAACACGAGTACGAGTACATGACCATAATTTCTACGAGTACGAGTATTTAAAAAAATATGCTCGAGTACACGAGCACAGAGTACTTCCGCTCCAGGTCTGGTTCCTCATCAACAACTGCAACGCTCCTGGCATCACTATCACTACCTGATTTCAATGATTTGGTACGTCGGATCATGGCTAGGTGACGCAAGATGTTGCTGCCAATCAGTCCTGGGACTTCCATCTTCCTCTGAGCCTTCTTTGGATCGGTGGGGTCGTCCACGATGAAAAACCTCATGCCCTCCCAGGCATGGGTTTTTTTGACTTAGTATCAGCTACGTCAGCAGCAAAATTAGCAAGACTATTAAAACAAGCAAGATGCTACCCACAATGAGTAATGTAAATTTAGTAACAGTTGGCCGAAACGTTAATTTATTATTCATCTCTTTATACAGCTAAAAAAGGAATGAAGTGCCTGGCCAAAACATCAGGGTTTGCCATCTTAAATCACACGAGTTCCGGAAAAAATTTCTTTAACGAATGTATAACACACGCACGGGCGGACTCACGGTTTAGAAAAGGGGGTTCCAACGTAATGTATGAAACGCCGAAGGCGCGAAACGAGACGTGAACCGCCTCGGGGTGTGTGTGTGTGTGATGGGAGTATCCCCTCCTACCTCGGTGTGTGTGAGTGTATGTGTGTGTGTGCGTGCGTGCGTGCGTGCGTGCGTGTGTGTGTGTGTGTGTGTGTGTGTGTGTGTGTGTGTGTGTGTGTGTGTGTGTGTGTGTGTGTGTAAGAGAGACTAACACGTCTTTGACTAAAAAAAGTACTAAACGTATTATCTATAATTATTATTCAGCACATACTTTGCCAAGGAAACTGTGTTTAATAGTTTCTCATCCTCCCCCTTCTGATAATGGTTTTGAATGATATAATAAAAGTAGCTAGGTTTCATATTATAGATAGTCGTGGCATCAAGTTTGAACTGAGACAAAGTATAATTGAAACCTTTAGACATATATGAACCAATACCCCGAAGGGCTAGATTGCCCTCTCTGTCCAACCTGTTGTTGCATTTTACTCTATATAAAGCGCACTATTCGATTCATGATCTGAATTTGAATCGGGAGACATTCTGCTAAAAGTAGTAGTAGTACCATATTATAACAGTGAGTGCAAACTGGTAGATTAAAACGTTTCCTGAGACCTTTGCGCCATGTAAATTAAAAATGCCTCATAGAAACATACACCAAAGAAAGAGGAACAGTATGACATAACTAACTGACGTTGTGTGCTTATATTACAAAACCCAAAAAAAGTAAATGTTGTAATTAGCACATCCGCCTTTCATGCCATAGTTCTGAATTCAAAATGCAAACCGGACACGCTACATTTTTCGTGCTTGGCGATAACGTTCTGAAAAGGCTAACTAGTTGAATGAGACCTCAAAAGGCCGTAACATTCTAAATACAATATAATTATAAAGACTATAGTCAGTTAATAGAACGTTGCCGGGTGCTGGAAACAACTAGATACTAGAAACTCTGTTTGTATCAGCTGTGGTTTAATAACCGTTGTTAAACTGTGTGTGTGTGTGTGTGTGTGCGCGTGTGCGTGTGTGTGTGCGTGCGTGTGCGCGGGTGCACGGGTGTTGTGTGTGTGTGTGTGTAATTTTGTTAAACATGTACAGCATAAAAATACAAAATCAAGTGAAACGTTTTTTTTAAACATTTTGCTGGATAGCATGTTCCTACACTAATAACTTATACCACACCATCATTATTACCAAGACTTATGAAATGCTGGTCTCAAACATGTCCGAAGAGCAGATGTGCCAGAGTTAGAATTGGCTGTGATTTTGTTGACCAAGTAGCCTTGTTTCGTGCTCTGCTCCTAGCTGGTCACAATGTGTAAATAACATCCCGACATTCTGGCCATTCCTTCGACGGCAACCGCATCAACCCGAAATGAGTATGTTTGTATGCATATTATGCAACTCCTTAGTGGTTCACGTACGTACGACAACACAATCGATCCACTACAGCTCGTCAATCTTTTGCTTGATTACAAGAAAACTAAACCATCAAAGATTCACAAAATTCACTGCTATCACTCAAATGACACATTGACCAAATTTAGTCAAAATCACAAACTTGCAGCTCTCTTAAATGTGCGATGCCCATCAACATGTATCAACATGTATCAACATGTATCAACATGTATCAACATGTATCAACATAGCCAGGTCTATAGCCGGGTGGGGAGATACATCCTCGTCTTACATCCTCGTCTTACCAGTGGGTTCTATCGACATAAATTTTAACAATACACATTCATATGTATATAAACACAAACAACTCCACAGCACGCACGCACGCACGCACGCACGCACGCACGCACGCACGCACGCACGCACGCACGCACGCACGCACGCACGCACGCACGCACGCCCGCCCGCCCGCCCGCACGCACGCACGCACGCACGCACGCCCGCCCGCCCGCCCGCACCGACAGCACGCTGCTGTGACTGTTCATAGAATTAAACATGCGGAAACCATGATACACAATGGTGCTTTGAAACAGGGAAACCATAATAAAATTCCATGTAGGGATGGTCAAGTACATGGGCAATGTACTTAAGTACAAGTACTTTAAATTTTGTCAAGTCCAAACACCAGACCAAGTACTTGTCTACAAATATAGATAGTACAAGTACTTTGTGAAAATTCAAGCACAAATACAAAGTACTTTGAAAATTTTAGTCAAATATAGTCAAGTACATCAAACGCTATATTTATGTTTCATAATGGTTAAGGTCAAAGCGATGAAAACACAAAAGCAGCAGTGTTATGCATTTATTCATTGTTTAAGTCAAGGCATACAATACTGGCATTTTGCATAAAATCATGAAATGTTCATGTATTTCTTTTGCACCGAAAAAAACGTAATGCGTTCAATCTTCTGATCTGTCCGCTTACACCCGTCTGGACGATTACACAAATAACTGTGGCACTGTGGTTCCACCAGGCATCTAGTTTTTAAAACAACAGGGCAGGCGGAGGTACGGCAGAACAACAGGGCAGGTGGAGGTACTGCAGAACAACAGGGCAGGTGGAGGTACGGCAGAACAACAGGGCAGGTGGAGGTACGGCAGAAGAACAGGGCAGGTGGAGGTACGGCAGAACAACAGGGCAGGTGGAGGTACGGCAGAACAACAGGGCAGGTGGAGGTACGGCAGAACAACAGGGCAGGTGGAGGTACGGCTGAAGAACAGGGCAGGTGGAGGTACGGCAGAACAACAGGGCAGGTGGAGGTACGGCAGAACAGCAGGGCAGGTGGAGGTACGGCAGAACAACAGGGCAGGTGGAGGTACGGCTGAAGAACAGGGCAGGTGGAGGTACGGCAGAACAACAGGGCAGGTGGAGGTACGGCAGAACAACAGGGCAGGTGGAGGTACGGCTGAAGAACAGGGCAGGTGGAGGTACGGCAGAACAACAGGGCAGGTGGAGGTACGGCAGAAGAACAGGGCAGGTGGAGGTACGGCAGAAGAACAGGGCAGGTGGAGGTACGGCAGAACAACAGGGCAGGTGGAGGTACGGCAGAACAACAGGGCAGGTGGAGGTACGACAGAACAGCAGGGCAGGTGGAGATACGGCAGAACAGCAGGGCAGGTGGAGGTACGGCAGAACAACAGGGCAGGTGGAGACACGCGACCGTAGACGGCCACGTCAGAGGGAGAAACGTGAGCGCCCCTCGCGTTCCACCACTTCCCTAATGACTCACCTGGCCCACACGTAGGGTACTCAGGTTACACATCTTCGAGGAGATGATCAGTCTGTTTGGGCAGAAGGGGTGGTATCCTCATGAGATGTCACACACCAACATGACACTTGGTGTCATGCAGTTGGAGGTGGCCCGCATGATGGAGCGACTCATTATATTTCGGACCATTCAGTCGAGCCCAACGAACCACGCGGTGGCGCTCCTGTTCGGCCTGGTGAACATGTTGGCCGAACATACGTACGCCAAGCAGGAGGTGGGTTGTTTCCCATAACCCTTAGCTGGACACTTCTGAAGCTGTGGCAATTGACGCGCGCTGCCTCCACTCCCTACTTCAGAAACGGGAGACCCGGACCAATATTAGGGAACTGAGCCTAATTAACTTCGGCATTGACCCTGTCGTTGCCTGTGAGGGGGCATTTATGAAGTCGAAAGGTGGCAGTGATGTCAAATTATTGGCAGTAGTGGACAACCGGGTGTTTCCCGGGGAGTGGCAACGGCCAGCCTTGAGGGGTGTCGCTGTCGGACATCGTACAGTCGTGGTGCAAAGTACCTACGGTGCACACCCTGACTGGCCAAGACTCTCATAGAGGACGCCTGGAATACGCTGCTGGTCAGGATACATAGCTGATTGTAGTGCGATCGGGAAGTGTGGACTGGATTCATAGAGTTACATCATTAATCACTCCACTATAAACTAACGGGTGTTCTATTTATGTCTATGACTGGACTACACTGAGCCCCTGTCATCGCCACCTACGAAGCGCCATCCGTGTCAGTGAAGCGCGCATCGGATTGGTCAACGATCGCGACGTGCTTCCCTCACGGTCCCGAAATAGCTGTCCGCGTTGCAGGGGCCAGACTACAGTCCAAAATTGCATTGGTGGCCATGTTAACGATTTGTCTGATTATAAGAAAATGTGACTATCAACAATTCTGAAAAAATTTCACAGCAACTGCCATCATCCCATTGACGTGCTGACCAAGTTTTGTCAAAAAAAAAAAAAAATCAATAACCATATGTATTCATGCGCCCTCGTGGCCCATGGCAGACGAATTCCCTTAAATTCAACTGTGGTCCTACCCCAAATAGTTTTTTTTAGAAAGTGTCAAATTTTATATCAAGTTGCGGCACAATGTATTTGTAGACACATTATGGAACACTCCTGCTTTAATTTAATTGTAGGTCGATTTTGAAACTTTTTAAATCATATATCATGTACTCTAGATATCAAGAGTTCCCGTGGGGCAGTACAACTAATGATGGATTATAATTAACCTGCTGGTCACTAGCGCCCAGAACCTTTACTGGCGTGTTGTGTTATATTTATATCTACGCAGCTAGCCCAAGTTATGAGGCGACTGACGTCACTGCAACGACCCACGCGACCGTTGACTATGAAGGCATAGACATTTTGGTACTATGGGGTTATTATAACTGTGGTTAATATGGTTAAGATTGTTGAACTGCACGACCAGTCACTCAAAGGAGTGATTATAGCTTTTTGTGGTCGGTCATTAAGGGACATCTTTAAATGAATGTCAACGAGGGTGATGATTTGAAGAACGTTTAGTTATGGGAAGGTTCTCACCACTAAGAAACATGTGGCAGAAATAATTATTTAGGCTAGCGGCATGACACCATTATAGCTATATAACAGCCTAACTAAACAGCCAGAACATTTAACTAATCCCCAATCGTTTATATTTCCAAAGTTACGTGTGTTTCGCCTATTATGGACAGCAGAACAACTAATAAGTCCGGTTTACATAAACGTTAAATATTTTACGCGGAAGTAACCTGATTCCGTCGGCAACACAGTAACTTCGGGTAGACGCCGAGACTTGTAATCCCCCTTCCCATGTTTTTCGGATGATTTAATATTGGTTTTTCTGTGCTAGTGGCCTCTTGTTCTGCTTGAGACACCTCTAGGTAACCCCTTGCACTTCTAGTTTAAAGAATGCTTACTTCCAAAAAATATTTGTCATTGTACCCGTGTCACTATCTACTGCTGCTGAAAGTTTGTCCGCGAATACCGCGAGACAGTCGTAATTACAGCAGTATTTTTTTTACTTTTGTGTGCACTATTATACGCTCTGATCTGTGGGGTGCGGTGGTCGTGTGGTAGAACGTCGGATTTTTCGGTGAAGGGACCGGGGTTCAAAACCACTTGCTGCTGTTGCAAAACCTTGGCAGTTTCGTCCACCACACTTTGCCCGTGTCTTTTGGAAGATACACTACTTGGTGTCTATGCCAGGGGAAGTAAAAGATCCCACACAGGGGGTAAATATGTAACCTGCCGACTCAAAGAATGATAGCCTGTATCTCTAATCCATCGATTCCCGACGCGTGATATGCGACGAGCAGTCAGTCGGAAGAAGATCTAATATTTTGGCTGCTTGAAATTTACCATTGCAGTTCGCATCTTGCTCTGTGGCAAAGGCCTGAAATACGTGTGTGTTAGCACCTGCCTATGTGAATTAGGCAAACTTGTCCGCCCCACTCTTCGTCTCTTCGTCCACACCGGGTTTTATTAACTAGCCGATTTGGGCTTTCCGTAACCAAATGGCTACGGAACTAATAACTTAAGTTTTAAAACCGATACGCACTAACCGTTTCACATATGTATTCCGTGACATACAACCGACAATTGGGCGTCAAGAAACTGAAGAAATATGCTCCAAATAATTACTTATGAGTATATTTATCGGTCACACAGAAAAGATTTCATAAATAGCCGCCATGCTGTGCACGTGATGTTACCTTTGGGTCACATGATCAAACGCGATTTCGTGTAGAACAAAGCCAGAGTGGGCCAGCAGCACAGACATAAATAAAACACCCGTTAGTAAGTTAGTAGTTTATAGGGAGATGATTAATGATGTAACTCTATGGCCAGCAGACGGCAATTCTTAGCTTGACCTTATATAGATCTACGATAATCCCGTTAGGTAATCTCGCTCACAACAACATCCGGTTATATACAAATGTTGACAAGCCCATGCGTTCTGACAAAAAGGTAATAATTTCACACTTTTACATGGTTATTGTCAGGTAACTTTAGGTATATACATGTAAGAATGCATACAGACACGAAATACGTGTTTTTGTTCTGTTTATAGTGTTTTTGTAAGGTTTCACATTTCATGAAAATACTTCGCCTTACATCAAGAACAGCCAGATAGAAAAAAAATGTATGGCGATTAACTTTGCCTAATGTGAATATGCCCCAGTACCCTGAGGCATATCCGCACACCAGTGATCAATACATATTGATAATATGTATGTTAATTGTTCCTAGTGGAATTGATGTTTGATAATTGGTAGTAGTAAACTACTTAATATATAGACCAACAAGGCGAAATGTTGTGATAAATCCGTCACTTTCTTTGACACAGCATTCAAAAGTAAATATTCAAATATGAGTAGAACCATGAGAGTTCACATGGTTCATCAAATCATACTTTCATAGAGTAGTTATTTAATAATGCAGATGCCATATGTGCAATGTATATGCCAATGTCTAAATATGCTATTAAAATAGCAGATCAGTCATTGATAATGGAAACATATTATTACATGTATTGTAAATTATACCTCAGGTGTGCCCCACTTTCCCCTATATGCACGACATGCACAAGACATTGATCTTACAGTCATGTGCAGACATACTTGGTGGCGTTGTACACAATTTTTTCGCTTCACATTTTCTTATCAAATTTTTTGTATATGGAATCAAATTGTTCGAGAATAATACACGAAACGGACATACTGGAGGACAAAGTGCTTGTTAAACATAGTAATTATGACTACTGTCCTATCTTTATTTTTAGTCTGAATGAAAATTTTAAAAATCATGTAACGTTTTAAATATTTGTGCTAGCAAAATGAGTCTGTCATTCATGGGCAAAATTAATTTTGTATAATTATAAATAACCATAATTTCTATTCATAAAAAATAACACACAGTACTCCCAGCAACCCATTCTGAAATATTGCAAAACAAAACGTTGAAGTTGGGTAGCTTGGAGTAACGTGGACTACAATTACATTGTCACTATCATTACCTTTATAAAATTATTTTTATTTAAGCAACATAAACCTTCATTATTTAATATGTTTAATGTGTACTTTTTGTATACATGTATGTTAGAGAACAAACACTGAATATATTCTTGGCACCCAAATAGTGATCAAATAACAAACATTGTTGAAAAACTACAATACTTGCCCGCTGGTACAGGAAAGCATAGTAAAGAACAGTCACGAAAGAAACGAGGCATGTGGTAATTTTATCCAAATCCATCAAAATGAGGCATGTGGTAATTTTATTTAAATACATCACTTTCTGTGACACTACATTCAAGACAGCACATTCAAATATGAGTAGAACTCTGAGAGTTCACTTGGTTCATTAAATCATACTTAACGTAGAGGAGTTATTTAATAATGCAGATGCAATATGTGCAATGCATATGCAATTGTCTAAATATGCTATTAAAATAACAGAACTGCATTAGCGATTGATAATGGAAACATGTTAAAAACATTATCTTATTGCCATTCCCAATTAATTGATTCAGTTAAATATAAGTCGGTGATGGTATTAAAAAGGCTGAAGGCAGTGAATGGATTCAGTGGGTGTGCACAGCCAGTCGTGTTTGGATGCAAAATGCAAACACCAGCAGGGATTGAACCTGCCACACAACACTGAAACACCATCACCACCAACACCACAACTTGACAGAGTGGTTACACAACACTGAAACACCATTACCACCAACACCACAACTTGACAGAGTGGTTACACAACACTGAAAACACCATCACCACCAACACCACAACTTGGCAGAGTGGTTACACAACACTGAAAACACCATTACCACTAACACCACAACTTGGCAGAGTGGTTACATAACACTGAAAACACCACCACCACCAAAACCACAACTTGGCAGAGTGTTTACACAACACTGAAAACACCATTACCACCAACACCACAACTTTGCAGAGTGATTACACAACACTGAAAACACCACCACCACCAACACCACAACTTGGCAGAGTGGTTACACAACACTGAAAACACCATTACCACCAACACCACTACTTGGCAGAGTGGTAACACAACACTGAAATCACCATTACCACCAACACCACAACTTGGCAGAGTGGTAACACAACACTGAAAACACCATTACCACCAAAACCACAACTTGGCAGAGTGGTTACACAACACTGAAAACACCATTACCACCAACACCACAACTTGGCAGAGTGGTTACATAACACTGAAACACCATTACCATCAACACCACAATTTGGCAGAGTGGTTACACAATCAACTGGCCAGGGCTTGGGTGAAAAAAAAATAATTGGAAGTATTCAATTCAATTCTTGAATTTGAATTGAAAGATTTTCACCAAGCGGAATTGGAATTGATAGATTTTGAGTAAGTTGAATTGGAATTTGAAGAAAATTAATTGAACCTCATTCTCTTGTACTGGTGTGATCTGGTTTTATTTCCAATGTGGTCCTCAATCCAACCCTAGAATTGCACATGAACTCAAACTTGTTGTACCAGCTAACCATACATGTGTACATCATTTGAAGAACTGAGGTGAGAACATTAATTTTGTCCAAATTTGAACAAAGAATCTGCTTGGCAATGTTATCGTGTGGTAATTTTAAAAAAAGAACTCAGAAGTTCTGCTCAAATCAAACTATGGTGGGGTATGGTGAGCTTACTTTGAATTCAATACAGGTTGCAGCTCCTGCTCTAAGATAACAGCGCAGCCGTTGTCTGTACATTGTTTACAATTACTAGCAATTGGAATAACATGCAAACAAACCTGATTTTTTAAAGTTTGCAGCAATAGATGTAACAGAATATAATAGACTATTATCTATTACTTTATTTACTATTACTTTTGAAAAAAGTTCATCTTACTATTGCAGAAAAAACGCCTATTAACTATTACAATTATATATTACTATTATGTCATGCATTTGCATTGGAAAAACTCCCATAGAATTAATTTTGAATTGGAAATGAATTGGAATTGAAAGATTTCAGCTGGAATTTGAATTTGAAAAAAAAATCTATTGAATTTGAATTGATTAAATTTAATTGAAGGGAATTTGAATTTATTAAATGGAAATGACCCCAGCCCTGCAACTGACTGTTTATATTGCAACAAATAAAATGAAACGATCTGAACAAACATGCACACCAACTGTTTGTGAACACTTCATCCGTGGAACCATCCGTGTCTGATGGCAACATACCTGCCCAGCCCCCTCATTATGACTGTTTCTTGCCTTTCTGAAAATGAGAAATTACAAACTGTGTAGAGCTGTTTTTTAGTAACTCCACTTTTTGTCGCGTAGGTTTTGCTGACAACATCCGAAATAACCATTTATGAAGGTGTGTGCGACAAGCGGTGGCCCCACAACATGGAGCCATAATAATCGAGGCTACCAATGTTATCGATCGGTTGATGCGCAATCTACCAATCGGCAGTCCGTAGATTCCGCAGCGCAGTCTAGCGATATGCAGGCGCAGGTTGCGTAACGCGATCTGCACATTGCGCAGATCCGTCAAATGCGCCCAACAAATATTGTCGAATGTTGTAACCATCCGAGTCGTCAAAGTATGGAGTTACACATCGTGAATCCAAGAGCATAAACATTATATGACTATGAATGTTTATGACTATGTTCACCTACTTATATCATCATGACATCAATATTCATACTATCAACTATCACTATGATTCATTACAGTATAATGATGTATGTAGACTGAACTCAAGTCATGAACTAGAACTAGGCGTACATATCTACGTTCTGTTGAGACCGGGCTGTATAACAACATCATGGATACCCGAAGTTGTAGCCATGATTATGATAACATACCTAGTAGAACGTCAGCGATTTCACCAACCCTACCACTTGTAGGAGTTGTAGTGACTAATAAATAGTAGAGCAGTTGGGCATGTTTAACAGTGTAAAAGAAAAGACAGGGCATCTAGAATACATAGTCACTGCACCCCAAGTACACAGCTAGAATACAGTGTCACTGTAACCTCAGTACACATTTATAATGCATAATCACTGCACCCTCAGCACACAGCTATAATACATAGTCACTACAACTCCAATACACAGTTAGAATACATTGTTACTGCACACCCAGCACACAGCTAGAATACATGGTCATTACACCATCAGTACACAACTATAATACATACATGTATCTCCAGCAAACAGCTATAAGACAAAGTTACTACAACACCAGTACACAGTTAGAATACATAGTTACTGCTAGAATACATGGTCACTGCACCCTCAGTACACATATAGAATACATAGTCAATACACCCTCAGTACACAGCTAGAATACAAAATAGTCACTGTTGAGTATGTTTAACAGTGTAAAAGAAAAAACACGAACCAAGGTTCATCGTATCAAAAGATAAGGGGTATGTATGTAATACTAGGGAACATACCAACATATAAAATGTCTACTATGGGAAAAGTGACTATGCATTCTAGTTATATACTGAGGGTGTAGCGACCATGTATTCTAGCAGTGTAATGTGGGAAACGTGACTATGCATTCTAGTTATGTGCTGTGTGTGCAGTGACCATATATTCTAGCAGTAGCTATGTATTCTAACTGTGTACTGGTGTTGTAGTGACTATTTTGTATTCTAGCTATGTACTGATGGTGTATTAACTATGCATTCTAGATGTGCACTGAGGGCGCAGTGGCCATGTATTCTACCAGTAACTATGTCTTCTAACTGTGTGCTGGATTTGTAGTGACCATGTCTTATAGATGTGTGCTGGAGATACCGACTATTTTGCATTCTAGCTATATACTGATGGTGTAGTGTCTATGTATTCTAGTTATGTACTGAGGGTGTAGTGACCACGTATTCGAGCATGTAGTGACCATGTATTCTAGCTGTGTGCTGGGTGTGCAGTAACAATGTATTCTAACTGTGTATTGGAGTTGTAGTGACTATGTGTTATAGCTGTGTGCTTGGGATACAGACAATTTTGTATTACAGCTGTATAGTGACTATGGATTATAGATGTGTACTGAGGTGGCAATGACACTGTATTCTAGTTGTTTACTAGGTGTGCAGTGATTCTAACTGTGTGCTGAGGGTGTAGTGACTATGTATTCTACATATGGTGTCTTTTCTTTTATACTGTTAAACATACCCACCTTTATAAAAGCCTCCTCTTGCTTAGCAGTCTATCCGATGCTTGTTGTTGCTGTGTATGAGGCGCCGTAGCGGCCAAAAGGGTGACGAAACGGCGAAACGTGTCGAGTCCTGCAAGAACCGTCGAGTTATGTCTGCAAGAACCGTTGAGTTCTGCAAAACCCGCCAAGTTCTGCAAAACCCGCCGAGTTCTGCAAAACCCGCCGAGTTCTGCAATAACCGTCGAGTCCTGCAAAACCCGTCGAGTTCTGCAAGAACCGTCGAGTTCTGCAAAACCCGTCGAGCAGGACTCGACAGGTTTTGCCGTTTCGTCACCCTTTTGGCTGTAGGGACCAAAAGGGTGAATCTCCTTACGGCCTGCATTGACATAGGTTTCATACTCTTCGTTCTGCTCGGACAACTATTAGTAAATTTTAACATCGATTTTATTATAACTGCCAACAAACAAAGCAGTTAGTTGTTACGTTACATGGCCACCCACAGCACATGCGCACAGTCCACCACAAACTCCTGCGTTAGCCCAAGTTTGGGCTGTTTGGAATATAACCACTTGAGACTTGAGAACCCTCGTTATTTTCACCGTTGATCATAGTCCATAGCCGTTGCTATGCAACGACTGTGCAGCTAACGTTTGTTTTAACCCTTGTTGTTTCATCAACGGACTGATACTGCAGTTCATATCTACTGATGTTTGTTTCATTCCAATATAATGTGCTTGTTTCCGGTTTAACTTACCTGTTTTTTCCTCTCGTTGGAACGATCACAGAGAACAATGGCGCGTCGTAATGCGAGAATTACTGGCCACCGTCCGCCCGAGCCCCGCTCATGAAGTGGAATTCATGAGCGAATTACTAACCACCGTCCTCCCGAGTGAACTGGAACGCGAGCGAGCGACTCTAAGAAAAAAGTGGCAACTCGTCATGAAGCAACTGCTCATCGTCGTTCCCTCCTACCCGCCCCCGCACTACAGATGCCAAATGAAAACTGGATGACCGAAATCGATCAACGCGAGTGCCAGCTCGATGCAGCATCCACACAACGACGCGCTGTTCCATCCCTCGCAGACTATACCATGGTTCTACTCACTCATTTCCGCCAATGGGCAAAAGTCATGCTTGAAATTCGTTCAGTCACAAATAATACACCTCGTTGACCACTCCGTTTAATGACCAGGCGATGCATACTGTTACCTAGATTAAACTTGTCTGGGCTACCACACCGCGTGCAGTGAAACATTCCACATGCTTGCTTAACTAGTATATACACTGCTTGTTGTTTCCACAATGCTTATATAACACTGTTTATAATATAGACTCACATGCATGATGATCTTGCTTATATAATACTCTTCCAATAAAACACACACACACTCACACACTCACGCACGCACGCACGCACGCACGCACGCACGCACGCACGCACGCACGCACGAACGAACACACACACACACACACAAACACACACACACACACACACACACACACACACACAATCAAGCAAATGCACAGTTGTAACAAACGGATGCATTGTTTTGCACAATTTTCTTTTGTCGAAGAAGGATGCATCTTTCACCAGCAGTCATTCTGACAATGACCTGTCACAACCAGGGACGTCCACAGGAATTTTTCCAGGAGGAGCAAGAAAGAAGAAATTGGTTGTGACAGGTCAAGATCAAGGTCAGAATGACTGCTGGTGTAAGATGCATCCTTCTGCGACAAAAGACATATGTGCAACACAACGCATGAGTCTGTTATAACTGTGCATTTATTTGGTGCCAAATGCATGTATTTATCAAGTACACGAAGTCTGTTGACAAGAATGTCAAACGCATTCTCTGACACTCTGCGGGCTCTAGTCAGTCTATAATTATGAATCCGCTGATTATCAGTGAGGATTTCGGCTGGGTATGACTTCATTAAGGATGACTTCAAAGGAAATGCCTCATCACCTATGATGACCAATTGAACATCGTTCACCCTACCTGGCAGAGGTTGTGGTGGTGGAATGTGGATGGTATTATGTTCCACAGCTGATGCAATTTGTGATGTGATGTTGGCATATATGCCAGCATCACAAGCTCGGCCATTTGACCAGACATCAAAGAGAATGTAATTAGCATCAACCACAGCTAACAAAATTGTAATTGTTTGTATTTGTGGTAGAGTGAACCACTGTGGATTGGTACACGAATTGCTATGTGTTTGCCATCCAGATGATAAATAGCATAACGTGACTTAGGTCTGTGTCATGCTACTGGCCACAGCCGGCTAGTCCTGGAGACGGACTCTCCAGTGTTGTCCCCTGGGATTTAACAATGGGCACCCCTATGAGGGGTCATGCCTCAGTTAGACTTCCTGGTGTGTTACACACGAATGTAGGGCATGTTAAGTTTGGATATTGGAAGTTTTAAAAATTCATACGATCTGACATAAGTGCATTTGAGCAGGGACAATGCCAGGTTTGCTGGCGGAAGCTGTTGAAAGTGAAAAGGTGGATTTTTAGGTGATTTTAATAGGCGGTATGATATTTGTGATTTTTGTGGCCACTAGACGCGTGTGCGTCGTAATTCGTGCCAATATTGGTAAACATTGACGGGTATCGTACATACAGACGTATTACAAGAGTTAGACATGTCAAATTTTGACGAAACTCGATGACAGCGGCTGGTAAAAACTTAGAATTTTTTATGATCACGTTTTCTTATGATAATGCAAAACGTTAACATGGTCACCAATGGGAAATGTAACGGTAGGCTGATCCCACAAGGGACAGCAGAGGTTATGCCTCAGTTAGACTTCCTGTTTTGTTACAGACGAATGTTGGGCATAGTAAGTTTGGATATAGGAAGTTTGAAAAATTAATATGATCTGAAAATCAACTGTAGGCAGAACAACTCAGTAGAGGTCAGATCACTGTTTTACTTTCGGGTTGATGGTATACGAATCTAGTGCCAGCGATTTTAAACTTTTGCTTTTATGTTAGAACGAATGTCCAAGATTATTGTCATATGAATCTAAGCTGAAAACATGAGTCGGTGTGTCACGCCCAGCAGATTGCTGTCCGCCCCGTCAGATGTAGTGCGCCAGCTGCAGGAGACCGGGCTTTGCACAGGCAGTTACACTAACCAGGCAACTCACCGTTTAGAGGGAGGAGAGCTGTTGTGGTTACTAACGTCAACATTATAATTGGGGAGGGGGAGCTTTGTCGCGTCGTCAGTTTTCTGGTAAATATCGCGTCATATTCTATATATGGGCAAAGGACACGTGACGGATGAGCAGGATGCGTCAACGCTCCAGTCATTTTGAATTCTGTGCACTTGTTAAGTTAGCTTAACCTGGTCGACGTTAGAAGACATTTGAAGATACTACATCAGCTGTTATCGAAAACAATGGTCGCTTGCAGTCACAAATTCGAATGGCAGACCCCATATGTATCAACATTACTGCTTCCGGGCGAGAAATACTGTTTTCCCTTGCTCCCGCTTTTGGGACAAAATGTCCCTGTTAGTTATTTGATAACATCATTAATAAAGATTATGCTAGATCACAGCCCACACATATTAACTATGTTGTTATTTATTGTAACCGTACTTTACATTGATGTTGATGGGTTAACGTTTGGAATTTTGACACACCTTTACCAGGGCCTTTACAATTGAGTTTACCTAATTTCCCCCTAGGACATTTTGTAATACGAAACCGCTGTCCGTAAAAGTGCTTCGTCAGCTAGTTTAACCGATTTATTGTCCGGACCTGTTGAATACCAGCTATGGCCACTGCCCTAATTGGAGAACTTTTGGGCTTTGAACTTTGGATACACCTTTAGTAATTACCATAACCTTTACAATTGAGTTGATCGAATTACCCGCTAGGACATTTTGCATTGCGAAACCGCTGTCCGTAAGAGTGCTTCGTCAGCTAGTTTGACTGATATATTGCCCGGATCTGTTGAGTACTGCTTTAATTGTAGGCAAGCTTGTCAAAATATGTTAGTTATGTCTATAAAACGTACAAACCATTTGTTAATGTAGACCCTACGGTCATACGACTCTGTATACTAGTCTGCTTGGAATATCAAATACAGCAACACATCAAATGCAAAATTACCAACAATTCTAAATATATATGGCATTTGTGACAATATTACACAGAAACATGCCAAAATAGTAGGAAAATATCCTATTTATATTAGACCCATTTATTTATCACTAGGAGGTTGTGCCATTTCTATGCACCGAGGCATATTTTATCTCCATAACAAGAATTGTGTCTTCATACTTTCCATGACCTCACGAACAACATTTTCAGATGTCATTTTAAAAATTAAGCCCATCGTCGTGTTTCCCTGTTTTTATTTACCTACAATTGCTGATTTATAAATACATATCGAAAGTTTTTAATCCTAAAAAGTATTACTTGAGTGGAATGTAAATTTTTTGGGAGAACGGGTGTGTTGGAGCACGGGGCGGGTTGAATCTTGCGATTCGTTTGAAAAAATAATGCAGCAAGCCTACTGCGATCACACAAGCAAACACATGTAGCATTACGTACGACACTAGAACATTTCAGCCACAAAGACGCTTGTGTAATCACATTGAAATATGATCAATGTATTCGACAGCATGGGTACTTACTGATCGTGTACTGTGTAGGACAACACGATGACGTCATGATATTTAGGCATACCTGGAAAGGAACCAAACCCTATTACCCCGCATATTATTATTTTTTTGCCATGCAAAAAGCGGCCTACCAGGTTGGGGCGGGTTGGCGCAATTGTTTTTGAGTTGACGCATGCGTCATCCGGGGAATTTGGCAAGTTGCTGACAGGCCAAACCCCGAAGTCATGCAAGATGTCGTCCGACTCAGCAATGAGGCCTGACCCATTGGTGAAGCTCGGTCCACCGATGACGCCCAGTCCCGATGATATTTGACGATTAACGGGTAGAAATTGGTGCAGTGCGTAGATCCGCGGAAACGATGAGAAATGCGCGAGGATTGCCGATGATGTAATGTACGTTATAGGGTTGCCGATGATGTAATGTGCGTAATAGGATTGCCGATGATGTAATGTTATGGGCTTCATACACCACTTGGTAGCCAACGCTTGGCATGTGCAGTGTCTTGGGCTGAATTAAATGGATGTTTGATCATTTTGATGTATTTAATGGGATGCGCCAACGTATCCTGGGGTTGTGTCAACCTACCTCGTACACGGGGCAGGTTAGCGCAGTTGAGGAGGAGTCAAATAATGGGTAATATCAGAAATACTACAATAGTTATGAAATCGCTGAATATATCTGCCAATAAAGTTGGAATGGGAATCATATGTATACCAATTGGATGTACCCTTTCTACGTTACCTTAAGAAGAAAAGATGAAGTTAAGGGAAAAGTGCGCCACCCCATCCCGGTCTTCCCTGTTGCATACAAAGACATTTTTCAGAAGCAGAGAACATTATTGTTTTGTCCCCCAAACGTAGCAGCACAGACTGTCATTGAAATAAATACTATGAAGAAAGTGTACTTATTAATTAATTATAAAGGACCGAATGTAGTAAGTATTCAACAACAAAGACATCTGGCTGAGACATATCAAATTGACATGCCCCCTCACATAGACAATTTGTATTCATTGTTACTTTCATTGGCGTCATACTACGTCTCTCGAATGTTTTGTTGCAACGAAGTCAAAGCGGACTGTGGCATTTTGAGAAGCTCCCTCACATCACCTGTCGTTTACTAGTTCATGTTGGATACTTTCTAATAGGCATACAATGCGTCTTTTCACTGGTGTTGACCTATTTTCCCGCTATATCGCGATCACATTTCCTTTGCGTGAAGAAACCGTTTTCCGGGAAAGTGCAGGCGTGTCAGTGTCAGACATCCATCTAGCGTCTTTATTATGCCTGCCAGTTGAATGTGGTAGTGACCACGCCTTCACTTGCCGGTTGGTCAGTCAACTCATACGAGGTTTAGTATATGTGATTCATCCATGTACGAAAGTGAAAGCACATCTTAAAAAGCGTCACATTCCATATATGGGCATAGGACTCTAATTGGTCAGCAGGATAGGTCACCACTCGGGTCAATTCTGAATTCTGCACACTTGCTAATTTGACTTTAGTCTGTCGGCGGTAGACACTCATTCAGTCGTTATCGGTGTGGCAGCACGCAGCAAGACATCTGGAGCAGGTGGGAAGTACTGTACACTTACCACGTAAGTTTTACTTGCTTTTGAAAAGTTAATGATGTGGTTCAATTTTACTTAGCATCAGCAGGTGAAAAACACGGCAAATATTTGGGAGCGTGGAGCTGGATGTTGCACTTATTGTTTTCTGTGGATTGTGGAGCTTTGTTTCTTCTGACGAATCCCATTTCTTCTTCCACAGTCTGGCTTCTTCAGTTGTTTTTTGTATGCGACTTCGAAGCCATTTTTCTCGACAACATAATTGTCATCTGTTTCACCATAGCCTTGTAGCACATATTAAGTGTTCCGCAAATGCAGTGAGATGAAATAAAATTGTTGAGTTTGGTTGTTGAAGCTTGATTGTTTCAGATTTCTTTCAGTTCGCGCTGTTTCCTCTTTAGTTTCAACCTGACTTTCGAGCGCACTAATTGGTGATCACTTGAAATATCTGCTCCCCTCGTGGTCCTGGTAGAGGAATTACTGGTCTAGATCTACTAACGGGTTGTGTCCTATTTATATTTGTCTGTCTGACACATCTGCACGTTCCCGGAAAACGGTTTCTTCGCGCAACGGAAATGTTACACCGACATAGTCGGAAATTAGGTCTAGAAAGTACTATAGTGCGGAGTTCCACATCATCAATATGCCACACTGACGCAGACACACAGACGAAACCTGGACCACCGACGGCATAGTCCAGAAGTCTCAACCCATTGTGTTAGTAATAGTTAGTACAAAAACACAATATTGACGCTGCGAGCAGGGTTATTTTGTTTGTAATTCTGCGCTGAAATTTCCAAGCAGGGTACTCTGTTTGTTGCAAGTGTTATCTCTGCGCTACATTATTAACTAGGAGAAGACTGTCGGCTTTAAAGGGTTAATGTTTACAACTGTGCCAGACAGTTTCAAAAGCGTAATAAAGAACCTGTCGGCTTCTAGCTACGCTTAAGCTAGTTCCGCAAGTAATGCTGAATTATTTGTTACAATATTGCTAGGTTCAACCTGTCCGAACTAGGCTAGGCTCTGATTGGTGTTCAACCCTGATTGGAATTTAACCCTGATTGACATTCAACCCTGATTGGCATTCAACCCTGATTGGAATTTAACCCTTACGAGAGCATTGTGTTCATTTAATTTTCATGTAGTTGATTTAGGTGTAGTTAAAGACTGTTTCGATACTTTGTAAATTAATTTAAATCACTAATTGTGTAATTGCTATTTTCATAATATAAATACCTGACAGTATCGCCAAATCTCTGTGTAATACACACACGTTTGTGATTGTATATCCTCTCCTTGAATTATATTTTATATGCTAAATATTTTGTTGTGTTATTTTGGTGATTTATCTTGCTATATTGTTCTAGTGACAAAAATGCATCGGTAATTGTTTATTACTAGTTATGTTTCTGAAATGTTCAGACTATACCAATTGGTCTGATCTTTAATTATTGTAATCAACTTTGTTAAATACTTAGTACTGTTACATCATAAACGCAGTTTTATATAACAACACAAGCATAACCTCTACTATACATAGCTTTGGAAGGTTATAACAATTATAAGAGAAAATGATAAAATAGAGGTAGCTGACTTAGGGCCAACCTTTTCATCCATCACTTGGGATGGATTACTGGAAGCAAGACGACTCCGCCTGGGTAACCCTATCGACTCATGACAAAGAGGATATGTTAAGAGAAAGGATACAGTGTCCGTCAGCGCCTGCTCGACTCGGTAAACAATTTAGCAGAGTATTCTGATGAAATTGAAGACGACGAAAGGGATGACATCGCTATCACTGACTTGACACAAGTTGCTGACGCAGACAAGTTGTTGCGTAAAGGCAATCTTAAGTTGTTGATAAAGGACATGCATGAGTACTGCACATCTCACACGACATCACACTACGTGTCGGTGTCGGTACGGTCTGAGATGCTAAGTCTGTCAGGGAGGAGAGTTGGTGTCCGTATCACCAGCGTTGACGAGGACGATGTTGACGGCAACATTGAGACTGACGACGTCTCAAGCGAGCAGTCACTGCAGAACATGTTCGCTATCTTGCAGATTCAAATGGTTACACGTCAACTCAGTGGAGTTTTGCCGTCGGACAATGTGAGAGGTGAAGATGCCATCAGATTCTTTACGGAGTGAACTTGTCACAGTTGTCTGTTCGCGGAGGTTTCTGACGTCACCACAAGTGATGGCGCGTACGCCTTCAACCTACTGAACACGGGCATATCAGTAGCACAGAAGATGGTTGACGATCAGTTGGGTGCCACCACCAATAAATGGGACTCAGTGACACTCGACCGTAGTGTTTATGACAAAGAGTGAGATGTTATCATGTACTCAGATGCACCTTTAAAGCCAGGTGACACGCTGGAATACGTCATCGTAATGTCCACTGTGTTGCCACACAACTTCTTGTGTCAACCAGCATAGAATGTCCCCAGGTCAAGGGTCAGAATGATCAAGTATCTCCAGTTTCACTTCACTGAGCTGCCCAGGCAGACGTCCATGGAATAGGAGATGTTCATGTAGGCCTAATGGGATATGTTGATAGGATGTATATATTAGTGATAGGGATAACTATTCACATAATAGGATAGATTGATAGGATGTATATATATATATATATTGTTGGTAGGGATATATTTGGCATATTAAATATGAAGATCGATGTCCCTGAACTTCGTGTCGATATATAATTATGGATGCATTAGATAGCCTTATACACCTGTCGGTGTCAGGGTTTTTGTAAAATTGTGCGAATACATTTGGGTAACCTGGGATACCTGGCAGTGACCGGGTTTAATTAAGGCTAATGTTAATATTGAAATTTCAAAATTTAGTGTATATTTCACATATTGTAATTTCTTTGTATATACTTTGTTATCCTCAATAGTATATGAATATTTACATGACAATCCGCATAGCTATTCCTCGTAACATGTCCCGTTCTTTTTATGATGGGGGATGCAGTGCGGAGCACACATGTAAATAGTCCACATTCACGGTTAATCCGCACAATAGTCACCATCCGCACAACAGCCACACCAAAAATAGTCCACCCTATAAATACGCCCCACTGACGCAGACAGGCAGACAGACAGCCTGGACCACCGACGACCGCACGCCTGCAGAAGAAAGCGCCGTCATAGTCCAGAAGTCTCAACCCATTGTGCTGGCAACGGTAGTAACTACAAAAGCACAATAGTGCTCAACACAAACTCGTAAACATTTAAATGCTATCTCCTATTTTCCATGGGCTGCAGCACTATAGCTGGGGGCATTTGCCGCGTCGCCAGCCAACCGTGCTGCGGTTTGCTGACTGACCCTACATAAACCCGACGAACCGGATTGCACCGATGATGAAATGAAACTAAGCTGAAAACATGAGGTGCATGGTGTGTCACGCCCAGCAGATTGCTGTCCACCCCATCAGGTGTAGTGCGCCAGCTGTAGGAGACCGCGGGTTTTGCACCGGCAGTTACACTAACCAGGCAACTCACTGTTTAGTGCTAACTGTCTAAATTGTAAATATCTTGTTTGTTTCTAAGTTGCACATGGTATTTTTTCATACACACATGCACTCTTTGATTAAGTTTTTTGTTATTTTTATTTAGGCCTCATTTAGATATAATTATTTTATTAAGACTAGGCTTTAAAACATAGGGGGATGAGACTGCGGTAATTACTAACGTCACCATGGCAGCACTATAACTGGGGGACTTTGTCGCGTCGCCAACTAACCGTGTTCTGATAAATACGTTTCACACTCTGTATATGGGGGAGCAGGAGGCGTCACCGCCCACGGCGTTGGTTGAGCGCAGTGAACGCGTCGCGGAGTGGCTGTTCAAAAAGTCAGCTAAATACTGTGGAACCATGTCGTGTAAACAAAGATAGACAAGCAGGAGAATCATAAACTCTATCCTGCGGTGAATTGGTAATGCATACCACAGAAAACTGGCTGACAAGTTCTGCGTCGTGCCAAAAACTACCACCTACCGCTCAGCATCGGATGATTTTGACTCATGCAGGCGTCAGCGTCACGCATGCAGCACTGAATTTAAGCCTGTCTAATGCATATCACCTGTACCCGGTCGAAATGAGATGTATAGTTCCGCGTAGTCGGCATACAGATGAAAATTAAGATTGTGTTTCATGATAATGCCACCAAGAGGCGTAATTTAGGTGGTAAATAACAGAGGCCAAACACATATCCTTGTGGCACTCTACATAAAAGAGGCGTCTTGCTTGACAAATAGCTTCAAGTGGGAATGCATTTGTATCTTTCACACATATAGGACACGAACTAATCCAACAGGCACACGACGTTGTGGCAACGTTGTAGCAACGTCAGGTATCAACGTTGTGATGACGTCGAATTATTGGTCGATACGAAAGTTGAGTCGACGTTGGATATCAACGTTGTTGCATCGTCATGTATCAACGTTGTTTCAACGTCAGATATCAACGTTGTCCCAACGTCAAGTATCAACGTTATTTCAACGTCACGTAACACCGTTGTGATGACGTGGATGTGTGGTTGATATAAAAGTTGAAACAACGTCAGATATCCACGCTGTTTCAACGTCATGTATCAACATTGTTTCAACGTCAGGTAGCAAAGTTACAAACTGACTAGATTTCAACGTCTTTAGTAACGTTGATTTTGTAATAGAAGCAATGCTGACTGATCTGTCAGCATTGTTTCAACTTCAGACACAAATATATCGGTGAGTCCTATGTTTATTATTGATGATGAAACAGAAAATGCACTTTAGACTACTATATGTGTCTGGTTAGGCAGTGTCAGTGGGTTGTTTGGTTGTGCTGGCTGTTCTTCCACCTCCCCCACTCCTCTCTGGCGCATACTTCAGGGTGGCGGCAACAGCTGTGTTTACGTCAGACTCGGTGCTGCCATTCACTGACCTCATAACACTAGCTGAAAGGGAATGCATAAATATATATATATATATATATATATATATATATATATATATATATATATATATATATATATATATATATATATATATAATATATAATTTATATATTATAATAATATATAATTTGTGCTTCTATTCTGGTAAATTACTCGCAACAACGAAACATACTGAGTACGGAACCTTCGGACTTCACCTAAGACTAAGTCCAAGACAGTCCACGGCCTTCGAGTTTGGCGCCTAAAATTACGATGTGCAAATATCTATTTTCGTATGCTTTGCGAAAAAAAATAATTTGCATAATGTTCAAAATCAATGAATTGGATAATAAAAAATACAGCCAAAGATTCACAAAGGAATTTCTAAAGATGTACCTTGTCTTGCGCCGCGCCAATCGTTTATAAATTACATAACTGTAAAAAGAGGTGTTCGAATATGGCGCTATGGGGTAGATTCGCAATAAATAAATTAATAATGATAGTTGTCAGTGAATATTGTAAGCATATGGAACTTACCTTATTTTTTTGTGCGATTGACTACACGGATCATACGAATTTTAGTTTATATTCATTTTATTTCGCTTCCCGCGCGGTGCATTACCGCGCGGGAAAACTTCCCTTGCATGCTATGCGAAATTTAATACAAGTAATAAATCATAAGGGTACAGCGCGCGTCAGATTCAAATTACTTCCCGCGAGTGCAGGAGCCGGATCTGCGGGTGGCAAGCGGGACGTTATCAGCAAGCGCGTGTCGAGCGCTGCCGCCTGGCAGCCGCTGATATCCGCCCTCGGACCGGTGATTGCGTGCTGGCTGGGACATGATTCCTCATCCCGTTTTAAACCTAAATTGGTTGTTTGGCTAGTGAATCAAACAGGCAAAGTTGTGCGATCACAAATCCAGTCACTGCAAGCAGGCTGTACGTTGCTTTTCAAATAATGTTCGTAGTAACTTACATTTCAACTTTAGCATACCTACCTAAATTCGATGCCTTAACCACGTCAAACTTCGACATTGTTACGATGAAGGTTGATCGACGTTATATTGATGTTGTGTGTATGTTGTCCACTAATGTGCATTGCGTACCGACCTAAATTCGACGTCGCAACAATGTCAAACTTCGACGTTGTTACGGCGGAGGTTAATTGACGTTACTTATGTACGCTGCGTACCGACCTACATTCGACGTCCAAACAACGTCAACGTACGACGGGGGTTGATCGACGTTGCATAGACGTTGTGTATATTTTGTCCGACGTCGCGACTTTACCTCTACCTATTTTCGACGTCGAACCGACGTTGGTGTGCCTGCTGGGAAGCTAATGCAGAGCCACTATAGCGCCGAATCTGCTTTCCAGGCGATGCAACCAGATTGAATGATCGATTGTTTCAAAAGTAGTGCTCAAATCAAACATCCCTCGTCCACTGCTAACATAATGCCACTTTGTAGTTTCAACAAAGTTGTTTTTCCTTCACGTGGCTGTGCAACTGGGTCAGCGCACATCCCACGACACTAACTGACAGGTCAGCGTACATAACACAACACAAGTTGCCCCAACTCTTGTGCGCACCGCCGCGATCGGGGCGTCATTTTCTGGAACTACACGCGCTTTCAGATGCCGGCTATATTGAGAATGATAACGTATTACTCTTTTCTAAATTTCATCAACTGTGAACAAAGGAAAGAGACATTTGATATAATTTACAATAACACTAAACATTAAGGCATCATCACTGTCAAATATGTACATGGAACACTTTCATTTTACAACATTTCACCAGAACGAGTCAAGGAAAGTAATATTTATTTTATGAATTGTAAAGTATATTTTATATGTTAACTCCAATTTAAATTTAGTCTGATGTACTATCATACCTTTTGTATGCATACATGTGTTTTTCTAGGAATGTTTCGTCCATATTTATGGACCATAACTCCCTAGTTTGGTGTTTTAGGCATGGCTATTTCTTGAGGTTCAATGGTCGTCTTGTTACTTGCCTCGATCAGAATAGAATAGTCCAGGCCTATCGTGTCTTTGGTCTGCTCAGCAGTCAAGAGAGCCCTATGTCATGATTGGGTAGCCACTACCTGATATGACTTTAGCGCACACTGCTGGGCGATCACGACGAACTAAAAAACACGGGGTGCGTGGACCTCATTACCCCAGGCATGTGGCCGTCTTGTCCCAGCGATTGGGCAGCTGAGCTACTTTGTCTATTTGCTGAAAATAGTTTTCCAATGAGTAACGCACACATATCTGTCTATGGAATGAACACACACAAAAGGCATGCAAACGTAGAATAGTGGTGTACGATTGGAATATTTTCCTCATGAGGACCGCGCTACTCCAGGTTACCCGTACTGGAAGTACCGAACACCTCAGCCATTTCACTCAGTGTGGCGAGTCGTTTGTTTCAATGAGAATATATTTTGAAACATTGTCATATACAACCGGCCTCTCCTGCCACATATCTATAAATGTAACCTCTCTGTCATAAATTGGTCACTACCATCCGAAAGTTTAGGATAACAGTGATAACAGTGATCACATAAGAAAATGCTGCGCTGTCATTTCTGCGACTGATTTGTTTTTTGACTTATCTACCAGCATACATTGACCGATTCTGCGAGACGTCTTGTCATAGACCGGCGCACATTAAACAACATTAGTTACTGCGATTCAATTTTCGAATCTGCGCTATTATATCCAGATAATTTTTAAGAATGTGGTCAGATATAGCAAGTGTTTTATCTCAGCAGGTGTAGATCACTCTGCACACTCACGTTCACGTTGATTAGTCGTCGATGAAACCAACTGTACACGTATAGAATTTCTAAAGTTAACCCCAGTCTGCTTGATTTCTTGCAGTTGGAAGCAACGAAGTGCATAGTTGGCAGTCGATGGTGGAACTTTAGAAATGTTCGTATCAGATGATATCACAGTTTGAGAGTGTCATCGATAAATTTGTTCCCTTGAAAAAATAAGGAAAACGGTCTAAAAAGAAACACTTGTCAAAAGAAGCTATTAGATAATAGTGTTTAAGCACACTATGTGGAGGGTTTGTAGGCGTACCAGAAATGATGAAGACTATGCAAAGTACGAAGAGGCCCTTAACCTAACTACAACTGAAATTAGAAAATCTAAAATGACCTTTGAGAAAAATTGGCAGGTAATATAAACAATTACAGAAAGAGATTCTATGCTTATGTAACGAGTAAACAGAAAGTTCGAGGTAACGTCGGTCCACAGGAAAACAACGGTGGAAACATAATTTCAGACGGGTTTCAAATGGCAGAGGTCCTGAATAAGTGTTTCAGCTCAGTTTATACCATAGAAGATATCATCTCACTTCCAGTTCCATTTACTAAATTTGAGGGCAATAAATCAAAACGTTTAGGGCAGTAATTTGTAACTCCTGAAATGATAGCAAAGACAATTAAGAAGATGAAAGATAATAAATTACATGGAGTTGATGGGATACCACCAAAACTGTTTAATGAAATTGTACACCACTTGCAAAAGTGTTTAACTTGTCGCTAGAAGGAATAGTTCCTTCAGAATGGAAAGAAGCAAACATTACAACGCTATTTAAGGAAGGATCGAGGAATAAGCCAGAAAATTACAGACCAGTGAGTTTAACATCAGTTGTATGTAAATTGTTCGAAACATTAATTAGAGACCATATTGTGGAATTCCTTGTAAAACATAAATTAATAAATACATATCAACACGGGTTCCTAAAAGCAAGGTCATGTCTAATCAATCTCTTACGTTTTTTGGAAGAAATTACAAAGTGTATAGATGACGGGTCACCAGTGGATGTTGTCTACTTAGATTTTTAGAAAGCTTTCGATAAAGCGCCACATCAAAGATTGTTACTTAAATTAAAAGCCCATGGTAATGATGTAATCAACTGGATAGAATACTAGCTTACACACAGAAGACAGAGAGTAATAGTAGATGGTGAGATTTCAAACTGGAAATCTGTCCTGAGTGGGATACCACAGGGATCAGTTTTAGGCCCTATGCTGTTTTTAATATATATAAAAGACATATCTAGCAAAGTACTAAAATTTGCAGATAACACAACAGTATTCAGAAAGGTTACTAATGTTACAGATAAACAAAGTTTACAGGATAATCTAGATAAATTAGTTAAATGGTCGGAAAAATGGCAAATGTTATTAAATTTTGGGAAATGTAAATGCATACACATAGGACATGGAAACATGGCCAAAGAATATAAAATGGGGGTGCTGTACTAGGTAGAACCACACAAGAAAAGGACTTAGAGTAATATTTAATGCCGACATGAAAGTTTCAGAGCAATGTCGGATTGCTGCTTCGAAAGGAAATCAAGTTCTAGGGCTAATTAGGAGAACTATCACGTATAAGGAGAAACAGCTAATTGTACCCCTATACAAAGCAATAGTTAGACCACATTTGGAATATTGTATCCAAGCATGGAGGCCATATCGTAAAAAGGACATAGACAAGCCAGAAAGAATACAAAGAAGAGCAACTAAAATGAATTGAGAATTGAGAGACCTTAGTTACGAAAGCCGCTTATTACAATGTGGTTTGACAACACTAGAGACAAGGAGACTAAGAGGAAACCAAATAGAAGTGTTTAAAATAGTGAACGGTTATGAGGATGTTGGTAGGAATATGTTGTTGAAATTTAAAGACGGCAGTAGAACCAGAGGACACAAAACAGCACTAGTTAAGGAGCAGTGTAGGATGGACATGAGAAAGTACTCTTTCTCACAGAAAATGAATGGAACAAACTGCCAAATGATTGTGTTAATGCTAGTTGTGTGAATATGTTTAAAAATAGAATTGACTGATATATGATAACGGCGGGCTACACATAGATCAGAAAATTATTGGACTCTCGATAAGCCAATGGCTTCCTTGTCCGCCTGCCATCTGGAACTTGTTGTTTACGATGGCAATCTTGTTAAATCTTTAAATGGAACGAAAGTGTTTTTGTTCTACGATTGTTTCTTTCTTTCTTTTTGGCTGTAGCACAAATGTTTAGTGAAAGAAGAGTTAGTAAAGCCTTTAGTGGTACAATGCAGTATTTCTTCATAATGTTGGCCCCCATGGCCCGTAGTTGACGGCCACCGAATGTCAACATGTTTGTTAAATAGAGTTAGCCAGGCATCACATTGAAACACACACAAATGTGGTCGCAGGCTCATTGATCATTGATGTTGGGAACATTGTTGAATAAGTCGCTTGGGAAGCAACTGACGAATTTCTGGTAGACACAGTTGACGAAAACTGGTTTGGCAGCTTATTTCTGGTGGACGTACTTCCTCTGTAGCGACCGATCCGGTTAACCGCTCACCAGAACAATGCAGTGACGGTCAAATAGTGAAATTGCCCCTATGTAGTTCATCCATGCATAGTAATGAAAACACAACTTGGAAAGCATCGCGTCATATTCCAAATATGGGCAAATTACTTGCCTGTGTGAGCAGGATGGGTCACCGTGTGTGCGCGCGCGCGCGCGCGTGTGTGAGTGTGTTTGGGTGCGTGCATGTGCGTGCGTGTGCGTGTGTTTGCGTGTGTATGTATGTATGCGTAAATGTACGTATGTAAGTATGTATGTTTGCGTGTTTATGTATGTATGTATGTATGTATGTATGTATGTATGTATGTATGTATGTATGTATGTATGTATGTATGTATGTAAGTGTACGTGTACGTGTACGTGTACGTGTATGTGTGGATATGCATGTGCATGCATGTGTATGCATGTGCGCATGTATGCATGTATGCATGCATGCATGATCAGTATAATGTATATCAGTATAATGTCTTTTGATTTCAGAATGATGCAACCATGCCAAGTCCCGCGACTGGCTCTCGGTGTTATGATGGTGCTGTTTGCGGCGTCCGGTAAGAGAAGTTATCCTTACTTATGTAGAAAGGCGTTGGGAAATAAACACCGCCTGTGGTAAAAGGCATAGTGTTATTATTAACCGACGCTCGCTTTTGTGACAGCTTTTACATCAACTGTTTTCGCCACGACTTCCCACCAAACGGACGTAGAGATGCATGCTTTTCTACTCAGTCATCAGGAATGCATAGCAATTCAGCTGTCTAGCTGCCCGGCCTAGCAGGTAACACGTTGCTTGCGCATGCGTCACAAGGACTGCCGTCAGGTTATGGCAATCAGCGTTTAGCTTTCATTCGATTCTTCTGAGTACGACTTGGATAGTTTTTCTACTCTCTGTTTACTCTGGAAAGGCTTACATGACTTCGAAAAATTCCGAAGATTCGGCGGGCCATGGTTTGGCTAATCCAAGGTGAAAGGAGGCTTTGAAAAAACCCAAACTACTCCACAGTATCAATCATTTCGCGGGAGATATTGAAAATTGTATACGTGAAGGACACTCGTAGAAATCAGAGGCGCATATTTTCCAGACAACCATGTTTCTGTCATACATAGATACGATAATTACCAACAAATGTTATCCTTACGTGTCATGCCATTACCTGAATATTAATTTTATAGCAGGCAGACCCATGTTTATTATCTAAGTTTTGGGGCAAATCTAAAATTGTGGCAAATAAAAAATTGCCGATGTCTTCAGAATCCAATGAAACTTGTTATGCAAGAAAACAATTGGAGTTGGAAACGATTGGAGTTGGGGGAAAAGCGAAACAGTTGAAAAGGTTGCATGTTAACATCTCATGTATTATATGCCAAAAATACACCGGATACCTCAATATTATACAAAGCAATGTATCTCGTAATATAGGAAACAATTAGGAAATAAACATGTTTGATGAACATTACGGAATACAGATGTGAAGTGACATGTCCCGCAATTTGATAATCACCCATGCTTTGTCAGGGTTATAATGTTTTGCTGTGGAGTCTTTCACAACTTAAACAGACGGTGTAGCTAAAAGCTGTACATGTCTAAACATTAAGAACTGTAATCATACTTATCATCGGCGGTCCCTCGGAAAGACGATGACGTCTACCAAGGGTCAATCATTGGTCCTATGGTAACTCAAGAGCCCGATTCTTGATCGGAAGATCTTAGGACAGTGGGGAAGGTTGTTTTGGTTGGAAGTGAGGTTATCCTGTGATGGTTACTCTCGTTCTCATTTCTTCTCTGCCGTTTCTCTGTCTCATTCAGTAGACAGTCTGTTTGAAGAAGGCTGTTGCGTGGTAGACTGTACAACATTTATTTGAGTGTGAAAAAACTATATCTCTGTGTAAAACTGGAGTCAAGATAATACACAATTAGGTCAATTTGATTGTTTATGATGGATATGTTATGCTCTATGAGCGGTCTAACATCGTCGTTAACAAGGAGCGTTTTACGAGCGTTTCAATAACGTTTTTTTTACTTATTCTTAATGAAACGAAATTTTCTTTTTCGATCATACCTAAGGAACAAAATCGATTTTAAAGAGTAAGAATGAAAGGGCGCTAATGAACCGGTACCCAAGTCCTCCCAGTTTGTGGTGTAGGTGTGGCCGGATGTTGCTGCTGTTAGCCTCCAAGTGGGGTCCTCCCCTTCCTATTGTTAGTTATCTTGTGGGGTGTAAACATTGGCGTATATATGGAGGTTGGGCCAAGGTCCCCCTTGGCTTTCAGCTCATTTGGGATCATAATTTAGTCCGTATATAGCTAATGGTGCCACTACAAGGTAGCCTGACAAACTAATAGGTGCCTAAGCCTTGTCACCATTCCAATCAGTGTGACTGTGTTTTATGTTTGCGTACACTGGACTTACATGTAAATGAATTAGAAGAAAGGTAAGAAAACAGCATTTCGAAAAGTAGCCAAAATGACACTTAATTAATAATTAATTTCGACTCATTTAAGTATTCAGATTATAATCCGTATGATTTTGGAAATGATATTGACCCAGAAAACAATTTTTATAATAATCTATCATAAAAATGTCAGTATTACAATTCACTGAGAAAATCAGTAAAGTTTATACATTTTAATGCAAGAAGTCTAAAAACAAACTTTCAAAAGATTAAACACTATATACTAGAACTTAATCTTCAATTTGATATAATCGCTATATCTGAAACATTGACTGATCCATATTTAATCGATGATTTTAATATAAACAGTTATGATGCTTATCATGTCACCAGGGGAATCCGAAGGGGTGGTGGTGTTGCTATATACACAAATAAGGAATTATCATGCAAAATGGTGGAAACTAAATCAATTGCAGTAGAAAATATATTTGAATGTGTTACTGTGGAATTAACCATAAAGAACCACACAAATGTTGTAGTCAGCTGTATGTACAGAACACCAGGGTCGAACTTAGATATGTTTTGTGAAAACTTAGAACATATTTTGAACGATGCTAAATCCATTAAAACAATATTTGTGTGTGGCGATTTTAACATAGATTTTCTAAAACATGAGAGTCATAATAGTACCAAAAATTTCTTAGACATAATGTACAGTTTAGGTCTTTACCCATTAATTTATAAGCCTACTAGAGTCACAGATAGCTCAGCTACATTGATAGACAATATATTTACCAATGAATTGTACCACAACCTTACTTGTGGTATCCTTTTTAATGACATTAGTGATCATTTACCAATTTTTGTACTTTGCGAGTATAATATAAAAAGAAATATTGTAAAAGAGTTTCAGCATATTAGAAAGATTACTGAAGATACATTAGCTTCACTTTCAAATGAATTAAGTCAACCGTCTTGGGATAATGTTTTAAATATAAATGATGTTAATCAAGCTTATGATAATTTTCTATACATATTTATAGATATATTTAAAAAACATTGTCCACTGAAAAGAGTTTCCAGGAAAAGTTACACCAGCAAAAAACCTTGGTTCACCAAAGGTTTAAAATGTGCTTGTGTGAAGAAAAATAAGTTAAACAAAGCATTTATTATATCGAGATCTGCTGAAGCAGAACAAAAATACAAAAATTACAAAAACAAACTAACATCTACCCTGGGTATATTAAGATTTACTGAAAAAACTACTATAGCACATTGTTAGAAAAACAGAGAACAAACTTCGAAAATATTAAATAATGTAATTAACAAAGAGTATAATAAGCCTACATACCCAGAATATTTTATAAAAAATAACAAGCAAATCTCAAAAAAAGAGGATATTGCTAATGGATTGAATAATTTTTTTACAAATGTTGGCCCTAACTTAGCAAAGAATATTTCAATACCTGAAAAAGATGTATCAATTTATGATTACTTGGAAGGCAAAGTTGATCATACTATGTTTCTAAGTCCTGTTGATGACCAAGAAATTATTAGAACGGTACAAAATTGTAAAAATAAAAAGTCAACTGATTACAGTGAGCCTAATTAAAAATGTAATTATAAAAATAGTTAAGCCATTTGGTCACATATGTAATGTATCTTTTCAAACGGGTGTATTTCCAAGCAAAATGAAAATTGCCAAAGTTGTTCCACTTTTTAAGTGTGGTGAAAAGAATGTATTTACAAATTACAGGCCAATATCATTGTTACCTCAATTCTCGAAAATTCTGGAAAATTATATAATAACAGAATGGACAAATACCTCAAAAAGAATGACATACTCAGTCCAAGTCAATATGGTTTTAGGTCTAATATGTCAACTACTCATGCTCTTTTAGAATTAGTAGAAGAAATTATTTGATAATAACAAGTATGCTATTGGTGTATTTGTTGACCTTAAGAAAGCCTTTGACACTGTTGATCATGATATATTGGCTAAAAAATTACATTTCTATGGTGTGCGTGGTGTTGCACTTCAACGGATATTGTTATTTAGAAAATAGACAACAATTTGTTAATTTTAATAATTGTGACTCAGAAATACTAAATGTATCTTGTGGTGTTCCTCAGGGCTCTATTTTAGGTCCAAAGTTGTTTATTATGTACATCAATGACATTTGTAAAGTATCAAAAGTGTTTAAATTTAATCTATTCGCTGATGATACAAATTTATTATGTTGTCATAGTGATTTAAATGAACTTGTTCGAATGATAAATACTGGATTGGCTCAAATCCAGGTGTGGTTTTCTGTAAATCGATTGTCTCTTAATGTAACGAAAACTAATTACATGTTTTTTGGGAATCGCAAATTGACTGTTGATATTTCTATTAAGATAAATAAAGAAACAATAAATAGACTAAATGTCACTAAATTTTTGGGTGTTATGATTGATGATAAATTAAACTGGAAAAATCATATTTGTTTAGTAAAATCAAAACTTACAAAGAGCTGTGCTGTTATGTACAGAGCGAGCTTCCTGATTGACAGACGTGGCATTTTGTACTACTCTCTTTTCTTGCCGTATATTATGTATTATGCTGAAGTATGGGGCAACACGTATGCAACAAATGTTCAATGTTTAGTTATATTACAGAAAAGGGTTATAAGGTTACTTTGTGGTGCCAAGAGACTGGACCATACAACTTTGCTATTTTATAATCTGCACATTCTTAAAGTGCCAGATATACTGGAATTAAAAACTGCAATTATCATGTATAAAGCATTTCACAACTTATTACCACTGAATGTACAGCAGTTTTTAGCATATATGAATCAGTTTATTCAACCCGATAGGAATGTAATTTTATACAAAAATATGCACGTACCAGTTTGAAAAGCATGTGTATATCTGTTAAAGGAGTAAAACTGTGGAATGCCCTCTATAGTTCATTGATTAGTTGTAGAAGCGTTCATCAGTTTAAGAAGTATTATACAGACAAAGTATTGAATAGTTATGTGCTAAGTTCTTAACCATTTCTTGTAGAAAATTAGTAACTTCAGTTATTGTATTTATCAACTTAGTGTAAACTAAATTAATGATCAGTAGAATGTAAAAATGTTAGAAGTATTGTAAATTGTTATTTTAGTTTGTTATTAAGGTTTTCAATTCATGTTCCAATATTTTCTTTTGTCCTGCTATGAATATACATGTAAATTGTGTTGTTGCACTTTGAATCTTGACAATAATGGCACTCTAATGAATACAACAGTTATACGTTCAATCAAGTATTTTATTCTAGATATGGTAAATTACTAAAAGGGTAAACATTATAAGTATTACACTTCTTTTTACCCTTTTTCGACAAATTCAATTAGTTTCATGCACTGTTTGAATTATGCAAATGTGTTTTTGTTGAATAAATCCATTCATTCATTCATTCATTCATTCAACTAAATTATACAGAGCAAAATTGTTGTCTCACATATGGACAGTTATATATGGCGTGAAAGATCAGGTCATGCGCTACACGCACAAGACTACAGACAGATTCTAAACATGGTTTTTAATTAGCAGTGTCCGAAAACACCATCTGTCCACGGTTCCAGGGATTCGACCATATGTAATATATTGACTAAAAGAATTGAAGAAAACAGTTTTTCCCGTATGACATTCCGCACCGCCTGTGTTAGTTGAACCTTAAAAACCAATGATAGGAGTTAGACTACACTAGAAAATTGCATTGGTGGCCATGTTAACGTTTTGTCTGATTATAAGAAAACGTGACCATTAAAAATTCTAAAACTTTTTCATAGCAACTGCCATCATCTCATTGATATGCGGACCAAGTTTTATCAAAATCACGTGCCTCCAGCTCTTTTAAAACGCCCCGACGTGCGATGCCCATCAATTTTGACAAAAATAGCCATGTATTCATGCGCCCACGTGGCCCATAGCAGAAAAATTCCCATAAATCCCTCCGCCTGTTAAATTCTCAAAACAATGCACCATTTCACAGTCAATAGCTTCTACAAACAAGCCTGTGAATATGCCTGCTCAATTGCACTTGTGTCACATCATATGATTTTATTACTGAACATTATTCAGGATAGTTCATTTTCAAATTAGATAACTTTCATTTTACATATCCAAGGTGTGTTTAGTTTACCTGGTAGAGGCTTTCATCAACGTGTCACGTTGATTTCATCAGTACTGATGACGCTTGATGACGTCATCGTACACGTGCAGACATCACGGGAGTCCTGAAGTCAGCAAAAGTTGCAAAACAAAATATAACCAGACAGGAGAGAACAACTTTAAAAGGGATACAGAAAGAGAAGTCCATCGCCATACTCCCTGCGGACAAGGGAAAGACCACAGTCATCGTGGAAACGAGAGAATACCAAGAAAAAATGAGAAAAATGTTAAATGATGAAGCGACGTATGAGAAGTTAAAGAAGGATCCGACCAAGAACTATAAGGCAGAACTCATCAGAATGGTAAATTCCTTGGAGAAGGAGGGGAAGATCACCAAAGATCAGTATTGGTACTTGTATCCCACGCTAGAAAAAGTACCACGGATGTATGGATCACCAAAAATCCATAAGGAGGGAGTGCCACTCAGATCAATTTTTGACTACACACAAACAATAGCATACAGAGTATCCAGGGAATTGGCCAACATACTACAACCACTTGTTGGAAAAACAGAACAACACACAGAAAACTCACAAGAACTGGTGAAGGATATGACAAAACTGCGAGTAGAAGAAGGAGAATCATTTGTGTCATATGAAGTTGTGTCGCTGTTCACGAAGACCCCGATCAAAGAAGCGTGCGAAATCATCAGAAAAAGACTAGAGAATGACAAGACACTAAAGAAGAGAACAAACTTAAACGTAGACGACATCATGGAGTTGTTTAAATTTGTCCTGGAGACGACATACTTCAGATGTGAAGGAGAAATTTACCAGCAGAAATTTGGAGTAGCCATGGGCAGTCCGGTATCCCCCATTGTTGTCAACTTGTACATGGAGGACCTGGGGCAGAAAATAATAGCAACATCACCGGTAGATTGCCAACCGAGAAACTGGAAACGATATGTGGACGATGTAATTTGCCTGGTACACACGGGAAAGGCAAAGAAATTACAACAAAACATGAACACTGTAGACCCCACGGGGAGCATCATTTTCACGCGGGAAGATGAAGAGAACAACAGCATACCCTTCCTGGATGCGAAGTTCACCAGAAAGGAAGATGGCAGTGTGAAGTCTACAGTGTACAGGAAGAAAACGCACACCGACCAATACTTGAAATTTGCGTCCCACCACCCCAAACATCAGAAGTTAGGAGTGGTCAGAACCCTTATGCACAGGTGTGAGACGATAACTTCAGAGGAGGGGGACAAGAAGGAAGAGGTGGAACACTTGAGAGAAGCTCTAAGAGTATGTGGCTATCCGTCATTGGCCTTGAACAAGGTGACAGATAGCTGTAAGAAGAAAAAGAACAAGAAAAAAACAAATGACAGAAATTACAGGAGCCAAGTAGTCATCCCATACGTAGAGGGGGTCTCAGAGAGAGTACACCGAGTACTGAAGAAATATGGAGTAACAATAGCTATGCGTCCCCACACCACCCTCAGGCGCTTGTTGGTACATCCCAAGGACAAAGTAGAGCTAGAAGAACAGGGTGAACTGGTGTACCAAATACCATGCAAGAACTGTGGTGCTGGGTACATTGGCGAGACAGGAAGACTACTAAAATCACGACTGGAGGAACACAGAAAGGATGTAGACAACACGAAAAAAGAGAAATACACAAGGAGCGGGAAAAAAAGATTGATGTCTACCATCAATAAATCCGCCCTTACAGACAATGCGACAACTGAAAACCACATAATAGACTGGGAGGGAGTGAACATTGTAGACAAGGAACCCAACAGAAGAATCCGGCACATCAAGGAAGCCATCTGGATCAGAAGAACTAGAACACCCATCAACAGAGACGAAGGCAATTATGAACTGCCTCACGTGTACGATGACGTCATCAAGCGTCATCGGTACTGATGAAATCACGTGACACGTTGATGGAAGCCTCTACCAGGTAAACTAAACACACCTTGGATATGTAAAATGAAAGTTATCTGATTTCACATCATATGAATTCTTTAAATTCACATATCGCAATTTAATACGCCCTACATTCGTGTGAAACAATAAATAGGAGGTCAACTGTGGTCTAACCCCGATAGTAGTACACGATTTGACGGATAACCTTAGAACTAAGTGAAATCTGGTGGATACTTTACGAACTACCCTGTACCACTGCCACCCATATGTGGGATGGGCACGGACCACAGTCAGAATCCATCCGCCATTACATACATAAAGAGTCCCAAGGAAAAAATTCATTGTGCAGATAGGGTTTATTTGTGAGAGCAGAAATTGTGTGTATGAGTGAGTGGAAGTGATGTTTTTGTGCACAGTAGCATCTAAGCTTTGAAATGATGCCATTTGTCAGTAGGTATACCAGTTGCGTAAGGACACAGTGGCTGTTAGGCAGGATGTACTCATATTTGGGAAACCGGGGAATTTCATGGCAGAAATGTACGGGCCTCATGCTTTGAAGCAATTTGTGCGAAAAGGAGGTATGTCATTTTCACCAGGTGTCTTAGTGGGTCTGTCATTTTCTGTGAATTTAAAAAAAAATTGTAGGATAAATTTTCAATGTAGGCGCAATAATGTTATAATGGTCGTCTATGGGAAAAGTGACTGTGGTCCGTGCCCGGATAGTTTTCATCTACATTTCAGTGAACTTTGAACATTTACTACCGCACACGTTTTGATCTACTGGCTGAATATGACATGCATTCCTCCCAAGAAGCGGCCCCTACTAACCAAAGGCATACATCGTGCGGGCGGCCATCTTGGTGGAGGCGGTCATCTTGGCGCCCTCTGGAGCGCATCGTCTTGGCTGTCTCTGGCGCGCCGCATGGAGGTAGCCATCATGGATTTCTTTGGCGAGCGTCGGCCATCTTCGCGCACTTTTCGAATTCTTGTGTAGATTTTTTCAAAACATGCACAACTCTGAATAATTTTAATTTGTTTAAAAACAGCGACTGTATATAGATCCATCCTGATACTTGGAATAGAACTTCATATAAACAGGCGTTTACAAATGTTTTGATAAAATACACCAAAACAGTTGTATTTTTAATGTACTTAATAACGCTGTATTTTTATCAGTGAGTATTGGTGATTTATTTCAAGTGTTATTGTGCTTGTCACAAATTCATCATAAAAGTTTTTGTATTTGTAATGATCGAAAAAGACGGTTTATAAAAAGATGCCATCGTTTAAAATCGCCATGCTTGCTCGAAGAGACAGCTCATTGAATGATCATATTAAATTACATATTACATTGAGTGAAAAACAAACATCAGCTAAGTGTTAAATCCAATTTTTCATTAAATATTGTCTAAGTCAGTTAAGCGAGACATTTCAAACTATAGGCTCCTTCCTTGCTTAGTGTTTACATCGGATCAGGGGTAATCACACAGAAAAGTCTGATTGGTACGAAGTTAATTCCCTTTACAGAAGCTATTAGTGACATCGCCACTGAAGGCATTTTCGGAAGTTAATTCGTATCAGGGTTTAAAATATAAAATAAATATACCGTTGTGAGTTTGAAGATTAGAAAGTTAGTAATTTATTACCTCTTGTATGAAGTACAAAATGCCAAATAGTGGCTAATGGTCTAACTAATTATTAATTTGTCTACGCAATATCATATTTTGGTTGGTGCAATCACCAGGAACAGAAATGAAGACACAGGTAGCAGTTAGGCCCACTTAGTCGTGTGAAAACATTTGTGAAAGCTTGTTTATATTAAGCAAAACCTTTTATATTAGGTTAATTTTCAAATATCAGCATGGATATACATTCGTTTTTTTTCAAACAAATTAAAGTTACACAGAATTATGCAGATTTTGGAAAGTCTCTAAAGATCAACATAGCAAATCCAATATGGATGCCGCCACAATGTGTGGCTTTGGTCAGTACGCTTTTTGGGAGGAATGTAGGTCAAAGTATAACATATTCATACAGTAGGGGTGTGTATTCAGGGAGCGTGGGCAAATGCGGACGATATTAAGTGAAATTCATATAAAATGCATTTGAAAACTCATTGTTGGTTTTAGGGGGGAAAGTGTAGTTCCTAACTTATCCACCATGTTGCGTTTTGTTTCATCCACCATATGGCGTAGTTCTCAAATCATCAATCATGAGTCGTGCTTCTGATGTTATCCAACATGATGCGCTATCGGCAGAGGCGTCATACGGGAAGTCACGTGATCAGGTCACGCGACCCCGCTCAGCCAATCACCGATCGGCATGCTGATCATGCGCATACCGTCCCTACTGAACGTCATCATTGCTACTTCTTCTTCACTATTGTTGTGGAGGACCCGATTTCCGGGTGATATCCCATATATTACTATTGGATATATTCATACGTACCTTTTGACTAACTGTAATTAATTTCGATAACCTACTTTACCGTGGCGTCACTGAACAGGGACATTACATTTTATGCATGCACCTGCTCTTGCTCTCCCGAGCTTCACTGATCAGGCTATTTCATTAGTCCAGTTTCCGGCATACCGTTACGTTTGCCCATTATACTTATTGTCGACAATTCAGCATTGTTATGTTGTTGTGTTGCAGCGTACGGTGCGAGGGAGTGCACCCAGGAGACGATAGTAGGATGTTTCATGGTAAGAAAAGGCAATTTATATATTCGGATGTGTGTGTCGAATAAACATAACATGATGTAACGTATTGCATATACTTATTAGTTGTTGTCATGTGTTTTACGTGGTGAACATACCAGATTCATTCAACACTGAATGTAACAATCTTCTGAACATGTTATCTTCTGAAGGCAATGTATGTATGCGCTTTGCTATGCATGTCATTTTGTCTGGTATTTAGAGAAAACCACGTTAAATGTATTTTTGCTAAAAAATGTCACAATTGGGAACGTTTTCTCGTAATACACATAGATGATGGGAAACCTGACCGATGGGGCAACTATACTTACAAAGTCCAATGAGGAACAGATGCGGGCTCTGTGCAGGTGAGGTTCTGTTTGTCATTGCCGCCACAGATTCGCTCCGAGTTAGATATTGTGTACATGCGCAGTGCCATTGTCCTATACGTATTGCATTCTTAAAATGTAAATACATGTGTATTGAATTCATTATAATATCATTCCAACATATTTTAGCAAGGGTATTTCGGATGTGACACACACTGTTTAATACGTGAATTCGTGAGTATTGAGATCAAATGGTAAATTTGCGATTTGTATCCACCTTTAATCATCCTAGACATAACAAAAATAACTGAACAAAGTCGATTATTTGTGCTACTATATTTTTATCGTCGCAGTCGGTTGACATTTAAAGTCAAGCCAAGTCAAGTTTTATTCTCTAATACAGTGGTGTATCAGATAAATATATAATATATCAAGAGTACTTGCAAGTACTCAAAACGTTCCAAAATAATAAGAACAGTCAACGTTAGTTAAACTTACCAATTATTATTTTATCAACTTACTTCTTATTAGTTTATTTAAACTATGAATATTAAACAACGCAGAACATTTGAAAGAACTAATGTGATTAATAAAATATCTTGTCAAAAATCTATTTCTTTGGTCTCTTAAAGTGTCACATTGAAACAATAGGTGAAATTCATAATCAATCTCATTTCTATTACACAAGTGCAGTACCTTTTATTTCTATCAATATTGAACCAACTGTCTGTTTCAGAAGGCAGTTTTGTGTTACCAGGCTAAATTTAGGGAAAACAATTCTTAATCTCTCCGGTAACAACAAGTATGATTCAAACTCGAATACTTCTTTAAATATTCTCTAGGTAATACATTTATCATTGTGAAATACATTTGATGACCATGTTTGAATATATTCGTCTTGAAGTCTTTAAGACAGTTATTTAGCTATCTGTGATTGATGACATTAGGAAAGTGTCAACCTTTAAAAAAACACTTTCATATAAATTATATTGAATAGTTTTTTTTATCCAAGGTGATTCATACTCACTGTTATTATTTAAGTTTAGTAATAATCTGTACATTATCACTGATAACTTTGAATATTTTCCTTTTGCTAGGTTAATCCAAAAATTAGCCATACTTTGCTTAATTTGTATCACTAGCGTTGGTCTGCCTAGTTCGCCATAAACCATACATTTAGAAGTAGATTTGTTGACGTGTAATACCATTCTACAGAATTCGAAATGAATTTTTTAATGATATCACATTTCTCATACCCCAATACCAGGCCCTTAGCCAGAACTAAAAATTTTCTAGTCTTGAACATTCTAAAAAAACCTTACACGCGCGAATAGCTTCCGTGGAAGCCGTTCCCGTCTATGACAGCCGTTATTGGGCCATTTTGTTTTTGCACTGGTAAAGCCAGTACAAGTTGAGCAAATGTCAAATGACAGCCATTATTGGCCGAAATGGGTTTTTTCAATGGCAGGCCAAGCCCGTTTTAACCGTTATTGACCCAATCGAGTCGTACTAGCTGTGCAGCGAGGTTGGCGTTAACACCTGCACAGTGTTATTGAATAGAAGAAGAACTAATACATGAAGGTTCATGAAAAAAATAACTTGAAAATTTATAAACATGGAAGTAATGTTTGAAGCCTAATATGAACAAATATGATTACAATCACACTCAAAATCAAATGCTTGACACTAAAAGTAATACAAGACAACAAATAAAAATAGAATAGATAAAAACTGAGTTAAGGTATAGGCAAACTATAAAAAGGTTATCTCTAGCATTACAAATTGTATGCTCATTATGTGTAAGTGTAAGATACAGCACTCAGTAACATAATTGGTTTTGAAAGTAATACATTGAACTATTACTTCATTGAAAAAACACCAACCATCCAGGTTCAATATTGCCTGGCTATTGCCAGTATTAGACAAAAGACTATGGATTTACTACACTGAGCACAGCCTAGTCGTTCGTGGTTTGCCTGCCGTTTGAGTTGAGGAACCAGGAAACTGCTGCCTATAGTAATGCCTACACGCCGGTTACGTAAGTGAATCGGAACAGGAATCAGACTCAATTTCGAAGTTTACCGCGATCGCGCTTGGCCACTGCAGAGTGCCAGCGGTGGGCGACAATACAGTAGCGTCTCGGTAAATAGCGACAGGCACATCAACATTATGGATCTCCACCAACGTAACAAAGGATGCTGACTCGGACTGCTTATGGACAATCTCAGAAGAGCTGCTTTTATTCACGTTTACGAAAAAGGCATTGATTATCGTAAACTCTGACGTTGACATATCGCATCTTTTCATTCGCTTGGTTGGTGCCATTTTGAACTTGCCCCAGGACATTCGGGTCACGGGATTGTTTCTTCAAATGAGAGCGCCAATGAATAGGCACTGAGAAAGGCCACAGGAACGCGTTTCCCAACCAATGACATACACGATTACAATAAATGAATAAATCAAACGCAGTATCTTTATTTCCCAACCATGACAAGGTTAACAATACATAGTCTTATATATCGGCGGTATTCTCTATTCTGCCGCCGACAACATTCGTCGAATAACGACCGCGTGCACTAAGCCTAAGTCTAAGAGTCAATAAGTCCATTCAAAAAATTTTATTATGAAAACATATCATATTGTAAAAAGAAAAACCCGTCTTTTATTTTATATTACCCGTCGTGGTTAGACATTTGCCCATCTTCAAGACGGACAGACGGGTCCCTGGCGAAAGGCCTGCCCCATACTTCACAACCATATTACAAAATTGGAACAACGGTATGACCAAATAGTTGAAATATTATATCAAATGGAAGAAGTAATTGTCGTGACTTTTAATCAAGCTATAAATAACTTTCTATGCTTGCAGGTATTGCTTTTGCTTAGCAAGAACAAACCTTCCATTATAATTCATGTTGACGCCAATATAAACATAGTCAAAATAAACATAAAGGTATGTTGCATTGAAAGATAATGTAGGCATTTTACGGGTTTTAACTTTAGAGAAGATTAAAACTTTAGTCTTAGTTGTATGAATTTTAAAGACCATAATTTACAATAACGAGATACTGTATTTAAGCAATCCTGAAGTTCATTCCAATCTACTTGTTCTAAACCCAGTACTTCTATTATAGGGTCATCAAATAGTATGAAATGTGCCACACATATCTGCATCTCTGTGTTCGACGGAACATATTCAATGCGTGTGTAATTATATCAGGAAATGTACGAACAATGTGTGGTGGTCTGAATGTCAGCGTTGAATTCGCTAAAATGATGTTTGTTTCTGGTAGGAACTACGGCAAGTTTGAGACGTGCATTGCGTCTTTAAAGCCCACTTGCTCAAAGATGCAGATGAATGAAATTGGAGCCTTTGATAGAGCATTCAGCTTCTTGTGTGAAAAGAAGAATTTAGATGGTAATGACCGTGACAACGACTTCGATGGCTACATTTATCAATATATTCCGATACATCCAATTTAATATGAACTCCTGTTTTTTATATGGCTGTAAGATATTAATGGGTGCATAATGGGCTTGAAAGTTCAAACTACTACACAAGTACCTAACATATCATCACATGGGCTTGGAGATTCAAACTACTACACAAGTACATAACATATCATCACATGGGCTTGAAGGTTCAAACTATTACACAAGTACCTAACTTATCATCACATGGGCTTGGAGGTTCAAACTACTATACAAGTACCTAACATTTCATCCCATGGGTTCTAAGTTTCGAACTGCTACACAAGTACAAAACATATCATCACACATTGCACCGTATCTAGCACTACTATTGTTTCTTTACCAAAAGAGGATGGAATGGAATAACATCTTTCGGTAAAAGGTAATATTGGAAGCGTATGAAAAACAAAGACAATTGCTGCGTTCCAATGCGCTCGCGTTTAATACTTCACTACATATAAATAGAGTTCACAATCCCGGTGAACTCGTAATTACAAGTCGAGAACTCGAAATGTTAAAAGGAGCCCCAGTTGACGACTCGTAATTACCAGTTGACCAGGGTTCGTGAACTCTGTGTACACGTCGTGAACTCGTATTCCCGGAAAGTACGAACGCATTCGAACGCAGCATCAGCCCAAAGTGGCAGTGGCGCCACTCCCTATATCACTACTGCTACAAATTGATTATAAATGCATAATGAACTTATGTTGCTAGGCAACAATATTGTTGTTTACGACGTGCCACATCATTGCAACTGTTCACAGTAAATACAAATAACGTGATCTTTGGTCGATTTGCAGATTACTTAAAACATGCAGACTGTTTTTCGAAGATGAATATGGATAAAACTACAGCCACCTGCACAAGAACTTTGCAGAGTGAAACAAATGCAGCCAAGGGAAGCAAGACCCGTTTGTGCCAGTACGTGATTCACGAGAATGCGTGAAATTAACTGTCTTTTTAAAAATATGAAAAAAGAAATATACCGCTATCGATGTTTGTACAGACTTCTTCCCAGATCAATGTCAGTTTATAAGTAAAAAAAGACTACCAAGTTAATTCGTAACTGGTTTCTTTAACACACAAGAATTGCTCAATTTATTGTACATAATACTGGCTTCAACAAGCTCTATGACGTAGAATGTTTAATTTCAATATTATTAATACAAATATTTATCTTACATAAAAAAATCAACCAATGATTTATCAGGAGTGAAATGCGAAGTACAAAAGTGTAGCCGGCTGCTTAAAAACAAGTGCCATTATATAATATATATATTTATATAATGGCACTTGTTGTATATATATATATATATATATATATATATATATATATATATATATATATATATATATATATATATATATATAATATACATATACATATATATACATATATATATATATATATATATATATATATATATATATATATATATATATATATATATATATATATATATATATATATATATATATACACACACACACATTGACAATCCCGCGAGTCAATCTACCCACTAATTTCGCTAAGTATATATTATGTGTCATACTTGTTGTGTGTGTATATTAGAGGGTACCAGCGGTGGCTGGTACCCTCTAATATACACACACAACACGGTGGCACCAAGAGAACAACACACGACGAGTGGAACGATCCGCCCTCACAGATCATACAAACACCAAGAACCATCTTATAGACTGGGAAGGAGTAAAAATGGTAGACAAGGGAGTTCCATATAAGTAGAAGACACGTAAAAAACCGATATGGATATGAAAGACAGAGCAAGCGATCAATCGATATGAAGGAAACTACGAACTTCCACACGTCTACGATGACGTCATCCTATCTGGAGGTCAACGTCATTAGTACTGATTAAGTCACCATGACAAGGTGTCGAAAGCTCCACAGGTAGAAAAAACCTTTGGGATATGTTAAAAGTGCTTGACCACAACATCGATAATTCTTTAACGTGATATTCATTTTACAGGACCTTGAGATAACAATGGTTTTCCTGTTTTAGAATTATTGGTGACTATGTGAACTGCGTAGTGAAACCGGTTTCCTCGAAATGTGGAGACGCTGCCGCACGTTACATGCGTCGTATGTTTGTGTACTTCATGAAACCTTCTCTCGACTCGATTGACTGCGAAATTTCTGGTGAGTTTCTACACCGTCACTTTCTTACAGCATGGGAAATGTCAGTAAAATGTATAAACTAACTTAAACTTGCTGTATCACCTCGACTATCAGTCATACAAACAAAATCGTCGCAAGAGAGCAACAATCGCGTATTTATGTAATTACAAAATGCGCGATCATTACGGAAATTATTATCCCCATCAAAATAAGCATATACACATATTTAACAAAATTAGTTAAACAAGTAATTAAAGCAATAAACGAAATTGGGGGAATTCTTAAGAAGCAATTGCTTTTTAGTGACCTGAAAATCATTCGGTTATGTATGTATGTTGTGTATATGTTGGGTAAATAAAGTATTATTATAATTATTATTGCTGTTGTTGTTATAATTATTATTATCCTTATTATTTTCATTAGTCTTATTCTCTTTCTTCTTCTTCTTCTTGTTCTTGTTCTTCTTCTTATTATTATTTTCTTCTTTTTCTGGTGACCCACCCTTATTGTTTTAATTCGGCTATATTTGTATTTTTTATATGTTGGGTAAATAAAAGTAGTATTGTTGTGGTTATTATCATTATAGGGCGGGCTACATATCAATAACAACATGTTGGAGTCTCGATAAGACAATATTTCATTGTCCAGTTGTATCAGGAACTCACAACTTTGGGTGGCAATCTTGTTAAATCTTGTAAAATTTTGTTACAGGCGGCACGAGCCGTGTCATCAACAGCGTTATGGTGACAGTTCTTGCTGTGGTGGTTCTGCCCGTGTTGACACTACTCGGCGTGTAGCGGGCGATGTCCGGTTCACAGTTCAGCGTTTGAAGACGTCGCTGCATATTTACTCCAGAGTCAACGAAAACAATGACGTCATAGATGTCATATGTGTCAACATTACTGCTTTGGGGCGATAAATACCGTTTATCACTTTCTCCCGCTCTTTGGACAAAATGTTCCTGTTTTTTTTGCAATAAAAAACATGCAAAATCCATGGTAAATCGACCTATTCGGTGCATACGAGACAATTCAATGTTTTCAAAATTTGCTTGGCCTCAAGTGATTTAACATGAAAATGCATATAAAGCACTACGTTTAAAAAACGACGAAAACCGCTAAAAACGGCGAAAGTTTAGTGCCGGGGGGTGTTTCCCGCTTCTCACGAGCACTTTCCATTTTTCATCGAGCAGATGTTGACACACATGAGACTAGAGGTTGGGTAGACGAACGCTTTGCTATGTTCAATGTAGTAAGAGTGCAATATTGACATTGGTACGAGATTCCCAAACATGCCGTTTTATTTTGGTGGTTAAAAGCCGTATTTTTTATTGAATTTCTAAATAGATCCGTATAGAACTGTTCATTGGTTAATGAGCCTGTAGCAGTCAGATTCAGTTTCGATATCTACCAGGCTTCGAAATATACCTACAGCAAGCGAAATTCGCTAGAAATCTGCTTAGTGATTTTTCCAAAAATATGAAACAAATCTGTAATAATACGACTGTATTCCTCCACAAATCCCAAAAATCCGTGTTGAATATGAATAATCCTTACGAATCGGCATGTTTCGGACCTTCTATATCGCACTATAACGCTTCGTCTTGTAACGGTTGATTTGTGTGAAGCTTGAAAATAAATCGTATTGAAAATGTTCAAACTGCATACATGTGCGTGCGTAGACATAATATATCAAATGTTATGACGTCATACTTAGTAGAGCGGTAGTAACGGACTAACCACAGAAGCAGCAGCGTCAGTATTAACGGCAGAAGAAGCAGTAGTAACAGCAGAAGCAGCAGTAGTAACGGTCGAAGCAACAGTAACGACAGAAGCAGTAGTAACGATAGATGCAACAGCGACAGAAGTAACGGTAGTGATCCAAACATTCTTTAAACTTGAAACTTTTAATTCCATTGAAGAATCTATTACCTAGCCGGTAAAGTAATTGATTTTATTAACGCTTTCATATTCCGATTTGTTAATGTGTTCATGTTATTTGCTTAATTATTTGCTTAATAAACTGAGTGAACCTCTGATGTCGTTGTTGTCGTCGTTGTTGTTAAAGTGACTGGGCGGTTAACTTCGAATTGTGGTTGAAATAATAAGCAATACCCAAATGAAGAAAAAAAATGCGTTTGAGTTTATTTGGCGACGTTTCGTTTTTTAAAACATTTGTTTAAATATGACGACATGACCACACAATGAAAAAGTTGACATTATTTGGAGAAACCTCGAAGAACAAAATTACATGCATAAAAGTATTACAATACTTATTACAAAATTACATACATATAAGTATTACAATATCACCCGTAAAGTTGAGGTATATTTTGGTTAACCTGAACGAATTTCAGTTGTGATACCACCAGAAAGAAATAACAATACAGTTGAACACATTTCGTTCCAGTGTAAAATCCTTTCACGTACAGTATTCCAGCAAAGTAAGTACTGTAGTTTTTTTTATACAAAATGCAATTAAATATATTTGAATCTTTGCTTGTCGCTGCAGATAATAAGAAATATCGATAGATGCGTATATCATGCTTGACATGTAACATTTGTATTTGACGCATTACTGATATTGACGTAGCCTCGATTATCCTGGCTCCGTGCTGTGGCGCCACCGTTTGTCGCACACATCATCGCCTGGACCAGTACTTTTCGTTGTGATTCTGGTCGCATACATAATTATATTAATTAGGCTCTCATCCGGGTATTTGGTCAACTCATCATCAAATAAGTGCACACTTTTATCAGTTTTTTTAAACTTTGATTAGGGGTCATCCATAAAGTACGTCACGCTCAGGGGATGGGGTGTTCGGGTCAGCGTTACGAATCGTTACTTGCAGGTCATCGTTACGTTCGTTATTAAAACATGTTTTGTTCGTATAGCTGTCGATATCAGACTAATATCATTGATTGCTATGCCCTTTTTATGGGATATTTTAATTGAATTCGAATGCGGAGATTATCATAATATGCATCAAAGAAATCTGCAGTTGCGTGAACAACAAAATACCAGCCTGTTGCATCCCAACCCAACAGAAAAAAAACTTCACCGAGAACTCATATGTGCGTACATGGAAGATATTTAATCGGAGTGGCTTGGTGATGACTACATAGACATTCATTGCACTCCCCAAACAGCATTGGTGTATGGATAGTACTAGTTAATTATTGGGAGGATGTATACTGCGTGGGTAGGCGCATAAGCAGAACTGTGTTTCCTTTAGTGAATCATGACTCGGATTCATGGATGTATTAATAAACATAATAACTCCCAACGGCTTCACTACATGCATCGATCATTACACATATTAAACGTACATAAACACTGACGTTTGATTTATCATTAGTTATTGTCACTGTACACTAGAACGATCTAAACAGTTTTATAATGGATGCTTACGTGGCGGCCCGCCCGCGTAATTTTTTTTCTTATCAACGTTCCGGGCTATTAACATAAATGGGCGGAGATTTTACAAAAATGACTGTGACGGATCATCACGTGATGTGCATTCCGCCGACTGATTGTATGTAGAAGAGAGCATTTGGATCAAACACATCCCATGTTCTACAAGATGCATGCTCTGAAGTCGTTTGATTTAATTTATCTAAAGACTGCAGTAGTAATGTACAAGGCATATAATAACATGTTGCCTCTTAACCTGCAGAAATTATTTGTACATTTTGTAGCAATTCGCAAGACCAGACATGTCAATACGTAAAAAGAAGAAGGTACATTCGAACTGAAATTAAATCAATGTGTTTATCAAATTATTGGGTTAAACTGTGGAATTCTCTTGAATGTGAACTTAAAAGTTGTCGTAATATACAGGTTTTCAAGGCACTTTATATAGAAAATTGTACTATTATTTATGATTTCAATTAACCGATACTATTCTTTAGGTGAACCATTGTACTATGTGTTATAATTATACATACCGGTAAATACAAGTTTTAAGGGTAGCAAACATGAGCTTCAGATAAGCACAACTTTACTTGTTTTCACTATACCCATCACATTTGTGTGTAAACATGGTTACTTCAGACTAATAATTCAGAATAATTCAGCATACTTATTAGTTATAGTTTTTGATTAACTACATTAGTCAGTAAGTAGTCATTTATCACTATGAGTTGTTGAACGGGGAATGCAATCATAAGTTGTATTACTTCAGCATTCTCCCTTTTCCAAAATAGTGTATTTCATTGTAAAGATGTGACAATGTTGGAAATAAAATTTGTAATTGTAAATTGTTTTTATCAAGAGTGTGTAGTGCTGATGAATGTCATAGTTGTCTGTGTGTGTAGGGTGTATGATTGAAGTAGTCAGGTAGCTGATTATTAACTGATTTGTAATAAAAGTTTAGTTGCATTCAATATGTGAATCATATGTTATTTGCAACAATTTATAGTTAGTGCACACATGACACATGTCACATGACACATGTCACTGGTGTTTGCATATATAAAATTATTCAGTACGCACACACACACGCACACGCACATGCACATGCACACGCACACAAACACGCACGCACGCACGCACGCACGCACGCACACACACACAGTTCTGTTGCTTCTGTTTTCTGATTTTTATTGTAAACTTCTGACGAACAAACAAACACAAACCTTGTATATAGGCTTAGCTATGCATATAACATATCATTATTACAATTATGTAGCGAACACACGAACACACAATGTAGCAGACGATTATTATTTATAGTTCTTGCCTATAATATTCTTCTGTTTAGGTCACTCGCGCTGTCGCTCAACCCAGCATTTTCGAGTAATCTCCGCCCATTTATGTTAATAGCCTGGAACGTTGATACGCGGCCCGCCCCAGCCTCCTCATGGCGATAGTATGTTATGCTGGTTGTGTAACTATGCAATACGGATGTCATGGTTGGTCAATCTGGTGGCTTCGCCAACTGACCATAACTCGCATTGTGGTCATTGGCATCAGCCAATAGGTGGCGTTATGGTTGGTAACCGGTTTACTGCGAACCAGATTTAAACTCATTCTTTAACTTAATGTTCACTTCTAATTGTTTCAAATTTAGTCTATACATAAGTCAGTCAGGCAATATATATATATATATATATATATATATATATATATATATATATATATATATATATATATATATATATATATATATATATATATATATATTGATATAACTGAATCATGGGCCAACATAGATATAACAGATGCTGAATTAGGACTGACAGGATACGTAATGTTTAGGAAAGATCGAATAGGAAGAAGGGGCGGGGGAGTTATTTTATATGTTAAAGAATCTATTCAGGCTTATGAAATAAAACTAGAAAGGGAAGTAGATTGCGATTAAGCTGTTTGGTGCAAAATTATTTCAGGAAATTCAAAATTAACTATTGGATTAGTTTACCGAAGTCCAAACATAAACAAAGAGGACAACACAAAAATAAAAAACGCTATAAAGGAAGTTAGTAAAGGGGAATGTATCATAATGGGAGATTTTAACCATGGACACGTACAATGGAATTCTCTAGAGAGCACAGGGTTTGAGGATCAACAATTTCTATGTTTAATCCAGGGTAGCTTTCTTACTCAGCACGTACTAGAACCAACCAGGGGAGAAAATCTATTAGATATAGTTTTGTCTTCACAAAAAGAATTAGTGGACAATGTAAAATTATTTGAACCATTGGGTAATAGTGACCATAATCAAATACATTTTGACATCAATGTAAAATCAGAAAGTAAAAATAAGAAAACGTACAAGAGAAACTTCCACAAAGGTAACTACAAAGATATGAGAAAATACTTAGCAACGCTAGATTTGAATGACATGCTGATGAATAAGACCGCAATTGCATGTTGGAATATTCTAAAATATGAAATTGAGAGTATCATCGATAAATTTGTTCCCTTCCAAAAACAAGGAAAATGGTTTAGAAAGAAACACTTGTCAAAAGAGGCAATTAGAAAAATAATGCTAAAACAAACTAAGTGGAGGGTTTATAGGCGTACCAGAAAGGAAGAAGACTATGCAAAATACAAAGAGGCACTTAATGCAGTTACAACTGAAATCAGACAATCTAAAAGAAGTTATGAGCAAAAACTGGCATGTAACATAAAAAATGACGAGTTTTCATGCATATGTCAGGAGTAAACAAAACGTACAAGACAAGGTTGGACCTCTAGAAGACAGTGCTGGAAATATAATATCACAGGGGTTTTTAATGGCGGAAGACCTAAATGGTTACTTCAGTTCAGTGTTTACAAAAGAAGATATTAGTTCATTACCAGTTGCTGATGCTACATTTCAGGGGGCTAAATCTAACTATTTAGGTCCGTTACTTGTAACTCCAGAATTGGTAGCTAAGAAAATAAAGGCAATGAAGGATAACAAATCACCGGGAGTGGATGGGATTCCTCCAAAATTACTAATGGAAACAGTAGATCAAATCAGTATACCACTTGCAAGAGTATTCAACTTGTCATTAAAAGAGGGAGTTGTTCCGTTTGAATGGAAAGAAGCAAACATCATACCATTATTTAAAAAGGGTTCGAGAAATAAGTCAGAGAATTACAGACCAGTGAGTTTAACGTCAGTGATTTGTAAATTATTAGAAAGGTTAATTAAAGACCATATGGTGGACTTCCTCGTTAAGCATAAATTATTAAATTCATCTCAACCATGATTCCTTAAAGCGAGGTCATGCTTAACAAATATGTTATGTTTTTTGGAAGAAATCACTAAGTGGATAGACGTGGGATCGCCAGTAGATATTATCTACTTAGATTTTCAGAAAGCTTTTGACAAAGTGCCACATCAAAGATTACTACTTAAATTAAAAGCCCATGGTATCGGGGATAGCATAACTGACTGGATAGAACAATGGCTGACTGACAGAAGACAACGAGTTGTAGTAGATGGAGAAGTTTCAAATTGGAAATCGGTTTTGAGTGGGGTACCTCAAGGATCAGTATTAGGACCTATATTATTCTTAATTTATATCAATGACCTGGACGACAGTATAACAAGTAACGAACTGAAATTTGCGGATGCCACAAACCTGTTTAGAAAGGTTAATACTGATGGTGATAAACAACATTTACAAAAGGATCTAGACAGATTAGTGAAATGGTCTGAGAAATGGCAGATGCTGTTCAATTTTGGGAAATGTAAATGCCTACATACAGGACATGGGAACTTGAATGTAAACTATAAAATGGGAGATACTGTTCTGGGTACTACTGTAAAAGAAAAGGACTTAGGAGTTACAATAAGCGCTGATATGAAAGTTTCAGAGCAGTGTGGTATTGCAGCTTCAAATGGTAATCAACTTCTTGGATTGATTAGAAGAAACATAACATACAAGGGAAAAAAGTTAATTATACCTCTTTATAAAGCAATAGTTAGACCTCATTTAGAATACTGTATACAAGCATGGAGACCATATCGTAAGAAGGATATAGATACGCTTGAACGCATACAAAGGAGAGCAACTAAAATGATTCCAGAACTTAGAGACCTTAGTTATGAAGAACGCCTGAAAGAATGTGGTTTAACAACTCTAGAGACAAGGAGGTTAAGAGGAGATCAGATTGAAGTTTTTAAGTTTTTAAATGGGTATGAAAATATTGATAGAAATATGTTTTTCTCACTCAAGAAGGATAGCAAAACTAGAGGACATGAGGTAAAATTAGTAAAGGATCAATGTAGATTGGACACCAGGAAGCACTCGTTCGCACAGAGGACAATAAATGAAGTGGAACAAATTGTCTACAGATTGTGTAACTGCTAGCAGCGTAAATATGTTTAAAAACAAGGTTGACACATATCTCAGGAGGGCGGGTTATAAGTAGGTGAACATTGTTGGACTCTCGATAAGCCAATGGCTTCCTTGCCCACTTGCCATCTGGGCCTTTGGCTTGGATGGCAAATCTTGTTAAATGTTGTTAAATACACACACACACACACACACACACACACACACACACACACACACACACACACACACACACACACACACACACACACACACACACACACACACACACACACACACACACACACACACACACACACACACACACACACACACACACACACACACACACACACACACACACACACACACACACACACACACACACACACACACACACTTTCACCGTCATAATAAATAGTCATCGTGTAGTAATCTGGAATTTGAATGATAGTCCTACAAGAGCACAGTTTCCACAAGAGCACAGTTTTCACAAGAACACAATTTCCACAAGAGCACATTTTCCATCAGAGCACAATTTCCACAAGAGCACAAAGCAATTTTGAGCACAAAGCAATTTTACGGCTGTGTGTTTCACTCTTACCTCGCTTTAACTAACCCAAGGCAGTCATTATATCATACTACACTAGGTGCACCAATGGCACATGTGATTGTCAAATACTGTGTTTTAGGGCAGTTTTAGCGATCGGAATTGCTACGAATAGCAGCATTAGCCGTGTTTTCATTAGTTTCCGATACGGGGCCTTGAGATAGTTGAAGCGATATAAGGGGGAAACACAAAGCCCGGAATATGCAAAATTATTTTAAATGATTAGCGATACACCTGGTCTTAATTAAACTGGTTATATATTACAGTCTATGTATTGTTGATTCTAGTGTGTAGTATTATGCATGGCCTGACGCTGGTGACGATGGATCTGTATCTGGTATGCTTACTGGAGACTGTTTGTAGAAAAGTGTGGCTCTGATTGCTTTGTGTTTTTATCCTATCTGTGGGGTTTACGATATGGTCCTACATAGATCTTTATGAACACTGGGGGCTTCCTAAATGTATATTTAATGATGGTGTGGCTATGCTATGTATCAACACAACATGTGTATTTACTGGTATTTTGACTATTTTGACCTGCTGAAGCTTAATTGAAGTGGCAGTTTAATATAAAGGAGGTAGCCATCTTGTTAACTGTATCACCAACTTGGTCGCCAGGAGTCAGCACTGTTGTGAACCCTAACTAGGTTTTAGTTGTACATTAATGTGAGCATTGGCAGATATGTAATTAAGGATGTATTGGACACACTGGTGGACTCTGAACAGGTATACAGTTTGCGTTACCTGTAAAAGGTTTACTTTGTGACTGCTGAATGTTGTCTAAACCTTTTCAATATCCTGCTATAATAGTTCAGTTGAAATGTACAAGTTTTTCAGGCATCATATATGCAAGTCACAGTATATTTACTGGTTCATCCTGACAAGATGTTGTATATTAGTGATTGATCCTGATAAGATTGTATGTTTTACCTGTTTATCATGTTGAGACTGCTACTAAATGTAACTGCAGAGCTGGCAAGGTGTAATTTATTTGGTGGTTATGTTTTCTTATATGTATGTAATAGCTGTTAAGGTGTGCTAGCCATGATGACTGTGATTAAAATGCGCGTTGTATTATTGTACACATTATCATACACTTTATTATTTGTATTATGATTATCTTCCTTGTATGTAGTAGATTCCAAGGGATGACATATATCTTGTCATGGTTGATATGTGCAGTGAATTGTTTTATACTGGATTATATACATTATTATTATTATTTGTATTGTTACAGGGTCAAAAGTATACGCAAATAAAGTTGCTTAGTCAAGTCATTGGAGATTCCTTCCTTACTATATTGGGCCCTGATTCAAGAGAGGATAATGTCACGCCAGACAGAAAGTTGTGAAACTCTGACGACTAGCGAACGGTGTACGGCTGTCGAATCATGGCGTGAGTCAGCAGTGCTAATGATTGGCAATGTGAACATAGCGAATACCAGTTTTTCACAGCTAAGCCTGAATGAATAAGTAGAAACGCTCGTCATGCAAGACTTCTGCTGATGTTACATGTGTACTATGTCGAAAAACAATATTGACAGCACAGCTGGTTGTGATTGTGAGTGAGCGATAATGCAGTATAGTATAACGCTGTTGATGCGCTGAACTGTAACATTGGCCGAACTGTCTCGAGGCTTTACCTTGATTTACCTTTAACCTCCTCTTCAACGTTGTAGTTGAGGAGTTGCAGTGGAAGGGATTCAAGCGCTACGTAAACCTCCGTCCTGTTGTGTAGATATTGCTCAATGTGTCCCTTGAATTGGCTGATGTTCTTGGACATAACCGCTGCCTCCGGAAGTCTATTCCATTCGTTTATTATCCTTTGGGTGAACGAATACATTCGTATATCTAATCTTGAGTGTACTTTGGTTATTTTGAAAAGTTGCCCTCTCGTTGTGGACTGTTCATTTTCTGTGACAATCGGCAGGAAGTATACTCTCTAACCCGTTGAGTATTTTAAAAACGTCCAGTAAGTCAGCTCGCGGTCGCCTAGTCTCCTGAGTCGTGACGTTTACAGCTCTTAACCGTCTTGGGTATTCAAAATGTCTTATATCTGGTATCATCCTGGTCACCCTACGTTGCACGTTTTCTAGGCCTAACAAGTTTCTACATTTTATTTGAATGGGCGGCATGCTTGAATGCAGTAGTCCAGATGGGGTCTTACTAGGGACTTGTATAACTTTACAACTACCTCGTTGGTCTTATATTTGATGGCTCTATTGATCACGCCTAGCATAGCCTTTGACTTATTGGATGCCACACAGACACACTGTTCCGTTACGTCAGGTTTGTCTCTTATTAATACGCCTAAGTCCTTTTCTTCGTGTGATGCTTCTATGGGTTCAATTTCCACGAAGTAGTCATACTGCCTATTATTATGACCGTAGTCCACACACTTGTATTTGGCTGCATTAAATCACATTAGCCATTCAACACTCCACCCATGCATGGTATCTATTTATTTATTAAACAAGTTTAACATCAGGGCTTCAACCTGTACGAACAGCCCATTAGATTTTGCAGTAAACCGATTTTACTGTAAGGCGTGGCTTCACACATCCGAGTGTGTACATAAGCTGTAGTTCCACCTACATACGACACAAGCAAAATGTCTTTCACAGTTTTTATCAAGTACTCCAGTTTTATATTATGGGAATCAACACTGAAACAGTATGAATCACAAATCACCGCAAAACAGGGACATCGTCATGATTGTTTTCTGGGGGAGGGGACTTCTGCCATATAATGTCGAACAAAGATCAGTCCACTTACCAAAATGTCCACTTTAAATTAGCAGTAATGATATAATTATATATAGTTAATTAACAAATATACTAAGTAATATATTCAACATAGCTAGTAAATAATCTACTCATTATAAAATACCTGAACAATTTGACAGAAATTCAGATTCGGATGACCATCCATCTAGAATTAATGTAATCAAAGACACAGTTTGCATGCTAGGGAAATAGTAAAGCAAATACGAGGAAAACACAGCAAATAAGGTTAAACTTGAGCAAATACGGGATAGGAATATTATTTTGGGAAGGCTCTTCCTTAAACTACGTCGGTTTTGGAAAGGCTATTTAATCTTCACGTTAAAGAACTTTTCCGAATGATTAAAGTACTGCTAATGCAAAGCTTTGTGCTTGAGATTCAGTATGTTCAATCAATTAATATTTCGTTGCCAAAGAAAAGTACGACCATTTGGGATTTGTTAGGAAAAACAATGCCGGAAAGCAAATAATTGTTATTCAGGAGCCGAAGTCATATCGCGATCACTCGAAACAAATGTTTTGACGGTTATTTTATCATGTTGGTCTCGTTTTCTAAAAAAAACCATAGGTGAACGAGTTTTACACAATGTATTATTTTGCTATTTGTCATCAGTCAATGGGCTCTAAACATCATTTTTAACCAATAATCATGCATTCAGTGGTGGTGGCTTTTAAACAGTGGTGGTGGCTTTTCACAGTATGAAAACAATATCAGCAATATTAACTAACTTAGACATATGTTGTATCACCTCGACAATCAGTCAAACACACAAAATCGTCGTCGTAAAGCAACAACCTCGTATTTACAGAATTACGAAATGTGCGATCTTTATCAAATTATTAAACCCATCGAAATAAGCATATACACTTATTTACACAAATCATTTATGCAATAACTTTAGACAATAAACGGTGCTAACATATGAAAGCTACCATTGTAATCATATAAATGATCGGGGTCGATTGTTGTAGACACTACGCCATCAGATAATAAACCATTAGCCTGGTACAAAGAGAGTAATGAACTTACCAAATAATGAGTGTCTGTGTACTGCACGATAAAAAAACGGAACGTCACCCCGGTTTTATTCCGACTGGGGGTATTCACAATCGGCTTGAATACTGTAGCGATAAAGTCCTATGACTAAAAATAGTTCGGCAATTTTGTTTAAAAGCCATCACCACCGAATGCATGATTATTGGTTAAAAATTGTGTTGTAGACGCACGCGCACGCATGCACACGCACTCACACATATACATGAACGTGTACGAGCATGCACGCTCATGCACGCACGTTCATACACGCACGCACACCCACGCACACGCACGCACGCATGTCGGTTAAGTTCTGTTATTGTGCTACAGCATACCGTAACCAATACCATACTCAGTCTGAGACCTAATAATAATAAAGCATTAAGATTACATATAAACTGAGCATAACATTTTTGCTACACTTTGAGCCTTATTAGATGTTACCGGGGTTACTTTAGCTCATCTCAAATTGCGCGGTGATTTTGTTTTATAAGCCAAAGAAAACAATGATCACTTGCAGTCACAAATTCGCATAGCAGACCGCATAGGTGTCAACATTACTGCTTTCGGACGAGAAATACCGTTTTCCCTTAGTCCCGCTTTTGGGACAAAATGTCCCTGTTTTGTAGCAATTTTAAAAAACCAACAAAAGCCGTAGTAAATCGACATATTTAGTGCACGCGAGGCCATTCCATGTTTTACTAATGTTTTGGGTCTCAACTGATTTAACATTTTCTTAACAACCTTATATTGGTATGGGATCCCCAAATATGCCGTTTTATTTCGGTTGAAAACCGTATTTTTAATAGCATTTCTAAATAAATCCGCACAGAATTGTTCATTGGTTAATCAGCCTATGGCAGTCACATTCCGATTCAGTGCGCCATCTACCGGCTAAGTAAACCTACAGCAAACGAAATCCGCTAGGTTTCGCAAGAAATCTGCGTTGTGATTGGTTTCCAAAAAAATATTAAATAAATCTGTAAGAATACAGATGGATTACGGCCGCATTCCTCCACAAATCCCAAACACCTGTGTTGAATATGAATAATCCTTACGAGTCAGCATATCTCGGACCTTCTAAATAACATATAACGCTTAATCATGTAACGGTTGATTTTTGTGAAGCTTGAAAAGAAATCATATTGAAAATGTTCAAACTGCATACATGTTCTTGCGTAGACGAGTACGTGCATGCGGTTGTGTACCGACCTGGCATTTGTAACAACTCTGAACTTGCATTACCTTTGCTGAAATAGCAAACACATATATGCCTATTCTGGATCCAGTCATGTGTACGTAGCCAGGTCAAGCGAACGTTTGCATCCTATTAAGTAATATATCAAATGTTATGATGTCATGTTTAGTAGAGCAGTAGTAACGGGTTAGCCATAGAAGCATCAGCGGCAGTAGTAACGGCAGAAGAAGCAGTAACGATAGAAACAGTAGAAACGACAAACGCAACAGCGACAGTAGTAACGGAAGTGATCCAAACGTTTTTCAATCAGGAGACTTCTAAGTCCATTGAATAATCTGTTGCATAGCCGCTAGAATAACTTATGATAATTTTTTATTATTATTGCGTTGATATTCCGAGTTGTTGATGTGTTCATATGATTTGCTTAGTAAACTGAATGAACCTCTGTTGTCGTTGTTGTCGTTGTCATCTTTGTTGTTGCTGAGGTGACTGGTCGGCTATTCTCAGGTTGTTGTTGAAATAATAAACGATACAATTATTCAGCGAAGTTTCGTGTTTTTAAAAACATTTTTTTTAAATATGACAACATGACTACACAATGAAAGTTTAGTTTTATTATTTTGAGAAATACCCCGAATAAAAAAATTACATATTTTATAATCGACCGTGAGTATGTTTGTATGTATGTTATGCAACTCCTTAAAGACGCTTTGCATCTCGGGCGTAAAACTTGCAGCTCTCTTAAATGTGCGATGCCCATCAACATGTATCAACATGTATCAACATAGCCAGGTCTATAGCCGGTTAGGGAAATAAATCTTCGTATTTCCAGTGGGTTCTATCGACATCAATTTTAACAATACACATTCAGATGTATATAAACACAAACAACTCCACGGCACGCATGCACGCACGCACGCACGCACACATGTATCACTGTGCAGGTGACATTTAAATAAAAGAAAGAAGTTGGGCAATTTTTGCAAGAGTCCAAAGGAACATTATAATGGTCATCTATGGAAAATCAATTGCGATCTCACCCCTCTCAATGTATTTACGAAATACTGGTCAATTCTGCTCAAAAAGTGTTTGGGATTGTCACGGCTTGCTGTATTTTTAATTACACATGCCAAATACCCAATAGATATACCTGTGAAATCATCGTATATTTACAAATATTCGACCTACTCTACTGACGATATGCGGAAAGAAACATTCCTTAATTTGAAGTGCCGTGCATACGAACTGTGACATTCTCACGAACAGGGAAATAGAATTGATTGGAAAAAACGAACAGTGACTTTTTGTGCTTAGCTAACTTTCGAACATTTGAAAACGATATACACGTGTAAAGTCAATAGGACGGCCGCGTGAAATGGCTCGGACAACAGCCTGCCTGCCACCGACACGCATACGAAGACAAAAAACAATCTAGACAACGGACAACGCGCCCCGGAAATCAGCAATCGATGACGATGACTGCCGACGAAGGCACATATCAGGGACAGTCCGGACATGTCGATCACCGAACTCCACGACGATGCGCAGGGACGAGACGAGACGAAAATACAGGACTTGATAAAAAATACATGTCTTTGTACGCCTGTTTTGTGGAGAGAAACCTTCCTGGGATTGTGTGTGGTATGTTGCTGATTTATGTCGATGTCTTGATTGATCTGTTTCACTTTGATGTTGTCTTTAAGAAGTGTGTTTAACAAAAGTGAACATTTCGCATAATTTATAGAAATTATAAATTGTTATTGGGAATCTGCAAGAACTGCAGAGGAATCACACTCCTATCCGTTCCAAGTAAAGTCTTCACACGCATACTATTGGATAGAATGAAAGGATCACTGGATGAAAAACTACGTGAAGAACAAGCTGGTTTAAAAAAAATCATGCACTGACCATATTGCTACACTGAGAATAATCATAGAACAATTAATTGAGTAGTTATACATAATGGAAAATTGTCTGAGACATTTGAAGCAAAGACTTGTGTAAGACAAGGGTGCATCCTATCACCATTAATTTTTATCGTGTGATAGTCTGGATAATGAGAGAGACTTTTAAACACAGGGCCAAAATTGCATCCAGTGGACATTCACTAAACAGTTGGATGATCTAGATCTTGCAGACGACATCTGCCTACTATCACGTTCACACAAACAAATGCAAAAGAAGTCAAGCAAATTAAAGCAAGAAGCAGAAAAGACAGCCTTGAAAATAAACATACAGAAAACAAAACTATTAAAGGTGAACAGTATAAAACACGCTAAGGTACAGCTGAAGGGAAAAGATATAGAGGAGGACAACACATTCACCTATATGTGAAGTGTAGTGACAGACAAAGGAGGAAAAGATGAAGATGTCAAAAACAGGATTGGAAAGACCAGGCGTGCATTCAGCATTTTAAAGACAGTGTGGAACACATCATCTTTCTCACCACGAAACAAGATCAGAATCTTCAACACCAACGTGAAACGTATGCTGCTATATGGCTCTGAGACATGGAGAGTAACCAAGACAACAACCCGAATGCTACAAACATTCATTAACAAATATCTGAGATACATCCTGAAAACCAAATGGCAAGATAAAGCCACAAACAAAGAAATCTGGAAGAGGACAGATCAACACAGCTTCAGGAGGACAGACCAACACAGCATCAGGAGGACAGACCAACACAGCATCAGGAGAGATTGCAAGAAGAAAATGGACATGGATAGCACACACTTTCCAAAAACAAATCAACAATGTCACGAAACTGGCCTTAGACTGGTATCCACAATGAAAAAGAAAAACAGGCAGACCCAAAACTCCTTGGAGTAAATCAATAGCCCAGGAAGTAAAGAAACATGGAACCACCTGGAAAGAAATGAAGAAAGCAGCAAATAACAGAGTGCGTTGGAAAAGAGGCGTTTCGGCCCTATGTTCTACCTTAAGTTAAGAGGACTAATAAATTGTTTTAAAGGAATTTCTTATAGCTTGGCTGCACAATATACAAAGTATAGTTGATATTGGGTTCAACATTGAAGAGATCATTATTTAGGGGAATTTCAATCGATCGAATAGAGATCAACAGTTGCTATTAAAAGTGGGTTTAGCTATAAATTGGGAATTTGTAAGGATTTGATCAATGCAGGACGCTGGTTTTCAAATCAACGGATAAGTTGACAGTTTAAACATAGGGACGAATGTTTAAATGGAGAAAACTTTATTAGCGAATGGATGATTGGAGTAATCCGAGTCGGTTAAACCCAACGATTGGTACAATTGGGTTAATTGTATTTAATAAAAAAATTAAGGTTAAGAAGCTTTTTGTGGTCGGTCATTAAGGGACATCTTTAAATGAATGTCAGCGAGGGTGATGATTTAAAGAAGGTTTAGTTGTGGGAAATTAAGGTTCTCCCCACTAAGAAACTTGCGGCAGAAATAATTATTTAGGTTAGGGGCATGAAGCCATTAGCTATATAAGAGCTTAACAAAACAGCCACAACATTTAACTAATTCCCAAGTGTTTATTTTTCCAAAGTTACGTGTGTTTCGCCTATTGTGGACAGCAAAACAACTAATAATTCCGGTTTACATAAACGTTAAGAATGTTACGCTGAAGTAACCTGATTCCGTCGGCAACACAGTAATTTCGGGTAGACGCCGAGACTTGTATTCCCCCTTCCCCTCCCCCCCCCCGAATAAAATTAGAACTCGTGCAACACACGTCCAATTCGTCATCAGATACGTAGCACTACTCGCAGACGACTTGCTGCTCACACTGACAGCAACGACACGCCGATGAATTTGACACTGGCCCTGATCAAATTCGAGACGGTCCCTCTGTGCGGCCTGGTTAAGTCATGCGTAAGCGACACAAGGGCCGTAAGCGACACAAGGGCCGTAAGCGAGCACTTGTCTAAAAGCCAGGCGTTTCATGCGCATCACCTGTAATGTAATTCTATATTTAGCAAACGCGTTGCACTGTGAAGTGCCACCTAAGGAAATAGTTCCTAATTAGTCATACAATTTGACAATTTTTTGTTGGTGTCGCAACTTTAATAAACTAATGAACAACTTATAAGTAACATATTGCATTAGGCACACCGCAAATAATGACGTTATTCAACCGTGCGGTTCGTTGTCGTATCGCGTGCACGGAAAGCTCAGCAATACCAGACAGTAGTAATTACAGCAGTATTTTAAACTTTTGTATGCACTATTATACGCTCTGATTTGTTCTTGTGCGGTGGTCGTGTGGTAGAGCATCGGTCGAAGAGACCGGAGTTCTATGGCAGAGCGTCGGGTTTTTCGGTCGAAGGGACCGGGGTTCAAAACCACTTGCTGCTGTTACAAAACCTTGGCAATTTCGTTCACCCCACTTTGCCCGTGTCTTTCGGAAGATACACTACTTGGTGTCTATGTCATGGAAGTAAAAAATCCCACACAGGGGTAAATATGTAACCTGCCGACTCAAAGAATGGTAGTCTCTATCTCTAACCCATTGATTCCCGGCGCGTGAGATGCGACGAACAGTCAGTGTAGACGACATGTAGAAACACACCGCAGGATCTAATATTTTGACAGCTTGAAACTTACCATTGCAGTTCGCATCCTGCTCTGTGGCAAAGACCTGAAATACTTGTGTGTTAGCAAATACCGATCTGAATATGCCCAAGTACCCTGAGGCATATCCGCACACCAGTGATCAATACATATTGATAACAAATTATATGTTGTTCCTAGTGGAATTGATATTTGATAATTGGTAGTAGTAAACTACTTATTACATAGGCCTACAAGACGAAATGTTGTGATAAATCCGTCACTTTCTTTGACACAACATTCAAAACTAAATATTCAAATATGAGTAGAACCATGAGAGTTCACATGGTTTATCAAATCATACTTTCATAGAGTAGTTATTTAATAATGCAGATGCATTATGTTCAATGTATATGCCAATGTTTAAATATGCTATTAAAATAGCAGATCAGTGATTGATAATGGAAACATGTTATTACCTGTATTGTAAATTATACCTCAGGTGTGCCCCACTTTCCTCTATATGAAGTGAGGTGGACGCTTTGTGCTGCCACGGTAGAGTTTTCGTGTCTCGTTTTAGCATTTTTTTCCACAGGTGTGGACGTGTATTTTTCAATATTTTAGTACAGCGTTGGATGCGAATGACTGAAGAACGTCCTTGTGAATGAATTTTTTTTTTAATTCGTCATATTCTTAATTATTGGCGATTGAACATTGTTTTGGTGAGCGGTCAACCGGATCGGTCGCTATACGCCTACCAGGAATAATCTGTTTATTATATGACTATGAGTGTTTATGACTATGTTCACCTACTTATATCATCATGACATCACTATTCATACTATGAACTATCACTATGATTCATTACAGTATAATGATGTATGTAGACTCAACTCAAGTCATGACGTTGTTTCTTGAACAGCAGATTCACTAGCACTAGACGTACATATCTAAATTCTCTTGAGACCGGGCTTTATAACGACATTATGGATACACGAGGTTGCAGCCGTGATTATGATAACATACCTAGTACAACGTCAACGATTTCACCAACCCTACCACATAGCTTCGGTGACCGGCTAACGGCACAAAAGCTGATGGGTTCAGCCTACTGCTACGTTTCCCATTGGTGACCATGTTAACGTTCTACACGATTATAAGAAAACGAGACCATCAAACATTCTTAAACTTCTTACCTGCCGTTGTCATCATCTCGTTGACATGCTGGTCGAGATTAGTCAAAATCACTTATTTTAAAAGAGTTAGTCAAAATCACTTTTGAGATAGCTGGTAGAAGATATATGGGTCTATAATTATTAAATATTGTTGGCTCGCCTTTTTTTAAATTGGAATAACCTTAGCAATTTTTTTTATTTATCAGGGAATACTCCTGTGGTTAATGCTTGATTTGTTAATAATATTAAAGATTTAGTTATTGCAAGATCAATTAATTTTAGTAGTTTGGTGGAAAAACCATCAAATCCATAACTATTTTGTTGGGTTGATTATTTATTCTCTTTACAGTATATTCTTAAATTTTGTGAAATGTTAAAACAGAGTTTACTTTTTTATTAAATAATACGAATGATCATGGTAGCCTTTTTATTTAAAATTGTTTGCCTATCTTAGTAAAAAATGCAAAAAATGTAGTTTTACTTTTAGACGGGATTTCATTTATAGTTTTCCAAGTATTTTAATGTCAAATTTGAATTGATTAGAACGTGTTTAACAATATGAAGCTCCTTCTCAATATAACATTGTATGTTCTTAGACTAATCAGTAACATTTCATGTTCTGGAGAATCAGGATTTGTTAATTTTATTTGTTTGCGAAGTATATCTCTGTGTCATACTGAGGCTAGCAGACCTTGAGTTATCCATGCAGACTTTTTATGTTTATATTTATTAAATTTCACTAATTTACTCATCATATATTTATTTTTAGCTTGATTGATTTCATCTAGGATAATGTTATAGTTACGGTTTGTGTCAGCAGTTGGACTTATGTCTAGTTTCTCAGATATTTTAGTAGGTATTAAATAATCTTTGACTTTTAACATTGTCTTTTTGTTTTGAATATTAATTTGTATGAATTTTGTAGGATATTATTTTTTCAGAGTAGTATCCATAATTATGAAATACGATTGATGATCAGAACATTTTATTAATATTCCTGCTGTACTCTCATATATATATTTTGTTAAATTACAAAAGAAATAATCAATTAGTGTGACATTACGGGTTGTAAACCTGGTGGGAAGAGTTATTTGGGGGAAGAGACTAAATGAAGTTAACAGGTAAAAGAATCTGCTACAATGTTCTTTCTCATTTATTTGTAGCATATTTATATTATAGTCCCCTGCTAGAATAAGATTATTTGTTGACGATTTTGCATAGATGATATGACTGTTATAAATTCATTTAGAAATTCATTATAATTTTCATTTAATGGCCTTGGAGGTCGATACATATTTCCTATACTGATCGTCTGTGGTGAGCCTCCTCCATTTACTTGTATTATTTGCTCCTCCCAATGTTTATAGGTGTTTAATTTCATGTTTAATTCATAATTAAATTGTTGATCTATATATATATATATATATATATATATATATATATATATATATATATGTATATATATATATATATATATATATATATATATATATGTAAATATATATATATATATATATATATATATATATATATATATATATATATATATGTATATATATATATATATATATATATATGTATATATATATATATATATATATATATATATATATATATATATGTAAATATATATATATATATATATATATATATATATATATATATATATATAAATATTATTATTATTATTATTAATCCACCTTTATTTCTGCAGCTTTTTCCTTGGGATATACATTCGTATCCACTTAATTGTATTAATGATAAATCATACGTATCAGATTACCAGCTCTCTTAAGGAAGATAAGTCATTTACAAATGCCTCGAGTTCACTAAACTTTGCACTAATTGATTGTGTGTTAGAACTTAGAATACTGAAATGTTTCTTATTGTTTTTAGCTAAGTCATAATATGAAGATCGGAGTATCAATGGCATTTCATTATTTTCATTAATATTATTATTACTATTGATATCTAATATGTTATTTAGACAATTATTTTTCAATACCACCTATATACAAGAGAAAGGTGTCATCAGTTATAATTTATTTGCATTTTTAATTTTGTTAACAATATATTTTATTGTGCAATAATGTTGTAATGTAATCGGACATGAAATTAAGGCTGCCAAACCACTATTCACAAAAAATAGGTATATAAAACAAAAAATTCAGCTTGTGTGATATATTACACACACTGAAAGAATAGTCATGGTGGCATAAGCCAAGTGCAACATGGAAAATAAAGAAGATGGAGTTTGTCGGCTCCGTGCATTTTTCAGAACAGTAGTAAGGGTAATATTGGTTAAGTGATGTGAATGTGTAGGAAATGATAAATATTGCAAATGGTTGAGGAAAAGTTCAAGTTATGTGAAGATGTTTTGATAGGAAGACAGGAAATGGGGTGTGTTGGCCCCATGCAAACATTACAGAAATACCATACGTGAATATTATTTAGTGCAACTAATAGGAGGAAAATCACAAGTCTCATGAAGGCCATGAAACATTTGCATAGATGCAGTGACTGACAGTAAAAAATATATATATATATATATTTAATATATATATATATATATATATATATATATATATATATATATATATATATATATATATATATATATATATATATATATATATATATATATATATATATATATATATATATATAAGGAGATATAGAAATAATTGTAAACATTTGAAACTGTAATACAGTAATGTTGTATTACATTTAACCCAAATTAAGATTCTTGTTTGGATCATATAAACATATGAAACAACGACCGAAGGATGGTCGTAACAATTTGATAAAGAACATAAAATTCTATATGAATTTTGCAATTAAAAAAATATATAAAAATAGAACATGTAGGTAAAAAAAATTATAAACACAAAAGATACACTGTTCATTTTGACCGGCCGATTAGATCGGCGCACCCGTTTTGAAGTGTCTATTTAATCTCTTGGATATCCGCGGCTGACCAGATTTGGCGTATTTTGTTTTGATTGTCTTTCCCCATAACATTTCCGCTTGCGGTCCAACAGTGATTTAGTTTCCTTGACCTTTCCAGTGCACGACACTCCCAGGCTAGGGTGGCACGACGCCCAGTTAAATCTTTATTTACGTATATTCTTGCGTCACGATGCCGTTTATTGTGTTCCTTGAGCCGGACCCGCGCCATTAGAACCGCGTCACGTGTGTTCTCGCTCTTAAATCTGACAATAGTAGGGCGGGAGCGAATTCGATCTTGCTAATTTGGGCCCAACACGGTGACTGCGTTCCAGCTGACTGGACTCTAGTGGTGGTTTGAAGGACATATTTGAATTGATCACACCCATTACGATGGTTGTTGTGTCTTCGTTATAATATTCAGGAACACCATGAATACGCATGTTTAGTCTTCGGGAACACTGTTCTTGATTATCAATGTTTTCTTCCATTTTCTGTATTTTGGTTTCTAGTACAACGATGCGTTACTCTTTTTTTCTTTAGCAGGCTTGTCAGGTTGATTATCTGGTTGTATAAACCGTAAATTTTGTCTGCTATTTCCTGTGGGTAAAGTGCTAGTCTCAGTTTTGTAAGCACATGTTCTTCCGTGAGTAATTCAATGTGTTTTAAGGCCATTATGTCCATATCGCTTTGGTCGTCATTTGACGACGCAGTTCTACTTTTGGGTTTTCCCTTTTTTCTGGTAATGTATACGTTTAATGTTTCAAGTCACGACAACTCTGCAAAACGGTTAGTAGCACATTTCTAATGTTCGACTGAAGGTATGTTTAACTAGAGGCGCTGTGATTGCTTAAATACTTAATACGCTTTACTATTGATCAACTTGTTAAATCCACCCACCTTCTCAACCGCTGGACAATGATGTCTGCCAGTCTTCCTTGCCCAGTTTTGCAAGTTAAACTTTTGAACTCTTGGAGCTGGGCCAAATCCAGGGTTCTCAGGGCACCCCCCTCGTTTCCCAATTACATTGGCGCCCCAGGTTAGAGCAATTTAGCAAATGTCAGGATTAAAGGGAAGTGATTAAAGGGAAGACGGAATCGTCTAAACAGTACTATCAATCTTAGGCACCATATGGATTTGTCCATATCCACTTGGGTGGTTTAACTATAAACTTTTTGAAACCTGTTTGTCTGTTGCTAATTTAGGCTTAATACATCAAATAAACCTCCAAATGACTTACTAACGTTAACTAGTAAAACTTAATTAAATAAAACTGGCATATACTTTACATTCCTCCCACACTTTTTTCAAAACAACTTGTTGTTTTTAGCACACCAATTTAAAACAAAACTTAAAGGAGAGGTCAGTTTGATTTTGCTACCGTTGATTGTCTAAACAACGAAGTTGCTAGAATACCACGAAGAGTATACCTTCACTAAAACAGACAATATGTCTTTGACATACGAGAAATATAAACGTTAGTACTTATACATGTACCATACAATGCACCAAGAATACAGCATCGGTAGTTACGTGCATTTGACAACGTACCGTAAAACAAACGTCGGTACATACATGCATCATACAAAGTACTAGACTAAAACATCGATAATCACATGCATGTTACAATGTACCAGAAAATACATAGACACTGAACAAAGACAATTGACATTGCAGAATATACTTTCTACTCTATCCAGCTCTGATACAAACGCCGATTAAACAAATCAATGATACCCAGTTGTGTCTAAACACGAAAAAAATAATTATAAAATGATGCTTTACCATGCTAGTATAAAAACAAGAATACATCAACGATCCACATAAATCAATTCGTGTGGTACAATAGGTATGTCGACATCTTGTCTTGTATTGTTACTGGCCAACACTCCTATGGAGTCAAACGGTCAGGGTTGGGTGTGAATGTTATTTAGTCATGTTTGTTTGGGGCTAGGTGTGTGAGTGCTTGCTTAAATTGCTGTGGTTCTGTGATGTTGACTATTGCGTCTGGTAATGAATTCCAATCTTTTATTGTTCGGGGAAAAAAGAAAATTTGTAACAGTTTTTGCTCGCGTGTATAGTGTTGAAGGCTTTGCTATTTAGATGCCGTGAATGGCGTTTGGTGGGTTGGAGGAGGTTTGCAACAGGCAATGATAGATGATTGTGGATGGCTTTGTGGAATATGGTGAGCCGTCTGTTTATTCTTCTGGTTGTTAATAGTTTATGTGTAATTTTTTTATCATTTCTGACACACACCCAGTTTCTCGGGATGTGTAGTTGTTGTGGCAAAAGCGAGCCGCCCGTCTTTGTACCATCTCTATTTTGTTAATGAGAACCTGGGTGTGGGGGTCCCATACGGATGATGAATATTCTAGGAGTGGGCGAACAAGGGTTGTGTAGGCGGTTGTTTTGATGTTTTGGGGGCATGAGTGGAGATTCCGTCTGATGAATGCAAGTGTGCGGTTAGCTGAGGCTGTGATCCGATGGATGTGTTTGTTCCAGGTGAGATCTTTGGTGATGCAGACTCCTAGATAGGGATGACTGTCAGTTTCTTGTAGTGTTGAATCTCCTAGTGTGTAACTGTAGTGTTTTACATGTCTTGCGTGTGTAATTCTCATGACGAAGCATTTTTGTGTATTGAAATGCATTTGCCAGTCATGTTCCCATTGAGCCAGCCGGTTTAGATCTTTCTGGAGTTCATGTGAGTCAGACTCATTTTTTATTTCTCTATAGAGGACACAGTCATCTGCAAACAGACGGACTGTGGAGTGAATATTGTCAGGTAGGTCATTGATGTATGTGAGGAAAAGTAACGGTCCCAGTACCGTGCCCTGGGGTACACCCGAAACAACGTTGGTCCATTGTCGATCTATTGTCAAAAACAACTAATGGTTTCGACATGATCTTTCACGTTACGACATGGATTCTCTGTCCACTTGTGACACAATTTCGGTGTCGACTCAGTGCTCTTATAAAGCATTGCAACCATCACGAACAAACACAAATAACAATGGCTACAGTACAGGGTACATGTTCCGGATACTTTTCCCACATTAGAAAAGCACCATTGGAGACTAGCGAAAGTCACAATACGCATTAATTCCTGTCTGTTTAGACAAATCCTTTCTAACTATGCCTTTTGTGTTTCACTTGTAAACCAATAATATTCTCACGAAATCTCACTAGCTGATCATGGGTTTTAGCGAATTACTGAAAGCATTTGGTTTACCGAAGGTATAAATAAGTCTCGTCGGCTGTAGAGTCGCACTAACGTTGGCATTCACGAACGTCGATGTCGGTCGCTGGTCCAAAGAATGTTTTTGACAATAGATCGACAGTTGATCGAACATGTCGAGTAATCCTCGTTATACCGTGCACTGTATATCGGGATGGACATTGTCTTTTTAATTTCAGCGGTACGTGTACTCTTAGACGCAGTTGTTGCGTTTGCTACGTCGTGGAGTCAAGTCGTCAGTCACCAATTTGAAACGTTGTATTTTAAAGCGTAATCCCGTGATTTCGGTCGGCGTTGCTATCGTAATGATAACTACCCATGTCGCCATGTGATTTCATGACCGCCTGTTGCAAGGAATCTGTTAAGCAGATACGCTTTATAAAACGTACGTCCATATGGACGTATTCAATCGACTTTGCAATTGCCATTAGTGTGTGAACTACACACAGAGCGCTATAGCTGCGCATTTCTGTCGCTTTATTTCTGTCTCAGTCGGCGCTAAGTTGCGTCGCTTTCTAAAATACTTCGTCTTCAATAATGACTCACTGTCACTGTCGAATCTGTCCGCTGCTTCGCGAGCAGTTACAGCCCGTGTCCTGGGGCGGAGCGATCTGTCCGTTGCGTGTCGGGTAAGCCTGAGGTTCGGCTGTCTGTCATCGCGGGGCGGGTCATATCCGTCGCTGGATGATAAGCTCGTTAATTTCACTACTGCCTGTTTCGGGCGCAATTGGACCAATGCTTTTATAACCATCTTGTAAATGACATCTTAAAGGCCATTTCTGGGAAAACCAGGTAAACACATTTCGTGTTAAATCAATCACACCCCTACCCTATCGCAAGGAAGGATCACCCAATATAATTTCGTGTGGTAATTCATCGCACACTACTACCTCAACACGACAAATAATCCCTGATATAGCAACCTGTGTTTTACCACATACTTTAAGTGACACTCCACCTAAATCTTGCAATGGTCCAGAATGCTCTATTAAACATGCACGATGCGTTCTCCTTACAATAAGGTCAAAAATGTCTCGTCTTAGAAGAGTAGAAGAGGCGCCTGTGTCAACAATGGCAGTCACCTTGATACCAGATAGAATAAGGTTGACTGTAGGCCGCACGCTTACCTGATATTTATGATCTAAGACGAATGCCCGTTTTTCAACAACCTGCGTTGTGAATAACGGCGATGACATTCCCTAGCATAGTGTCCCGGCTTGCCTCAGTTGAAACAAAGCAGCTGGCGTCTTGTGCGGATGTCGTATCGGGGAACACGGCAGTTGTTCGTGTGGACAGGTGTCCCGCTACGACGGTCGTTAGTCGCATGAGTGGACGCATCACGGGAGGCAGGGATGCGCGCTTCGATCTTGGCGATTTTCGTGGCCAGCTTCTCCACTGTCGACGAAAGGGAATCAACCATGTTGACTAATGGCGGAGTGGAATCGGAGGCTGGCTTCCCCATCATGCCAACTTCCATCGGCTACTCGTCCCGTCCGAGGCGTGTGTAAGCGTCATGTCGCTTACAGAATTGTGTGGCGTCTACGAATGCCGCTTCTATCGTAGCAGGCGACTGATCGATGAGTTTTGGTGCTAGCGAAGCAATCCTCTAGCGAAGGCTTTAATCAGGAGACGTTCCTGATCGGCATTCCTGTGTGCCGTGGGATATGCCACGTCAGCGACATCTCGAAATCGTCGAGCATACTGGGCAGTTGGTTCATAAACAAATTGGCGAATTTTGTCCAGCTCATCACGTAACACAGCATCCGGGTTGAGAAACTGGGCGGAAATATGGTTACGCAAATCGACCCAAAGAATAGCTGCTCTTCCGACTTGATTTGCAAAGACAGTTGTATACTTGGTGTGCAGTGACTATGTATTGTAGCTGTGTGCTGAGGGTGTAGTGATTATGCATTCTAGATGTGGTGTCCTATAATTCCGTTCACCTTCACGTCATTCGTTCATCTGCAGAACATGTTCGCTATCTTGCATACTCAATCAGTGACACGTCAACTCAATGGAGTTATGCCGTCTGGCAACGAGAGAGGTGAAGATTCCATCAGACTCTTTACGGAGTCAACTTGTCACAGTTGTCTGCTCTCGGAGGTTACTGACGTCACCACAAGTGATGGCACGTACGCCTTCAACCTACTGAACACGGGCATCTCAGTAACACAGAAGATAGTTGAAGATCAGTTGGCTGCCACCACCAATAAATGGGACTCAGTGACACTCGACGGTAGTGTTTATGACAAAGAGTCAGATGTTGTCAGGTACTCAGATACATCTTTAAAGCCAGGTGACACGCTGGAATTCGTCATCATAATGTCCATTGTGTTGCCACACAACTTCTGCTGTCAATCAGCATAGAATGTCCCCAGGTTAAGGGTCAGTCGCGTCACCAGCCAACCGTGTTCTGGTAAACATCGCGTCACATTCTATATATGGGCAAAGGACACGTATGGATGAGCAGGATGCGTCACCGCTCACGGCGTTAGAAGACTCGTGAAGACATTACCTCAACTATTACCGGTGTGTCAATACGCAGCAGCAAATCTGGAGCAGGTGTGAACTACTGTACACTTACCACGTAAGTTTTACCTACTTTTGAAAAGTTAATGATGTGGATCAATTTTACTTACCATCAGCAGGTGAACACACCGAAGAGATTTGGTAGCGTGGAGCTGGGTGTTGCACTCATTATTTTCTGTAGATTATTGGACTTTGTTTCTTTTGACAAATCTCGTTTCTTCTATCACAGTCTGGCTTCAGCTGATACGGGCGCTGGGGATGGTGGGTCACTGCAACAACATTCGTGTAGGTCAGTCATATTAACATATGTCAGCTTGCCTGCGTCAGTGGGCAGGAGCTTAAGGCCGATCACAGCTTTCCCAATGATAGCACTGAATTTTGTGTCAAATTTCTTGAGAAATTTGTTTAGAAATGGGAGGACTACTAAGTGTCACTAGTATATTTCTGGGGTTTCTCATAGTCTACGTCCCACAGCGCCTTGTGACTGAGATCAGTTTCAAAATGATCTCAGTCACAAGGCGGACGCAGACTATGAGCAGTTTTGGTCGTTTCTTACGCCATCACTGTACTCGGTATCTGCATTCTGTCAGATGTCGATAAAGATGTCCTTTATCATATTGACTTCTTCGTAGACCCGGAGAACATCCTGCGTAGAACCATGCAGCAGCTTGCTGAGGCCTGTTGTGTACTCAAACGTACAACTATCAATGCGGAACATGAGATCGCGTACTAGGCCAAAAGCATCCGTCATTCTTTTTTATTCCATTTATTCGAAATTGCTCTCAAGCAATCAGGGATGGCTTCACACATTTTACGAAACTCCTCCAGTATAGTGTATACCCACTTTTTTCAAACCTTCACGCCTCCTCGAATGCTGATTTCTTCCGTAGTTTGCTCTAGTCGTCGTTGTCTCTTGGGTTAACATGCACAGGATATAGCTAAGCTAGGGCCTGAGGGGTAGACATCATGTTGTGTACTTCAGGAACCGTGTATGCCTTATTTTGTGGCTGTGCACATTGGTAGTGTGTTCTCAGTTCTTAGACAAAGCTAATATCAGAAAAGATAACAGTAACGCCCCCCCCCCCCACCTCTGAGTCCACGCCTCGACTAGGGGTACTAAACCTTTTGAACTAGGTCTATATAAAATCGTCTGTCAACAACTGACATAGCTGACATCACGCCAGCAAGAGGTCAGGGTATGAAAGTAGTATGTTGCTACACATTTCGTGATTAATCTAGGAATATGTAGATGTTAACTACCTATATAAGATCTATTTTGTAATCGTCTATGTATTGAGCGCTGAGGCGTGATCATTGACATTACATAAAATAACACTTTCTGCTCTTTCATCTCCTTCATTAGAATGTTGGCTTCATATTTCCTTTATCTCACGGACACCATTTTCAGATGTCATGTTAGAAATGAAGCACAGCGTCGTGTTTCCCTGCTTTTTGTTGAATGTTGAGAGAGACAATATAACATTATTGTTATGTCCTATTCCATGTGTATTCGTTGTTACTTTCATTGGCGTGCTACTCTCTTGTATGTTTTGTTGCAACGATGTCAATGCGAACTGTGCTATTTTTAGAGGCTACCTGACATTACCTGTGGCTTGGTACTCCGCTTTGATGTCGTTTGACAAATTACATATCTTTCATATTGTTGTGTGACACTTAGAAGGAGCGTATCTACATATTAGTAATACGACATAGACCTGTCGTTTACCTGTTCGTGTTGAATACCTTCCATATGGCGTTTTTCAATACTGTTGACCTATTTTCCTACTATGTCGCAATAACATTTCCGTTGCATGAAGAAACCATTTTTCGGGAAACTTCCAAATCAATTAAGGTAACAGCATATTAATATATGGCAGCAAGACCCAATGCAGAGCTGCCAGTTAGTGTCGAGAAACATGCGTGAAATCAAGGGCGGATCCAAAACACAGAAAAAGGGTGTCCAGTTTCCCAACAGGACACTAGGTAGCCACGATGGCAAGAATCAAGGTATGGTACGCATCGCTCTTCTGTGAACCCATGCATCTACGTGTAACCCATGCATCTACGTGTAACCCATGCATCTACGTGTAACCCATGCATCTACGTGTAACCCATGCATCTACGTGTAACCCATGCATCTACGTGTAACCCATGCATCTACGTGTAACCCATGCATCTACGTGTAACCCATGCATCTACGTGTAACCCATGCATCTACGTGTAACCCATGCATCTACGTGTAACCCATGCATCTACGTGTAACCCATGCATCTACGTGTAACCCATGCATCTACGTGTAACCCATGCATCTACGTGTAACCCATGCATCTACGTGTAACTCGCCCTCTTGAGATTTTTGTCTTTAAACACATTCACGTATCTAGCATTGTAGATAATATGTTCCATTCATTCATTGTGATAATGAGTACTTTCTGATATGCAATCTACTCTGATCTTTTATTAATGGTACTTTGTGTCATCTAGTTGTGTCATCTAGTTGTACTCTTTCGTATGTGAAAAAAAAAACATATTTTATCAATATTTTCATGCCCATTCAGTATATTAAAAACATCAATTTGATCTCCTATTAACCTCATTGTATCTAGATTTGTTAAGCCTCATTCTTTTAGGCTCAACTTCTCTCAGTTCTTAAATAATTTTTTGGCCTATTGTAGACTTGTACACAATATTCTAAATAAAGTCTAAGTATTGCTCTATACAGAGGTATAATTTGCTCTTTTTCCTTGTATATTATATTTCTCCTAATAAAGCCAATTTGTTTACCCTTTGAAGCTGCAATACCACACTGCTATGACACTTTCATGTCAGCACTTATTTTTCTTTTATGGTAGTACCTAGAACTGTATATCCCATTTATATACACGATCGGAATATTTCAAACGAATGCAGCATGTTTTATTGAAATCAACTTTGAATGCCCACTCGGAACCGTAATGAATCTCAAATCAGAACTTAGATTGTCATCAATTGCCACACTGTCATCAGATCTACACATTTCCAAATGACATTGTAGACATCAAGCATTTTAACTGACCCCACAAACGTACGGCTTGAATGTTTAGAAGTCGCAGACGTTAAACACGCTCAAGGTTTGCGCGTGGTTGTTTGCCCATGTATCTTTTTTCTTAGTAAAGTATTTTGTTGGGGCAAATGTCAACGGGCGGTCCACTGTCAGATTGACAGTCAGTATGCCCACGAGCGCGTCATGTGTGCGAGCAATGTGCATCATGTGTGCGCCATTGTGCATAATATTGTGATGCACTAGTGCGTCACATTCCATATTTGGTGAGTCATAAATAAGTACAAGGGGTGACAGGAATGTGTTCGGAGCTTGCTTCTGAGACGCTGCTGAACTAGATACTCTAAGTGACGCTTGTAGCGCTTTTAAAAGCAAGGGCGCAACCACATTAAAGGAGCGGTCCCTGTCACTCGAGTTTACTCCTCGGTACCATGAGTAATTGTTGTTTGGTTGAGCGCTGTGAACGCGTCGCGGAGTGGATGTTCGAAAAGTCAGCTAAATACTGTGGAACCATATTATGTAAAAAAGACAGACAAGCAGGAGCATCATAAACTCCATCCTGCGGTGAACTGGTAACAAATGCATTCCCCAGAGAACTGGCAGACAAGTTCTGCTTCGTACCAAAAACTACCACCTATCGTTCAGCATCGGATGATGTTGACACATGCAGGCGTCAGCGTCACGCATGCAGCACTGAAGCGTGTCTAGTGCATGTCACCTGAACCCGGTCGAAATGAGATGTAGAGTTACGTGGTGCCGGCGTACAAATTAAATTAAGATTGTGTTTCACGATAATGCCACCAAGAGACGTAATTTACGCGGTAAATAACAGAGGCCCCAGCACATAGCCTTGTGACACTCCACATAAAAGAGGCGGCTTGCTTAACAAATGGCTTCCAATGGGAATGCACTGGTATCTCTCAGACAGATAGGACAGGAACTAAGCTCATGCAACCAGATTGAGTTGTCGACTGTTTCAAAAGTAGCGCTTAAATGAAGCACCACCAACACCACCAGTAATCCCTCGTCCACTGCTAACATAATGCCATTTTGTAATTTCGACAAAGCTGTTTTTCGGTCCCGTGGTTGTGCGACTGGGTCAGCGTACATTCCACGACACTATAGAGTTAGCCATGCATCACATTCAAACACACACAAATGTGGTCGCAGGCTCAGATGATCATTGATGTTGGAAACATTGTTGAATAAGTCGATTGGGAAGGAATTGACGATTTTTTGGTAGACACAATTGATGAAAACTAGTTTGGCAGCTTATTTCTGGTCGACGTACTTCCTCTGTAGCGACCGATCCGGTTAACGGCTCACCAGAACAAAGCAGTGACGGTTAACTATTCAAGTTGCCCCCTATGTGGTTCACCCATGCATAGCGATGAAAATACACCTTGGAAAGCATCGGGTCATATTCCATATATGGGCAAATGACTCGCCTGGATGAGCAGGATGGGTTACCGTGTTTGGGTGCTTGCGTGTGCGTGTGTTTGCGTGTTTATGTATGTATGTATGTATGTATGTATGTATGTATGTATGTATGTATGTATGTATGTATGTATGTATGCATATATGTATGTGTGTATACATGTTTGCGTATGCATGTATGTATGTATGTATGTAAAAGAAATGTGTGTGTATGTGTGGGTATGCATGTGTACGCATGTGCATGCACATGCGCATGTATGCATGTATGCATGCATGCATGATCAGTATAATGTATATCAATATAATGTCTTTTGATTTCAGAATGATGCAACCATGCCAAGTCCCGCGACTGGCTCTCGGTGTTATGATGGTGCTGTTTGCGGCATCCGGTAAGAGAAGTTATCCTTACTTACGTAGAAAGGCGTTGAGAAATAAACACCGCCTGTGGTAAAAGGCATAGTATTATTATTAACCGACGCTCGCTATTGTCACAGCTTTTACATCCACGGTTTTCGCCACATTACACATTGTAGCATTGTGATTCTCGTGTAAACTAATAAGGTTTTTGAGAATAAAGTTGAATAATTATAATTATGAATAATTATAATAATTAGGGAATGCATCTCGGTGCCCGGCCTAGCTGGGAACACGTTGTTTGTGCAAACGTCACAAGTACGTGGCCGAATGCCCCCTCTCATAAATACGACACTTCCGTCAAATAATCAGCGTTTAACTTTCATTCGATTCTTCTGAGTATGACATTTATAGTTTTTTACTCTCTGTTTACTCTGGAAAGGCCTACATGAAAAATTCGGTTTGAATAGTCCAAGGTGAAAGGAGGTTTTGAATAAAACCCAAAACTACACCACAGTATCGATAATTTCGCGGGAGATATTGAAAATTGCATTCGTGAAGGACACTCGTAGAGATCAGAGTCGCGTCGTTACCAAACAACCAAGTGTCTGTCATACATATATACGATAATTACGAGAACGATTGGAGTTGGGGGACAAGCGAAACAGTTGAATAGGTTGCATGTTAACATGTAATGTTTTATATACCAAAAATACACAGAATACCTCAATACTATATTAAGCAATGTTTATCGTAATATAGGAAACAATTATGAAATAAGCATGTTTGATGAACATTACGGAATACAGATGTGAAGTGACATGTACAGCAATTTTATAATCACCCATGCTTTGTCAGGGTTATAATGTTTTGCTGTGGAGTCTTTCACAACTTAAACAGACGGTGTAGCTGAAAGCTGTACATGTATACACATTAAGAACTGTAATCATACTTATCATCGGGGAAGACGTCTACCAAGGGTCAATCATTGGACCTATGGTAACTCAAGAGCCCGATTCTTGACCTGCAGATCTTAGAACAGTGGGGCAAGTTGTTTTGGTTGGAAGTGAGGTTATCCGGTGATGGTTAATCTCGTTCTCATTTCGTCTCTGCCGTTTCTCTGTCTCATTCAGTAGGCCGTCTGCTCGAAGAAGGCTGTTGCGTGGTGGACTGTACAAAATGTATTTGAGTGTGAAAAAATAGATCTCTTTGTAAAACTGGAGTCAAGATAATACGCAATTAGATCAATTTGATTGGTTATGATGGATATGTTATGCTCTATGAGCGGTCTAACATCGTCGTTAATAAGGAGCGTTTTACGAGCGTTTTAATAAACGCTTCAATAAAGTTTTTTATTTATTCTTAATGAAACGAAATTTTCTTTTTCGATCATAGCTAAGGAGCGAAATCGATTTTAAAGAATGGAAGCGCGGTAATGAGCTGATACGAATCTTAGCGAAACGGTACCCAAGCCCTCCCAGTTTGTGGTGTAGGTGTGGCCTTGTTATATTAAGGTCGTCATCGTGTCTTTGTACATCTTTCTCTGGCAGCCACTAGTTCTCTGATGGCACTCAATTCCTTGCTAGTATACCACCCATGACACAAATTCCAGGTTGTATGGTTATGATGTGTTTGTCCAACACACGTTAATGCATGCAACGTGTTTGGGACATCAAGCCACACTGATTGGGTAACTAAAGGTACACTTATTTTTAGGGGAATTTTGCGTAACTTTAGTTAACATAAATATATGAATAAATCACATTAGTGACTTATATTATATAACATGTCTTGGAACAATGCATATTTTACACCTTGAATATAATTTTTTGGCTGACCTGTTTAAGGGATTGACTTAGACAAATTCTTAAGGTTGATAGGCACAATACAGGTAAAGTATTTAATGTCCCCCCCCTTCCTCCCAACTCCCACCAGGACATGACGCGGACAATCACCACCCAAACCGCTCACCAACAGCCGGATTTTGCTGCTTTTAGCCTCCAAGTGGGGTCCTCCCCTTAATTATCCTGTACAGTGTAATAGTGGCGTATATAAGGGAGTTGGGCCAAGGTCCCCCTTGGCTTTCGCTTATCTCTAGCCTTAAAAAAACGTATACTCATTATGTGTTAATGTAAGATATAGCACTCAGTAACATAATTTGTTTTGACAGTAATACACTGAAATGTTACTTCTTTGAAAAAACAGCATCGATTGTCGTGATCTCCGACATATCGAATCTTTTCACTCGCTTGGCAGGTGCCATTTTGAACTTGTCCCACGACATCCGGGTCACGGGATTGTTTCTTCAAATGAGAGCGCCAATGATTAGGCACTGAGAAAGGCCACATAAACGCATTTCCCAACCAGTGACATACCAGATTACAAAAAATAAATCAAACGCAGTATCTTTATTTTCCAACGATATCAAGGTTAAAAATATGTAGTCTTATATATCGGCGGTATTCGCTATTCTGCCGCCGAAAACATTCGTCGAATCACGACATGGTACACTAAGTCTAAGTCTAAGAGTCAATAAGACCATTAAAACAATTTTATTATAAAAACATCTCATCTTGTAAAAAAAACCCGTCTTTTATTTTATATTACCCGTCGTGGGAAGACATTGGCCCGTCTTCAAGACTGACACACGGGTCCCTGGCTAAGGGCCTGGGCTGGTCTCAATTCCAATCAATGTGACTGTGTTTAATGTTTGTGTACACTGAACTTACAAGTAAATGAATTAGAAGAAAGGTAATAAAACAGCATTACGAAAAGTAGCCAAATTGACACTTTATTAAATATTAGAGGGCAGAATTGATGTCTCACACGTGGACAGTTATATATGGCGTGACAGATCACGTCATGCGCTACACTCACAAGACCACAGACAGCTTTTAAACATGGTTTTTAATTAGTAGTGTCCGAAATCACCATCTGTCGACAGCTCCTGGGATTCGACCATATGTAATATACTGACAAAAAGAATTGAAGAAAACAGTTTTGCCCGTATGACATTCCGCACCGCCTGTGTGAGTTGAACCTTAAAAACCAATGATAGTAGTAAGAAAGTTGTTTCAGGACGACACCATTGATGGCGCCACCAGTTGGATAACCCTAGAACTACGCCGCATGGCGAATTACACGAGAACTACACCACTTGACGGATACCCTTAGAATTAAGTGCTACATGGTGGATACTTTAGGAACTACTGTGTACCACTACCACCCATATATGGGATAGTTTTCAACTACATTTCAGTGAACTTCATTTAAAACCGCACACGTTTTGATATATTTCCATCAAAATAAAGGCCCCTACTGGCTGAATATGACCTGTATTCCTCCCAAGAAGCGGGCCCTAGTACCGAAAAGTATACATCGTGCGGGGGGCCATCTTGGTGGAGGCGACAATCTTGCATTCATCTAGCGCGCATCGCTGCGGCGGTCATCTTGGCGCGCTCTTGCACGTACCGTATAGGCACCCGTCTTGGAGTGCCCTGGCATTACTTGTGGAGATGACTATCTCGGCGCGCTCTGAAACGCATCGTGGAGACGGCCGTCTTGGATGTCTCTGGCGCGCGTCGGCCATCTTCGCGCGCTGTGGCGCACAACGTGGTGGCGGCCATTTTCGATTTCTTGTGTAATTTTTTTCAAAACCTGCACAAATCTGAATAATTTTAATTTGTTTAAAAATAGCGAATGTATATAGATCCATCCTGATCTTTGGAATTGAACTTTATATAAACAGGCGTTTACACATGTTTTGGTAAAATGCACCAACACAAATTGTATTTTTAATACACTTAATAACGCTGTATTTTTTCAATGAGTATTGGTGGTTTATTTCTAGTGTTATTGTGCATGTCATAAATTCATCACAGAAGTTGTTTTACTTGTAATGATCGAAAAATACGGTTTATAAAAAGATGCTATCGTTTAAGATCGCTGTGCTGCTCTATAGCAGACAGTTCACTGAATGATCTTATTAAATTACATATTACACTGAGTGAAAAACAAACTTCAACTAAGTGTTAAATCCAATTTTCTGTTAAATATTGGAAGTGTCTAAGTCAGTTAAGCGAGACATTTCAAACTATAAGCTCTTTGAATGCGTAATGTTTACATTGTATCAGTAGTAATCACACTGAAAAGTCTGAGTGATACGAGGTTAATTCCCTTCATAAAAGCATTAGTGACATCGCCACTGAAGGCATTTTCGGAAGTTAATTCGTATCAGGGTTCAGGGTTCAAATATACCGTTGTGAGTTTGAAGATTAGAAAGTTAGTAATGATTTAGTAACTTTTGTATGACGTACGAAGTGCCAAATAGTGGCTAATGGTCTAACTAAAGATTAATTTGTCGACGCAATATCATATTTTGGTTGGTGCAATCATCAGGAACAGAAACGAAGGCACAGGTAGCAGTTATGCCCACTTAGTCGTGTGAAAACATTTGTAAAGGCTTGTTTATATTAAGGTTTTTTCTATTAAGCTCATATTCAAATATCAGCATGGATATACATTCGTTTTTTTTAGACAAATTACACAGAATTGTGCAGATTTTGAAGAGTTCCTAAAGATCAACATAAGGCATCCAATATGGCCGCCGGCACGATGCGTGCCTCTGGTCAGTACGCTTTTTGGGAGGAATGTAGGTAATAGTATAACATATTCATTCAATAGGGGTGCTTATTCAGGGAGCGTGGGAAAATGTGAGCGATATTAAGTGAAGTTGATATAAAATGTAGTTGAACACTCATTGCTGGTTTTAGGGGGAACGCGTAGTCCCTAACTTATCCATCATGTTGCGCTTAGTGTCATCCACCATATGGCGTAGTTCTCAAGTCATCCATCATGAGTCGTGCTTCTAATGTTATCCAACATGATGCGCTATCGGCAGATGCGTCATACAGGAAGTCACGTGATCAGGTTACGCGACCCCGCTCAGTCAATCAGCGATCGGCACGCTGATCCCGCGCATACCGTCCCTCCTGAACGTCATCCTTGCTACTTCTTCTTCACTATTGTTGTGGAGGACCCGATTTCCGGGTAATATCCCATATATTACTACTGGGTATATTCATACGTACCTTTTGACTAACTGTAATTAATTTCGATAACCTACTTTACTGAACAGGGACATTACATTTTATGCATGCACCTGCTCTTTTTCTCCCGAGCTTCACTGATCAGGCTATTTCATTAGTCCAGTTTCCGGCATACCGTTACGTTTGCCCGGTATGCTTATTGTCGACAATTCAGCATTGTTGCATTGTTGTGTTGCAGCGTACGGGTCAAACGAGTGCACACAGGAGAAGATAGCAGAATGTTCCAAGGTAGGAAAAGGCAATTCATATATTATGATGTGTGCGGCGAGTAAACATAAAATGATGTAACATATTACAGACACCTATTACGGAATACAAATTCAGTCAAGTGTACCTGAGTTGGTTTCATGTGTTTTACGTGGTGAACATACCAAATTAATTTAACACTAAATGTAACAATCTTCTGAACATGTTATCTTCTGTAGGCAATGTATATATGCGCTTTGCTATACTTGTCAATTTGTCTGGTATTTAGAAAAAAACACGTTAAATGTATTTTTGTTCAAGAATGTCACAGTTGGGAACGTTTTCTCGTAATACATATAGATGCTGGGAAAGTCGACCGATGGGGCAAACATACTTTCAAAGTCCAGTGCGGAACAGATGCGGACCCTATGCAAGTGAGGTTCTGTTTGTCACTGCCGTCACAGAGTCCCCCCCCGAGATAGATACTGCCATTGTCTTATACGTATTTTATTCTTAAAATGTAAATACATGTGTATTGAATTCCAATATATTTTAGCAAGGGTATTTCGGATGTGACACACACTGTTTAATACGTGAATTCGACAGTATTGAGATCAAATGGTAAATTTGCGATTTGTATCCACCTTTACTCATCCTAGACATAACAAATAACTGAATAAATTCGATTATTTGTGCTACTATGTTTTTTTTTCATTGCAGTCGGTTGACATTCGGCTTTAAAGTCAAGTCAAGTATTATTCTCTAATACAGTGGTGTATGAAATAAATATTCAATACGAAGAGTACTAGCAAGTACTCAAAACATTCCAAAATAATAAGAACAGTCAATGTTAGTTAAACTTGCTAATTATTATTTTATCAACTTACTTCTTATTAGTTTATTGAAGCTATGCATATTAAACAACACAGATCATTTGAAAGAATTTAGGTGATTAATAAAATATCTTGTCAGAAATCTATTTCTTTGGTCTCTTAAAGTGTCACATTGAAAAAACAGATGAAATGCATCATCAATCTCATTTCTATTACACAAATGCACTACCTTTAATTTCTATCAATATTGAACAATCTGTCTGTTTCAGAAGGCAGTTTTGTGTTACCAGGTTAATTGAGTGAAAATAATTCTTAATCTCTACGGTAACTATGTCAAGTATGATTCAAACTCGAATACATCTTTAAATATTCTATAGGTAGTATATTTATCATTGTGAAATACATATGATGACCCTGTTTGAATATATTCGTCATGAAGTCTTACTTTAAGACAATTATTTAGCTATTTGTGATTGATGATATTAGGAAAGTGCCAACCGTTAGCAAAACCACTTTTATATAAATTATTATGAATAGTTTTTTTATCCAAGGTAATTCATACTCACTGCTATTATTTAAGTTTAGCAATAATCTGTACATTATCACTGATAACTTTAAATATTTGCCTTGTGCTAACTTAATCCAGAAATTAGCCTTACTTTGCTAAATTTTGTCACTAGTGGTGGTCTGCCTAGTTCGCCATATATCATACATTTAGAAGTAGATTTGTTGACATGTAATACCATTCTACAGAATTCTAAGTTAAATTTTTCAATTACATCACAATTCTCATACCCCCATACTTTACAACCATATTACAAAATGTGTACAACGCTATGATCAAATAGTTGAAATATTATATAAATTGGAAGAAGTAATTGTCGTGACTTTTAATCAAACTATAAATAGCTTTCTGTGCTTGGACGTATTGTCTTTGCTTAACAAGAACAAACCTTCCTTTATAATTCATGTTGACGCCAAGATAAACATAGCCAAAACAAACATCGAGGTCTGTTCCATTGAAAGAGAATGTAAGAATTTTACGGGTTTTACCTTTAGAGAAGATTGAAACTTTAGTATTAGTTGTATTGATTTTATTGACCATAATTTACAATAATGATATACTGCATTTAAGAAATCCTGAAGTTCACTGGCTGACTCCGCCATTATGATAGTATCATCAGCATACAATAATAGAAACAACTTTAGGAAAACACATACATCATTAGTTTGACGTTTATCAATAATGAGATCAGAAACCATAGTCAAACCATTAAAAGATTTTATAAAAAAAGTGTTCATGTCATTAAGAAAAATTGCATATAACAATGACGAGGGATTCTCCCCTGTCTTATCCATTGATTGCATTAAAAAAATTCAGACATACAACTAACCATTAATTTTAATACAAGGCTTGGCCGTAGTATTCGTGTTGTACATTGCATTTAACACTCTACCATTAATATTATGGTTCATGAGTTTACTCCACTAAGCAGGCATATGTATGGTATCAAAAGCTTTACTGTAATCAATAAAAGTGCAGTACCGCTTTTTACCTTTTGATAAGTATACATATCATTTAAGCCTTTGAAAACAAATATATCATATAAAGTGGAATAACTTTATTATTTCCTGCTTGTTCTTTACTTAGGAATAAAACCTGATTCTGAAACCAAATTTAAAAATATTTTAAATACAGATAACATCTTAGGAGAGGACGTTTTAAGAAATTCATTAAATATTAGATTATAACTACATGCCTTGTTATTTATTAAACTACATGTAGCCTTTAATACTTTTTCATCAGTAACTGGAGCATTTATGAATTCATTATTACATGAATTAATTAGAACATTAATGTCTACATAACATTAATTATTAGTTACATCTTTACAAATGAAATTTTTAAAGATTGCAAGGTAACATTCTGAAGCTCACTTTACACTTTAACTGAAGACCCTTTGAATTCCGATAAACCTTAGGATCTTTATTTTTAAAATTGAAGGTATTTTGAAAATGTTTCTTGTATTTTCTTAATTGCAAATTAAGTTCTCTCTTGTATTCTTTACACGCATAGTTAAGTTGTAGTTTACCTAAATCTGAGTGAACATTGTTATGGCTTTGTTTCGCAGCAGAGAACATATTGTGCTTATGCCTATAGAATTGCTTAATCCAATACTTTTTATTATTTCTACTCTTGATGGCTACGTTACTGCGTTTTGAAAACAACCTATCTGTTTTGCAGAACCTATTAATAAATCACAAATACTGTCAGTGATATAATCAATGCCGTTATTATCTAAATGGGTCATGTTATTTGACATCTTATGAAGTTCTCTCATTATTACTACCGAATCGTAATGAGTGTTCAGGCTTCCACTTGGGTCTTTTACTTAAGTTAAAACCATTCTTGACAAAACCAGAAAGATCACTTGCGCTAGTTTGTTTTGTTGGCGTACATAATTTATTACAGAGTGCTCTATGGCAATCAGACAACAGTGTATTAAAATCGTCAATAAAAAATCCTAAATACTTGGAAACACGTGTGAAGAAACAATCAAATAATCTACTGTACTAGAATCTCTACATGTAAGAATACCTATGTATCCATATTTCCCAACTGTTCCATTAGCAGTGAGAATATCCATATTTCTACACAATTCTACAAGTCTGTGACCGTAATTGTTGACATATTTGTCACACGCACGCACGAACACACGCACACACACACACACACACACAAACAATGTGTGATGGTCTGAATGTCAGCGTTGAATTCGCTAAAATGATGTTTGTTTCTGGTAGGAACTACGGCAAGTTTGAGACATGCATTGCGCCTTTAAAGCCTACTTGCTTAACGACGCAGATGGATCAAATTGAAGCCTTTCAGAGAGTCTTCAGCTACTTGTGTAAAAAGAAGAATTTGGATGGTAAAGACCATGACAACGACTTCGATGGCTGTAATATATTAACGGGTCCATCATGGCCTTGGAGGTTCAAACTATTACACAAGTACATAACATATCATCACAAGGGCTTGGAGGTTCAAACTACTATACAGGTGCATAACATATCATCACAATGGCTTGGAGGTTCAAACTACAACACAAGTACATAACATATCATCGCATGGGCTTGGAGGTTCAAACTACTACACAGGTACATAACATATTATCACAATGGCTTGGAGGTTCAAACTACTACACAAGTACCTAACATATCATCACAAGGGCTTGGAGGTTCAAACTACTACACAAGTACATAACATATCATCACATGGGCTTGGAGATTCAATCTACTACAAATGTACTTAACATACCATCACGTGGGCTTGGAGGTTGAAACTACCACACAAGTATCTAACATATGGGCTTGGAGATTCAAACTACTACAAAAGTACATAACATATAATCTCAAGGGCTTGGAGGTTTAAACTACTATACAAGTACAAAACATATAATCACGAGGAATTGAAGGTTCAAACTACTATACAAGCACATAACATATCATCACAATGGGTTGGAGGTTCAAATTACAACACAAGCACATAACATATCATCTCAAGGGCTTGGAGATTCAAACTACTACAAAAGTACATAACATATCATCACAATGGGTTGGAGGTTCAAATTACAACACAAGCACATAACATATCATCACAAGGGCTTGGAGGTTCAAAATACTACACATGTACATAAAATATGGGCTTGAATGTTTAAACTACTGCACAAGTACATAACATATCATCACGTGGGCTTGGAGGTTCAAACTACAACACAAGTACATAACATATCATCACAAGGGCTTGGAGGTTTAAACTACTATACACTATACAAGTACAAAACATATCATCACAATGGATTGGAGGTTCAAACTACAACACAAGCACATAACATATCATCACATGGGTTTGGAGGTTCAAACTACAACACAAGTACATAACATATCATCACAAGGGCTTGGAGGTTTAAACTACTATACACTATACAAGTACAAAACATATCATCACAATGGATTGGAGGTTCAAACTACAACACAAGCACATAACATATCATCACATGGGCTTGGAGGTTCAAACTACAACACAAGTACATAACATATCATCACAAGGGCTTGGAGGTTCAAACTACTAAACATGTACATAAAATATGGGCTTGAACGTTTAAACTACTGCACAAGTACATAACATATCATCACAAGGGCTTGGAGGTTCAAACTACAACACAAGTACATAACATATCATCACTAGGGCTTGGAGGTTCAAACTACTACACAAGTACATAAAATATGGGCTTGGATGTTTAAACTACTGCACAAGTACATAACATATCATCACTAGGGCTTGGAGGTTCAAACTACTACACAAGTACATAACATATCATCACGTGGGCTTAGATATTCAATCTACTACACAAGTACCTAACATATCATCACATGGGCTTGGATTTCAAACTACCACACAAGTATCTAACATATTTTCTTGGAGGTTCAAACTACTACACAAGTACATAACATATCATCATAAGGGCTTGGAGGTTTAAACTACTACACAAGTACAAACCATATCATCACAAGGGCTTGGAGGTCCAAACTACTACACACGTACCTAACATATCATCACATGGGCTTGCAGGTTCAAACTACGACACAAATACATAACATATTATCACATGGGCTTGAAGGTTCAAACTACTACACAAGTACCTAACATATCATCACATTTTGCACCGTATCTAACACTAATGTCATTTCTTTACCAAAAGAGGATTTTTTTATTGCATTGAGGATTAACGATGGAATAACATCATTCGGTAAAAGGTAATATTGGAAGCGTATACAAAACAAGGACTATTGCTGCGTTCCAATACGCTCGTGTTTACTACTTCGCTACATATAAATAGAATTCACAATCCCGGTGAACTCGTAATTACAAGTTGAGGACACGAAATTTAAAACGGAGCCCCAGTTGACGATTCATAATTACCAGTTGACCAGGGTTCGTGAACTCTATATACACAACGTGAACTCGTATTCCCGGAAAGTACGATCGCATTCGAACGCAGCATCAGCCCACAGTGGCAGTGGCGCCACTCCCTATATCACAACGGCTACAAATTGATTATAAATGCATAATGAACTTGCGTTACTAGGCAACAATATTGTTGTTTACGACGTGCCACGTCATTGCAACGGTGTACCTAAGTAGCGTAACCTAATTTCAACAACAGACGAATGTAATAGTATTACTAGACACATTTTCAAAACAGATATTCTCCACAATTTTATGAAATTGAAATTGATACATTTATTGAGAACAAAATTGGAGTTTATTCAAATTCAATTAAGATGTGCGTGATTTGCACATGGAATGTAAATTATGGCCTGGGTGATATGACCAATGTTCACGCATGCTTAGAGGTACAGGAAATACAAACAACGTTATCTTTGGTCGATTTGCAGATTACGTCAAGCATGCAGACTGTTTTTCGAAGGCGAATATGGAGAAAACTACAGCCACCTGCACAACAACTTTCCAGAGTGATACAAAGGCAGCCAAGGGAAGCAAGACCCGTTTGTGCCAGTAAGTGAATCACGAGAATGCATGAAAGTAACTGTCTTTTTAAAAATATTAAAAAAACAAATATACCGCTATCGATTTTGTACAGACTTCTTCCCAGATCAATGTCAGTTTATCAATATAAAAGGCTACCAAATTAATTCGAAACTGGTTTGTTTAACATACATCTTGAAGAAATGCTCAATTTATTGTACATAATGGTGGCTTCAACAAGCTCTATGACGTAGAATGTTTAATTTCAATATTATTAATACAAATATTTATCTTACAGAAAAAATCAACTAATGTTATACAATCAACCACATATATATATATATATATATATGGGAAAATCTGGCTTGCCGGCCACCTATACATTGCATACACGTTTGAAAGTCTCGAATTACTTGCTACTAGTTTTTACTGTCCGCTAACTGTCGAAGGCGGCCACCTGGCCAATATGGACAGGGAATTTGGACCCAAACAATCATAGACACCCTGTCGTTTGCTGACAAATATGCATTGACAATCCTGCGAGCCAATCTAGCGCAGCCATCGCTGATACCAACTAATTTCTCTCAGTATATATTATGTGTCATACCATCTGAACAATGTCGTCAAGAAGTATAACAAATGGCGATACTCTTGCCTAGCCCTAGCCTAGGCCACCGCCAGCTGCACAAACTTTCACTCCTTGTCTTCTTGGATATCAAAGCCGTTTCAGCTCGCTTTCTGTTAACCCTAACCCTAACCCTGCTTTGTTTTGAGAAAGGCTCAAATTCGACTCTAAGAGGCCAAGCTCCAACCAAAGTGAATGAACAAGGAGAAATTCGTCAATGTTACAATCCGCCTGACAGCAGTGGACCGTGAACAATCAGTTTCAATTACGTCACTCGGCGGATTAATAATTTGTTCTAGAGTGGTTAAAGAAATGTATTTGGTCCAAATATATTGTACGTACATTCATTATTTTATTAACCATAGCTTTGTACGTTCACCACAGTATGACCTAGTGACCGTGACAAATTATAATGACGCCACCTTGTGAGTTTCCACGTAATAAAATTCTCCATAACGAACACCTGTACATACTGAACATAATGCATAGTTCCGGCGGTGTCCGTTATGGACATGTTTCGTTATATATATATATATATATATATATATATATATATATATATATATATATATATATAACGAAACATGTCCATATATATTGCAGTGGTAAGTTGTTGCATGGGGAAACATATTTCTTCAAACAACATGTAGACTAAGATGTGAGCTTTGATGAGAAGACTGCTAACATTTGAGAGCAATCAGTCAAGAAGTGACCGCTCACACGACACAACATTACATTATACATATTTACAAATGTAATCCTGAAATTTCAATATCTATATATAATGCAATATCCGATTTTTATTTTGTTTTCAATCTGATCTATACATTGAATAAAGTTTATTCTCTTTAAAATTACTCAGTCAATCGGTTAGGGTTAGGGAATGGGTTAGGTATAAGGTTTGAGTTAGGATCAAGGTTAAGATTAGATAATGAGTTAGATATAAGGCTTGGGTTAGGATCCTGGTTAAGGTTAGGTTAACGGGTTAGGTATAAAGCTTGGATTAGGTTTAGGTTAATGGATTAGATATAAGGCTTGGGTTAGGATCAAGGTTTGGATTAGAAAATCATCTCTGTTTTTTTCAGTGAATAAATCGTGTCTGACGATTAATTCACGATGAAAATGTTACGAAAATAGGATAAGTAGTTTTCGAGATATTGCGTTATTTACATATATTGAAAATAATTTTTGAAAAAAACAAAAACGAAATTGAGAGATTTCTTGATAAAAAAATATCAGTCTACCAAATAAAATAACATATGATAGCTACTATAGTAATCATATAAATGACCGGAGTAGATTTGAATAGATACTACGCCATCATGTAATAAACGATTAAATAATTATTTGTTAAAATTTGTATTATATTTCATTTTCAATATGACATTAAATTGGGACTTTGGTTTGACATTTTCCCTGTTGTCATATGACGTTTTTGAATTTGGAATAATACTGAAAGTATATATCAATTCCGCTGCAGTACATACTCGCACGCACGGAAACATTCACGCGCGTACACATATACATTTTAAAAATAGGATATTTTATATGAATTTTGCGGACACAATTATGGAATATGTAGCTTCCATAGTTTTCTCTATAATATTTTACTATGACCTGTCGAATTCTATCGAATTCCATAAAAATCTATGGAAAATTTATGTAGATATAAACTATATCGATAGAAGCTGTACAATTATGTCGCTTTCTATGCAAAATTCTACTAATTCTGTAGAAAGATATGGGCCTAGACGGTGGGAGATAGAGAGACAGCGAGGGGGGGTGATAAAAAGATAGAGAGAGAAGAAGAGGGCAGGAAGATGATGGGAAGGAGGGAGGCACACACACACAGACACACAGACACGCACACGCACACGCACACGCACAAGCACACACACACACACACACACACACACACACACACACACACACACACACACACACACACACACACACACACACACACACACACACACACACACACACACGCTCATTAGTAATAGCACCAAATGTGTTCATTGATGTAATCTCATTCACTGAAATTCCAACATTGTTTTAGCAATACACCAGAAATTACTAAAATTATCAACTTTGAAGAATATGTAATATCGATATTAAACATGTCTATTATAGTTCCTTTTCATGAACTTCTTTCAACATATCCAAAAGGTTCATGCTTATCTGTAGAGATTTCGCCACATTATCATGATGCTTTCATCAGTACTAATGACGTTGACGTCCTGATAGAATGACCTGGAGAAGTTCGTCTGACGCCTGTTGGCGCACCCAAACAAGAAAGTAGAACCGGAAGAACAGGGTGAACTAGTGTACCAAATCCCGTGAAATAGTTGTGGCGAAGCCTACACTGGGGATTCAGAAAGACTGTCTAAGAGCAGACAAGATGAAAACAAGAACGATGTGGGCAATGCATCAAGAGAACAACACACGACGAGTAGAATGATCCGCCCTCCCAGATCATACAAACAACAAGAACCATCTTATATACTGGGAAGCAGTAATAATGGTAGACATGGAGTCCCACGTAGAAGAAACGATATGGATATGAAAGACAGAGCAAGCGATCAACCGATATGAAGGAAACTACGAACTTCCACACTTCTACGATGACGTCATCCTACCTGGAGGTCAACGTCATTAGTACTGACCATGACAATGTGTCGAAAGCTCTACAGGTCGACAAAAACCTTTGGGATATGTTAAAAGTGCATGACCACAATATTGACAGTTCTTTAACGTGATAATAATTTTACAGGACGTTGGATATTGGCCTTCGATTTACAACCGAGATAACAATGGTTTTCATGTTTTAGAATTATTCGTGACTATGTGAACTGCATAGTGAAACCTATTTCCTCGAAATGTGGAGAAGATGCCGCACGTTACATGCGTCGTATGTTTGTGTACTTTCTGAAACCTTCTCTCGACTTGATTGACTGCTACATTTCGGGTGAGTTTCTACACCGTCACTTTCTTACAGCATGGGAAATGTCAGTAAAATGTATAAACTAACTTAAACTTGCTGTATCACCTCGACTATCAGTCATACAAACAAAATCGTCGCAAGAGAGCAACAATCGCGTATTTATGTAATTACAAAATGCGCGATCATTACGGAAATTATTACCCCCATCAAAATAAGCACACATATTTACCAAAATTAGCTAAACAAGTAATTAAAGCAATAATAGAAATTGGGGGAATTCTTAAGAAGCAATTGCTTTTTTAGTGACCTGAAATCATTCGGTTATGTATGTATGTTGTGTATATGTTGGGTAAATAAAGTATTATTATAATTATTATTGCTGTTGTTGTTATAATTATTATTATCCTTATTATTTTCATTATTCTTATTCTCTTTCTTCTTCTTCTTCTTGTTCTTGTTCTTCTTCTTATTATTATTTTCTTCTTTTTCTGGTGACCCACCCTTATTTTTTTCATTCGGCTATATTTGTATTTTTATATGTTGTGTAAATAAAAGTAGTATTGTTGTTGTTATTATCATTATAGGGCGGGCTACATATCAATAACAACATGTTGGAGTCTCGATAAGACAATATTTCATTGTCCAGTTGCATCAGGAATTCACAACTTTGGGTGGCAATCTTGTTAAATCTTGTAAAATGTTGTTACAGGCGGCACGAGCCGCGTCGGCAACAGCGTTATGGTGACAGTTCTTGCTGTGATGGTTCTGCCCGTGTTGACGCTTCTCGGAGTGTAGCGGGCGATGTCCGGTTCACAGTTCAGCGTTTGAAGACGTCGCTGCATATTTACTCCAGAGTCAACGAAAACAATGACGTCATAAATGTCATATGTGTCAACATTACTGCTTTGGGGCGATAAATACCGTTTATCACTTTCTCCCGCTTTTTGGACAAAATGTTCCTGTTTTTTTTGCAATAAAAAACATGCAAAATCCGTGGTAAATCGACCTATTCGGTGCATACGAGACAATTCAATGTTTTAAAAATTTGCTTGGCCTCAAGTTATTTAATATGAAAATGCATATAAAACACTACGTTGGAAAACGACGAAAACCGCTAAAAACGGCGAAAGTTGAGTGCCGCAGGGTGGTTCCCGCTTCTCACGAGCAGATGTTGACACATATGAGACTAGTGGTTGGGTAGACGAACGCTTTGCTATGTTCAATGTAGTAAGAGTGCAATATTGACATTGGTACGAGATTTCCAAACATGCCGTTTTATTTTGGTTAAAATCCGTATTTATAATTTAATTTCTAAATAGATCGATATAAAACTGTTCATTGGTTAATGAGCTGTCGATATCTACCGTGCTTCGAAATAAACCTACAGCAAGCAAAATCCTCTAGGTTTCGCTAGAAATCTGCGTAGTGATTTTTCCAAAAATATGAAACAAATATGTAAGATTACGGCTGTATTCCTCCACAAATCCCAAAAATCCGTTGAACATGAATAATCCTTACGAATCGGCATGTGTCGGACCTTCTATATCGCACTATAACGCTTCGTCATGTAACGGTCGATTTTTGTGAAGCTTGAAAATAAATCGTATTAAAAATGTTCAAACTGCACACATGTGCGTGCGTAGGCGTAATATATCAAATGTTATGACGTCATACTTAATATAGCAGTAGTAACGTACTAACCACAGAAGCAGCAGCGGCAGTAGTAACGGCAGAAGAAGCAGTACTAACAGCAGAAGCAGCAGCAGTAATGGTAGAAGCACCTGTAACGACATAAGCTGTAGTAACGATAGACGCAACAGCGACAGAAGTAAAGGCAGTGATCCAAACATTCTTTAAGCTTGAAACTTTTAGTTCCATTGAAGAATCTATTACCTAGCCGCTAAAGTAACTGATTTTATTAACGCCTTGATATTCCGATTTGTTAATGTGTTCATGTTATTTGCTTAATTATTTGCTTAATAAACTGAGTGAACCTCTGATGTCGTTGTCGTCGTCGTTGTTGTTAAAGTGACTGGGCGGTTAATCTCAAGTTGTGGTTGAAATAACAAGCAATACTACAAATGAAGAAAAAAATGCGTTTGAGTTTATTTGGCAACGTTTCGTTTTTTAAACAGTTGTTTAAATACGATGACATGACCACACAATGAAAAAGTTGACATTATTTGGAGAAACACCTCGAAGAACAAAATTACATGCATAAAAATATTACAATACTTATTACAAAATTACTTACATATAACTATTACAATATATGCAAACATACATACATGTGTGCGTGCGTGCGTGCGTGCGTGCGTGAGTGTGTGCGTGCGAGCCCCCTAACCTTTCTGATTCTAGCCATGACATATTTTGCAGTCTGCATCAGTTGTAATTTTGCTTCCCAGTTATGCAAAGTCCTGAACCTCTTCAAATGCATCACTGTTGGTTATGGTAATGGGTTTTTCTGTGTAGTAGTTGTTCCTCAAAAGTTTTTGCTGTGTTGAGTTATAGCCCGATCTGAGGTGCTGTTGTTGTGAGTTTGTCCATCTTGTTTTGTCTTAAAGGTCCATCCTAAATTCGATTGTTTTGCTGATCTCATGTCAAATTCTTTTTTTCGAAATATAAAACCTACTTGGTACATGGTCGCTCGTTTGTCCACCTTTTGTATTTCGTTTTGTGAAACCAAGAAACAAAGTATTGAATTACTTAAAGCATGGTCAAACATTAAATAAAGTGAAAATGGAAACGTTGAAAACTTTGTCATGTTATGAAAATCTGACTTGTCAATGTTGGGTCCTGGCTTTAGATAGTGGTGGATATATATATATATATATATATATATATATATATATATATATATATATATATATATATATATATATATATATATATATATGAACGAAATCTTTGTGCCATAATTGCAACATGGCTTATTGATTCCCGGAGAAATCTAGTTGGTGTTGGAAGGAACATGTCTGCCGGCGGTGAAGTTTAAAACTATGTAAAAAAAACGTATCTTTACGTGTTGGTATTATTAACAGGCATTTTCCATAGATGAGTCAGTGCTTTGTGGTGTTGTATGTAGGAAATCAACAAGAATGTATAAACGTTTGGACAGCTAGAGCAAATCGGGACGGACAACGACAGAGAATGTTAGTTCCACAATTTCTCTTCAGCATGCTTTTGTATATAGCTGTCATTCACAAAGGTTGCTGTGATCTATAAAGCTTGACATCGTCTTGTATTGTGAAATAGAAGCTGTCGTTCAGTAGAATTTCACATTTGCCTATATGTATGAAACTATAAAATAAATTTAGATTTTGCTCACATGGAAATTGGCGAACGTGTGTAAAATTTACATATTTGTAAAGGGATATAGCAGTAATAGCGTATATGTAATTAGATGACAAAACATCAGAATTGACACTGTGTGTACCGGTAACTTCATCTCTTCACAAATGACCTAGATACGTATTAACAAAATGATAAAAGAACAAATTAACAGAAGTCTATTGAAAATGTTTTTATTGTACAAACGTTACAACTGCTGTTGAACCACTGGCAACTAGACAAGATGACATGTAGAGTTGAGATGTTGCAGATGACCACACATGTTTCCCAGCCATGGACATTTGTTATCAATTTGATTGACAACTTGACAGTGTGACAATGTAGTCTATTGTTGATACTGCTCGTGAACAGCCTACTATTGGCACTCAAAGTGTAAACTGTCAATACTAACTGAAACACAACACATGTATTGAAGTACTTCTGATATAGCTGAATCGGAAGTAATATTTGTCAACACACTTCTGCGTGTGCTCAAGTGAAGCTTGTCAGCACACTTCTGCATATATTATGTACTCAAGCAAAGCTTGTCAACAAACTTCTGTATATACTATGTGCACAAGTAAAGCTTATTAACATTAAAGGTTCAGTTCGATTTTACGGCCATCTCATTTCAAATTCATTTGCAAATATATAAATCGATCCTATCTAGTATCGGACTACGACATGCCAGCTCGTTTGTGTCAATGTATTATTTAGTTTTTTACGAAATCATCAGACAAACCATTCAATTACTTTTCGCTCAGTTGAAAATAAAAAAGGACAACATGGCAGTGAGTAGCCCGCCTCTATATAATATAATATACTTAAAGCTTTACACATTTTTACAAGTTACCTAATATAATTATCAAAGTCAATTCTTTTGATGGTTTCAATAAAAGTAGACATTCTTTTTATTAAACCGACTGCGCATATTATTTAAACTATTCACTCACTACATATTTAAACATCAATGAACCTGATTTGTAATGCGCTCAATGAATTGTGGAGGCAGCTTTGACTGCATCTGTGTAACCAACACACAACTGCACCTGTGTTACACAAATACGTCACTGTATCTGTGTTACACCAACAAACCACTGCATCTGTTTTACCAACTCACCACTGCATATATGTTACCAACACATCACTGCATATGTGTTACACCAACACACCATTGCACCTGTGTTACACCAACACACCACTGCATCTGTGTTGGGTGTATCTTGGCAACGCCAACACACCATTGCACTTGTGTTGAAGTGTAGCTTGAAAACACCAAAACACAAATGCATATGTGATGAAGGGTAGCTTGACAACACCAACAAAATATTGCACCTGTGTTGAAATGTAATTTGAAAACACCAACACACAAGTGCATATGTGTTGAAGTGTAGATTGACAACACCAACACACCACTGCATATGTGTTGAAGTGCAGTCTGACAACACCTACACACCACTGCACATGTGGTGAAGTGTAGCTTTAAAGCTTGACAACACCAACATAAACCATTGCATATGTGCTGAAGCGTAGCTTGACAACTCCAACACACCACTGCACCTGTGTTGATGTGTGGCTTGACAACACCAATACACCAATGCATCTATGTTGAAGTATAACTTGGCTTGGCAAACATATCATAATTGTTAAGCAGTTCCAGTTGTAAACAGTTGGATTGTTATGCACGGGAGCTATGGAGGATATACTTGCTGCCAAGCTACTCTAGAATCCAGGACATAACCCTCTCCGGACATAACACCCTCCAGACAAAACCGGCAGGGGTTTTGTCCAGAGGTGGTTATGTCTAAAGGGGGTTTGTCCAAGTGGGTTATGTGCGACGGGGTCCGGTCACCTCTACTCTATGATGACAAACCAAGAGTGAGCACATCAAGGCAGGTTTGACAGACACTTGGTGATGTTGTACTTAATGATTTGCATACAACAAAGGTCCGCAGTTTATTGTAGTATCGCTCCAACTGAGATGGCTGAAATAATGTTCTAGTTTTCTTGTGCAGTCTAAATGAGAACGTAGTGTGTATCTGAAAACTTAAATGTATAAATACATTTTAAATACATCCAAACCAATTATATATGCTATGTAATTTTGTAGTTTTTATTTCCCATCTTTCGTTTCGCGCGCTAAGCATTGTGCGAACAAATGTTTATTACGAGTGCATCTTGCAAAACCATCAGGCTTAAGCAAGGCGAAATATCACGTAAAACAACTGTGTGAAGTGTCACTGACAACTTACCATGAGGTTTGGAGTACGACGCGGATTTCCGTTCATTGCCGAAAACAAGACGTCAACATCACTTAGTTTATGCAAAGTAGTTACTACAAACAACTGCACGGACCATTCTATGTATTAAGTAGATGAGATGTTAGTTATTTATATTTCATATATTACATAAACATTTATATTTCATATATTACATAAACAGGTTGCATAACGTGTCACTGATATCGCCATTAGTAGCACAACCAATTATGTTAAACGCAAAACATTTTGTTATTAATTACGCGAATAATATCCATATGAGCAGTGGCTGCCGAATTAAATTCGTTTTTAAAGTAGCTACATGATTTTAAAGTATCGTGCGTCGGCCAACCTGGAGTACCAAACTGAGTCATCGTTGCGAGCGACGCCGAGTAAACTTCCTCGTAGTGACCCTTTAGCGAAATGCCAGCAAGATGCAATAATATGCAATAAAAAAGATATCAATCATCAAGAACAGATGCAACCTTCCATAGGTGAGTAATATGAGTTTACATTGTTCGTACGTATTCTTTATTCAAGCTTATGTTACGAATCACCTATTTTGCTGTGTGTGTGTGTGTGTGTGTGTGTGTGTGTGTGTGTGTGTGTGTGTGTGTGTGTGTGTTTGTGTGTGTGTGTGTGTGTGTGTGTGTGTGTGTGTGTGTGTGTGTGTGTGTGTGTGTGTGTGTGTGTGTGTGTGTGTGTGTGTGTGTGTGTGTGTGTGTGTGTGTGTGTGTGTGTGTGTGTGTGTGTGTGTGTGTGTGTGTGTGTGTGTGTGTGTGTGTGTGTGTGCTCCATATAACGTTTAATGCACGTGATATGTGGCGGGTGCGGATGACTGAAGCGGACAGAAGTGTTCTCCGCGTCATTCTAATTTGCAGATGATCGATTTATGTTTAATATATGGTCAGGGCTGCGTAAATAAAATTGGACGTGTTAAATGCTCTACAAGAAGTCACACGTGTTTGTTAAATCGTTTATATCGCTACGTTATAAAAACAAGAACACGCCCGTGTCGATTACATATACGTGATATGTTCAATTGTCAACGTTTCAAAGTCAACCTCCCTGAGAATAATGTAACCAATATTTGAATGACATTTAAAGTCACTTAATTACCAAGGCATTGGTAACATACAACCATCCCCCCAGTCCAACAAACTCACCCGCTGTCTTGATTTATCAGCCCACAACTACCGAACATATTTGATTTAACAATTGGCTTAGCGTATTAGTCAACCCGCCACACCTCGGCAAATATATCTTCATCGATTTAGTCAACCATGCCACACTTCAGTTTTGGCACTACCTTAAAATTAAGTACCGATATTAAATGCTCATACAATGCGACAGTCAGTCTATGGTGCGCTACACATACATATTTTGTATTTATAGAAATTGTTTGTGCTACTAAAGGCGATATCAGCAACAGTCTGTGCAACCTGTTTATGTAATATATGAAAGATAAATAACTAATACTATATCATCTATTTAATCCATAGAATGGTCCACGCAGTTGTTTGTAGTGTTTACTTTCAATAAAGCAATACTGCCGTTGATGATTACCCAAGTCATGTCGGAACGAATAACGTTTCGTGTTTTTACGCTTGAACTCAAAGATGGCCGTGGCATTTGCATGTTTACGCCATTACGTAGATATAGACAATAGCTTCTCTAGTCTCTCTCTCACTCTCTCTCTCTCTCTCTCTCTCTCTCTCTCTCTCTCTCTCTCTATCTCTCTCTCTCTCTCTCTCTCTCTCTCTCTCTCTCTCTCTCTCTCTCTTCATCCTGATGTTGACCTGTCACCTGTCACCTGTCACCCCAGCCACTGTCGGCGTAGTTGTAGAAACGTGGCAAATAGTTAGGAGCAGCCTCTCCTCCATCGGGCCTGGTCGACCTTTGTGTTTTCTAGCTATTTCTACCTGACGATTCACGTTTGATACTTATAACTAGACATTTTAGTACATTGGATATGATAATCAAATTTACACTCCCAAAATGCCCTACATCTAAGTGTACAATTCAATGGTCGCGATATATTTGTTTGCACGGTGTTATTTTTATTGGGGTAGTCGAAATGATGTCCTCTATTAAATTTCTATTTGTGAACCATTAGTATCACCAACTTGATCCCTGGCAAATATGAAAAATGTATATATATATATATATATATATATATATATATATATATATATATATATATATATATATATATATATATATATATATATATATATATATATATATATATATATATGTATTCATTAAACACACATTGACAGTAAATGCATTGCTTGGATTCGTCGGGCAGAAGAAAGTAAAAATCGTATATAACCTGTGGTGTCAATACAAGGTAGCCCGATAAACGAATAGGTGACTATAAGCTTGGCCTAGTCTCGCTTATCCGACACTCGCTCGATAACTCGCCGAGTAGAGTTTTGTTTCGAAGACGGGGTTTACCCATTTCATTTTGTGTAGTCGTTACCCTGAAGCACCAGCAGCCAATCAGCGTCATTATCGGGATTCTACACCATAACATTCTTCTTCTTCTTCCATTTAAGCTCAGGACTCTGTGTTAGCCACATATAAATGTGGCTAGAGTATTTGGCTAGAGTAGTTTACATGATTTAGTTTTTCAGATGACCCTGCTGAAACGTGGAACTTTCTGTTGCTCAGTTACTCAATAGCGGCCGCCTGGGATTTTGGAGGCTCGCGCACGGGAACTTACCTTTAATTGGTAGTCGCTGGTCGGACTTGTAGCTATGAGTATTTCGTAGGAACGTTCTTTGAAGTGAGGGGACGGGTCGATCAAGATAGGAAGTTGGACGAAACACAAATGATTCAGCGTACATCCGGACATGGGATAAGCTGACATATCCACGTTTCAGCAGATAAATCTACAGATCAATTTACTACTACCACCCCTTGCTAGCGAGGATGATGGGATTGGTAAGGAGGAGGTTCAGGAGGGACGCTGTGCGCTTGGTCACCCATCATTATCTGTGACGCCACCAGTTGTATAATCAGAGAACTCCGCCATCTGGCGAATGACATGATAACAACACCACCTGCCGGATGACCTTAGAATTAAGTGTAATCGGATGGATAATGTAGAAACTACTTTGTATAACTAACGCCCATCTATGTGATAGTTGAGAAACATTTAACTAAACTTCACTTATCAGAGCACCGCTTTTCAGCATATCAATTAGTTCATGGGTATAGTCACACGTACCTTTTGGTTAACTGATTTATTTAGATAGCCTACTTTCCGTGTACTCACTGAACAGGGAAGTTAAGTTGAATGCAAACGCTTGCTGTTGATCTCTCCCGAGCTGCACTGATCAGGCTATTTAAATATTCTGAAAGATGGGTGCGTCGTATTAACATAAAATGATGTCACATATTACAAACACGTATTATGCAATACAAACTCAGTCAAATTTTCCTGGGTTGGTGCCATGTGTATTACGTGGTGAACCCATCATATTCATTTAACGCTAAATGAAGAAATCTTTTAAAAATGTATTATTCTGAATGCAATGTACTTGTGCGTGCTGCTATTTTCTCATAATACACACAGATGCTGGAAAGCCAGTCCGATATGGCTTCCTTGTTGTCCAATTCCAATGCGGAAAAGATTCAGGCTATATGCATGTGAGGTTCTTCATCGCTTCATATTAGATGTTGTAGAAATGTGCAGTGTCATTCAAACGAATTTTGTTCTTAAAATGTAAATACACGTGTGCTGAATTCGTGATAATATTAAAATTCTAATATATTTTAACAAGGGTATTTTGGATGTGACATACACTATTTAATATGTGAATTCGTGAGCAATATTTAGATGAAATGGTAAATTTGCGATTTGTATCCACCTTGAATCGTCCGAGACAAAACACATTTGAACAATGCCGATTATTTGTGCTACTATCTTCTATATTGTTACCGTCAGTTGTTTTTCGTTTTCTGTTCTACCGTTGCCATAAACAATAGTTCAGCTGTCATTATTAGCGCCATTTTGTACACGATGACCTGGTCATGACGTAACGAGATAGTTCCGTCCTAATCGCACACGGCTGAAGTCGTATTGTATAGAGCATATTGAATGCGTGTGTAATAATATCTGGAAATATAGAAACAAATGCGTGATGGTCTGAATGTCGCCGATGAAGTCGCTAAAATGATGTATTTTGGTAGGAACTACGACAAGTTTGCGGAGTGCATTGAGCCTGTGAAGCCTCGATGCGGAGAGAAGCAGATGCTCACTATCGAAAACTTGGACAGAGGTTTCAGCTTCTCGTGTGATAAGAAGAATATAGATGGTAATGACTGTGACAATAATCAATATATTCAGATACATCCTAATTAAGGTGAACGGAAAAATACTTCGAACTATAGTGTCTACACCCGCTTGTCTTTTATCTGTCATAAGATATTGACATACATAATAACAGTTAACATATTATCACATGTAAAAAGGGCAATTGTTGCACTATATCTAGCAGTAGTATAATTCTTTTACCAAAAGAGATTTTTATTGCAATGAGGATTAATGATGGAATGATATAATTCGTTTAAAAAATTTGTTGGAAGCGAATGGAAAGCGCAGACTATTGCTGCGGTCCAGTGCGCTCGCGTTTACCACTTCACGGCATGTAAATAGAGTTGATGAACCCCATGGACTCGTAATTACCAGTCGAGAACTCGAAATTTAAAAGGAGCCCAACTTGACGACTCGAAATTACGTGTTGACCCAGGTTCATTGATTCTATTTACATGTCGTGAACTCGTATTCACGGGAAGTACGAGCGCATTGGAAAGCAGCATAAGTTTACATTCCCCGAGAGTGGCGCCACTCATCATATCATCACTGCCAAAACTTAATTATAAATGCATAATGAAAGTCTGGCGGAGTGCTACAAACGATTAGTTTGCTAGACAACATTATTAACGTTTACGACGTGATACGTCAGCATCAACTTAGCATTGTGGTCATGGTAGACGCATTCTCAATACAAATACTATCCACATTTCAATGCAACTGAAATTTCTTGAGAAAAAAATTGGAGTTTATCAAATGAAATAAAAATGGTGCAATATCTGTACATGAAATGTAAATTGTGGCAGGGGTGATATGACCAATGTTCACGCATGCCTGGAGGTACATGAAATACAAATAACGTGATCTTTGGTCGCTTCGCAGATTACCTCAAGCATGCAGACTGTTTTTTCAAAGATGCATCTGGACGAAACTATAAAAACCTGCACAGCTGAGAGTTGACAGGCGGTCAAGGGAAGCCAGACCCCTTCATGCTAGTAAGTGATTCAGGAGAACTCTTTTGACAAACATTATGGAAAAGAAATATACCACTATCAATGTTTGTGCATACTTCTTCCCAGAGGAATATCAATGTCAAAAAGGCTATCAAATAATTTGGTAACTGGTGTGTTTTACACACATCTTGAAGAACTGTTAAATTTACTCTACATAATGTTGGCTTCAAAGAGCTCTGTGACGTAGAATGTTTAAGTTCAATATTATTTATACAAATATTTATTTAACTGTTTAAAAAAATCAAAAGATGATTTTATCAGGAAAGAGATGCGAACTCGGAAGTAATATATATATATATATATATATATATATATATATAAATATATATACACAAGTGCGAGTTGCGTCAAAGCAGGGAAGACGGCATCTATAGAGAACAGGCTATATATATATATATATATATATATATATATATATATATATATATATATATATATATATATATATATATATATATATATATATATATATATATATATATATATATATATATATATATATATTTGACACAACTCGCACTTGCCGCGCAGTCGGTGTCGCGATGTCAAGACGCCGATGGTGTATTAAAGACGGGCCCGGAAAAGCGGGAGCCGGACTGAGAATAATTTTTAAATAAAATATTTTAACATAGCAAAACTATAAGAAAGCCGCCGAAAATACAAACATGTATCTAACGACGAATTTGTCAACGCATATTGAACACATCCATCCTAATAAATCTTCTTAGATCAACAATATATATACCTATGCATCTCCACCGTAGTGTCATGTTCTGTGCTTTGGGTTCAGGCCAGGCCGAATAAAACCGAATAAAGACAAGGTTGTTTTGCTATGCAAATTAGGGAATCCGTATATATGCAAAATGCATAGACATAATGATAATTTGAATGATAATTATAATAATAATGAGGGTTTATTTCAGACAATGAACAACATGTTCATAGAAAATAAATATAAGCAATAAAAGCAACACGTTTAAAATATACATACAAGGATGTGATGCACTAAATCCCTAATTTCGACGTACAATACATGTCGCTAATTGCAATATTCTTAAGTCATACGAAGGCTTTCTTGGTGATCCCTTTACAAGCATAGCAAATATGTGCTAGCGCAATTCAGGTAGCCCTACATCTCATAGGCAGCCTGTTAAAAAATCCTGTATGAATTGTTATAAGCCACTTCAAAATGCTGAAAAGTTGCTTTCTACAATTCGTCCATGCCAGACCCAGACGCCGATACGAAAAGTAATTTTTAATGAAATAATAATATTGGCATAGTAAACGTCATGAAACGTGTCGTAAATACAACTATGTGTGTATAGTCCACTTTGTAACCACAAAAGACGCGGCCACCGAATTCCTAAGACGCGGCCATCGAATCGTCGATCGTTATCAGAGCTCACAAGAAAGGCGAGACCTTCAAGATACGAGTGTGAATTGTCGCAGTGGAGACGGCCCCCGACGTTGAGACAACCCGCTGTCTTAAACACTTATTCATTCAATCCTCTTTGTGCCATGTGGCGCATAAGGCTTCAACAAGAGGGCGCCACTGAAATCGGTCTGCAGTCCGTTTGTTGATGATGTCCCATGGCAGGCCACATTATTTCATCGCCTTTTCACTGTTCGTCTGCATGTTTCTTTCGGGCGTCCACGTTTCCTTCTACAATCCGCTCTCCAGGCCATCTCTATCTTCGCCTCTTGTTCTGTGTGGCCAGGGATGCTGCGTCTGTTTTGCGGAGCAGCTCTTCATTTGTGATTGTGTTGGGCCGAAATACCCGTAGTATCTTCCGTAGACACCTGTTTGGGAAGGTCTCGAGCTTGTGTGCTAGTTTGGCTGACAATTTCCAGCACCCGGAGCCATAAAGTAGTACACTGAGAACGTTACTGTTGAGTCGCCGACTAGTCGCCGATTAGTCGCCGACGAGTTTGTCGTGATGTGCATGCACTCCCACGACGCGGCGCTGTTGTCGAAGACAGTTTTATCCAGTTTTTGTCGCGTCATAAAATATCAAACATGTTTGATATTAAAGACAAGTTGTCTGGGAAAAATCGTCGCGGACGAGTCGTGTCGTGACATGTATGCCGGTACACCCTCGTCGACGACTCGTGGCGACAGATGTTTTGCCTGCTGAAATGCTTTGAGGCCCTTGGCAAATGAGGAGCTTCAACATAGTCATGGGACTGCCTGTAAAAACTGAAAATGACGCAGTTTGAGTGGAACGTTGAACGCGAGGAAAAGCTACTTGATTGGTGGCAGGAGAGGTCCTGCTTGTAAGACTCCAGTTCAAAATTGTACAATAATCAAGAACAAAAAGCAAATGCCTAGGAGGAAGTGGCCATATTGTTGGAACAATCTTAATATATGCATCTAGAGATCTGCGACCTTATGACGTCAGAGTACGTACTTGTAACGCACTTTAATTTTCGTATTTTTTGGCCGAACCGATGAACGTGGCAAATTGTTGTTTGCAGAAGGTCCTGCCACAACCACCAGGAATGCGTGCATCGACCTCTCGCCGATGCGAGTCGCGTCGTGAAGTGTATGACCTCCTCAGCAAAGACGTGTCTGAGACAAATTATCTGCGACAAGTTGTCGGGTCGTGACGTGCATGCCGGGGTTTAGTTGCTTGGATTTCCAGATGGACTTCACCATAGCGAAAGCCTGGCTTACCTTTCGGATTCTAGCAATGACATCTGTTGTAATTTTGCTTCCCATGTCCTGTCCAAGACACCACTGTTGATTATGATAAGGGGTTGTCTGTCTTGTAGTTCTTCAACAGTTTGGTTTTGGCTGCGTTGAGCTGTAGCCCGATCTGTCGTGTTGTTGTTGTTGTTGTTGTTGTTGTGTTGTTGTTGTTGTTGTTGTGAGTTTGTCAGTCTGGTTTGGCCTTAACGGTCCCTCCTAAATTCGATTGGTTTGCTGGTTTCATTTCAAATTCGTTTTGCGAAATATCAAACCTACGTGCTACATGGTCGTTCGTTTGCAACTTTTGTATTTCGTTTTGTGAATCTATCAAACAAAGTATTAAATTACTTAATGCTTAGTCAAACATTAAGTGAAGTGAAAATGGAAACGTTGAAAACTCACGAATTTCACACTTGGTGAATTTTTTTAACTTTGTCGTGTTATAAAAGTCTGACTTGTCAATGTTCGGACAAGCCGCTTTTACAAAGAAGCCAACCTACCGTTGGTGGTGGTTATCTAATCATTGGCGTCACTCCTACTTAGTTCAGGGTTAGCTTAGTGACAATCAGTAACTGTGGTAGTAGAAACTGAGTGATATAGCTTACTTCACCGGCGTCCAGAAAATTCCAAGTTCTTCAACAATTTGTGAATTTTAATCAGACAACAGCAACAACAGATACCTCTTCTCACAATTAGCTTATGTCGATTGACTCGATCAAATGCTTTTGAAGTATCTAGAAACGCGGAGCGCGGACAAAAGCACCATTGGTACTGACTAAATAACACTATTTTTAACATTAACCATAATCAACATGACCTGTCTTGAAATGTTAATATAACTAATATTAGATTGAGCTGTCTTAAATAATATTATAAGAGACATTGTTAGGAAGTTAATTTAAGTTGATACGTTGGTGACGTTGACCTGGTCAGAATGAATGTGAACTATGGTCGTATTATAAAGTGACAAGTTATTATTTAAACAATGCAAGTATACAAATGTACTCACCAGTTATTCATTGTTGATTAAATTATTGATGATGTAGGAATATTTATTGGGATGGATGGTTTTAATTTGCGGCGACAATGGAAACATATTGTTTCCCTCAATCCTTGCACGGCGCAGCATCCGTCCTAATTTGGCTTATCCGATTCTCCCCCCCCCCTCGTGAACTCACCGAGAAGAGATTCTGAGGCGAAGCCTCCATCTGAGCGTCCGGGCCCGGCGCAGTCTCCACCCGGGCCAGGCGCCTCCACCCGAACGTCCGAACCCGGCACTTCAGTCCAGATGGACGGAGGCGCCTCATTCATCCGGGCCTGGCGCCCTTTCCAGGGCGTGGGCCCGGCTTTCATACTTCTCTAATTTGTGCGTTTCGGATTTTGTCAAGCATACTTGCTTTATATGATGAAATTGAACGGGTGGCTCAATTAACCCAGTGGCTCAACTAACACTGCCTTCCCCTACTAAATGTGTATACATCTTAATAATGGTGATTTTGTTTAGTTTAATTCGTATCATCAACATCATGAGAGAATCGCTGTAAAATACTATTTAGGGAATTAGTCTGGATATCACTTTGGAAATACTTACTAATCCCCCATCGTCCGAGAAGGCCGGGTGAGTAGCACAAGATAATCGGTGTATTTATTACACACGCCTAACCGATTCTTAACAACTTCAAAGTTGGGGACTATAATAATAATTATTATTCACTGTCGCCACAGTCGGTTGTCACCTGGTTGCTTGGTGTGTAGCCGATGTTCCTTTAACTAAGTCTACCCTGACATGAGATAAGGACAGTACGGCTGTTAATGCTGGAAAAGCAAGGGTGTGCACAGTCGAGAATGGCACTGGGGCTCTGCGAAACAGTTAGTGTAACGTTGGGGCTCGAGAAACTGCTGTGGATGAAAGCGGACGAAAGTTACTGCCACATTTATGATCTCGCAAACGCTGTCAAGCTTAGTCACCCATTAGTTTACCATGCTACCTTGTAGTGACGGAAAGGAAAATACTCATTAAGGGGCCATGCATAAAGTACATCACGGAGTGTCCGGGTAAGCGTTACGGGGCGTTACATGTGCGTGCATGCGTGCTTGCGTGCGTTTTTTGTGCGTCTAGCTGTCGATATCAGACTGATAGCACTGATGGCTGTGCCAGATTTTGGGTATATTTCAACTGAATTCGAACGGAAAAGGAATGCGGACTATACCAAGCATCAGTAAAGCATGTAATTGTACGCGAAAATTATGCAAACTTGGCTAAAAATTAGATGTATGCATAATAAGAGGGGCTCTTTCTCAAAACGAACGTAGTTTTGGGGTGTACAAGCCAGAGTTACGAAGCGTGACAAGGGTGTGGGGGGGTCTTTAAATGTACACAAATAGCTTGACGTACTTTATGGATAGCGCCTAAAAATAAAACAAATAAGACAAAGGTGTATGGCGCAATGAAGCCTAAATACACCACCAAGTGCTACTCGACCATCATTGACTTTATCTACGTGTTTGATCGAATTAAGGAAATCAACGATTCTTGGTACTACTTTCAAAACACGCAAGGTGGATCCAGACCTCTGACATTCAAGAACACATGCCCAGGTATGAATGGCATTCACCGTACACAACAACATGTATATTTGTGCATTGCCACAGGATTTTCGTTAGTCTGGAATAGTTCATTTTACTTTTCCATATTATCAGGCTGTTGTTGTGTGTAGTGAATGTTGTAGTATGACTGGCATTCATCGAATACATAAATACATTCTATTTGTGGAATATTGCGCAATTGTTAGTGGTATGAAATGGTTTATTTTACTTTTCCATATTATCAGGCTGTTGTTTTGTGCATGGAGTGTTGCAATATGACGGGCGTTCACTGTGTACAGCAATTTGAGCAATATTGCACAATTCCCCATTATCTGGAATGGCTATTGTGTCTCCATATTTCCTGGCTATAGCTGTAGGCGGTGATTGTTGCTCCTATTTCATAATCATATGCCCATGTTAATCGCTTGTTGTGTGGGATGACTGTTGCTGTTTGACTGACAGCGACATCCACTTTAAAGCATGTCATCTTCGACAAATAGTTCATGCCGGTGGTTGGCTGTTATTTGATCACACTAAATATGTTTGTAAAGTACATTTATGTGTTATTATGTAGTGAAGTGAGTCCAACGCCATATAGCGTGGTTGAATGCATGGGAATGCGTGGTTGAATACATGGGTAATATTGAGTGTACAAATGCAAAAATGTAAGGGGCCTGGGGTGGGGGTTGGGTCTCCATTATAGGAGGTATGTTGGGACAAATGACCGCCTCACCTTTGCTACCTTTACGTGTCATTTAATAATGGCTGTTCTCGATGAGCTAATTTGTATTTGCGAATAAGCTATATCTCATCGATTTACATGTATGGTATTTTCCTCGATGAACATGTTGAACATGTTTATACTGGATGTTAAGCTACTTCTCTCATCAATACGTGTATTGTATTATCTCAATGCATTTATTAAATGACCTTTAGCAACAATTACTCTTTGTGTGTTCAAGTAGCAAACAAGCTCAGGTTTCTACCATTACGCATCAGAAAGGTATTAACATTAGGCATCAGCACGGCATAAACACCATATCGTGGACTACCTTCTTAGGCATACATGAGTAAATCCATATCAAATTGGATTCCTAAAAAGCAATGTCATGCTTAACAAATGTGCTATTTTTTGGAAGAAATCACTAAGTGGGTAGAAGAGAGGTCACCAGTAGATATGATCTACTTAGATTTTCAGAAAGTTTTCGAAAAAGTACCACATCAAAGAGTTCTGCTTAAATTAAAATCCCATTCTTTCAGGGATGCCATGGTCGATTGGATTGAAAATGGCTGCCAGACAGAAGACAACGTGTTGTAGTAGTTGTGCAGGTTTTAAACTGGAAATCAGCTTTGAGTGGGATACCACAAGGATCAATATTAGGTTTTTTATTATTCTTAATATATCAATGATTTGGACAATTATATAAAAAAAATCGTACTGAAATTTACTGGTGACACAAAAGTGTTTAGAAAGATTTTAAATGATGGTGATAAACAACATTTACAAAACGACCTTGACAAATTAGTTAAATCTTCTAAAAATTGGAAGATGGTAATACATTTTGGGAAATGTGAATTCCTAGAGAAAAGGACTTAGGATAAAATATAAGGGCTGACTTGAAAGTTTCAGCGTAGTGTGGTATAGCAGTTTCCCAGGGTAATCAAATTCTAGGGTTGATTAGGAGAAATATAACATAAAAGGACAAGACCTAACTATGCCTCTGAATAAAGCAATACTTAGGCCTCATTTAGGCGGGTTACCCATAGATGAAAAATTTTGGAGTTTTCATAAACCAATGGCTTCCTTGTCCGTTTGTCATCTGGACCTATGCCTTGTATGGCAATCTTGTTAAAATCGGAGTATCAAAACATTAATAATATAACAGTTGCTTCGTCGGCTAGGATATGGATTCGTCAATGGACTTGAGTCTCCAGTTTAAAGAATGTTTGAATCATCACCCTTACTACCATCATGAAAATATACCGTCGTATGCCATGGTAAAACACCACGGTTTACCGTGTTATAACATGCTATCATATCTACAAAATATGTAAAACATACAAAAAACGAAACGCCACAAATTCTTTCAAAACTCATTGTTAATTTTGTTTCATCTGGAGTATTACTTAATATATCAACTCGAACCTGAGAATAGCCGCCGAGTCACCTTAACAACAACGACGGTGACAACAACAACAACGACAACAATGACAACAAAGGTTCACTCAGTTTATTAAACAAGCAATATGAACACATTACCCAATCTGAATTTCAAAGCGTTAGTATGTTCAGTTACTTTAGCGGCTAGATAATATATGCTTCAATGGACTTGACAGTCGCCAGTTTAAAGAATGTTTGGATTACTACCGTTACTACTGCCGCTGTTGCGTCTGCCGTTACTACTGATTATGTCGTTACTGCTGCATCTGCCGTTACTGCTGCTTTTGCCGTTACTACTGCTACGTCTGCTGTTACTACTGCTACTTCAGTCGTTATTACTGCCGCCGCTGCTTCTGTCGTTAGCCCGTTACTACTGCTGTGCTAAGGGTAACGTCATAACGTTTTAATTTATTAGGATACAAACGGGCTTCTTGACTCAACTACGCACACATGACTGGATTCAGGATACGCCTACATTTGTTTACTATATCAGCAACTGTAATACGACAAGAGAATTGTTACAAATACCAGGTTTGTACACCACCGCATACACGCACGCACGCGCGCACATTACACACCCGCATTGCGATCCAGAAGGTCCGAAATATGCCAATTCGTAAGGAATATTAATATTCAATACGGGTTTTGGGAATTTGTGGAGGACTACGGCCGTATTCTGTATTCTAGATTTCTCGCGAAACCTAGCGGATTTCCTTTGCTGTAGGTATATTTCGTAGTCTGGTAGATGGAGACACTGAATCGGAGTGTGACTGCTATAGGCTGATTAATCAACGAAGAATTTTATACGGATTTATTTAGAAATTCATATAAAAACACGGATTTCAACATAAATAAAATGGTTTGTTTGGAGATTTCATACCAATGTGAAGATTTAAAAATAGTACAGTTTTACTGCGTTCGTCTGCCTAGCCATGGTTGTCAAATGTGTCAACATCTGCTCGTGAAAAAGCGGCAAACACCCTCCGCCTCTCAACTTTCGCCGTTTTTAGTGGTTTTTTGTCGTTTGGTTTAACGTAATGTTTTACAGGTCACCATTTTATGTGCCGTTGGCATGGGTTAGAAAATGTGAAATTACTTGAGATCTAAAAATCAAATGTATATAGATTGGCTTCGTGTGCACCAAGTAGAACGATTTACCGTGGATTTTGCTTGTTTTAAAAAAATTAAAAAAACACGGACATTTTGTCCCAAAAGCGGGAGCAAGGGATAAACGGTATTTCTCGCCCGGAAGAATGTTCACACCTATGGCGTCTGCTATGCGAATTTGTGACTGCAAGCGATCATTGTTTTCGTTGACTCTAGAGTAAATATGCAGCGACGTCTTCAACCGCTGAACTGTGAACCGGACATCGACCGCTACACGCCGAGTAGCGTCAACACGGGCAGAACCATCACAGCAAGAACTGTCACCATAACGCTATTGACGACGCGGCTCGTGGCAGCTAAAACAAAATTTAACAAGATTTACAAGATTGCCACCCAAAGCGATCAGCTCCAGATGGTAAGTGGACAAGGAAGTAATGGTTTATCGATAATCCAACATTAGTGAGGTGTAGCCCGCCCTTTTCAAATATCTGTAAATGTTATCATAACCTATTCACATCGCTTGTATTAACAAAATCAGTAACTAATTTGTTCCATGCCATTGTTATTGCTGTGTAGCCCGCCCTATGGTAATAATAATATTAACAATAACAGTAATAATAGTAGTAATAAAACAACAATAATAATAATAATATGATTATAATGATACATTATTTACCAAACATATATAAAAATACAAATATAACCGAATGAAAAAAATACGAGTGGGTCACTAGAAAAACCAACTGCTTGTTAAACAAGTTTTATCAAGAATTCTCTCAATTTCGTCTATTATTTAAATTAATTGTGTAATTGATTTGTGTAAATAATTGCATATGCATATTTTCATTTGGGTAGTAATTGAGCAATTATCGAATATTTTGTAATTATGTAAATACGAGGTTGTTGCTCTCAGGCGACGATTTTGTTTGTATGACTGACTGTTGATGTGATACAGCATAAGTCTAAGTTAGTTAAACATTGATTAATATCACTGGCATTGTTTACATACGGTGAGAAAGTGACGGTGTATAAACTCACCCGAAATATCGCAGTCAATAAAGTCGAGAGAAGGTTTTACGAAATGCACGAGCATCCGGCGCAGGTAACGTGCGGCATCTTCTCCACAGTCCGAGGAAACAGGTTTCACTACGCAGTTCAATAAGTCATCCATATTTCTAAAGAAGAAAAACAATTATTATATCGGTTGTAAATCGTAGGCCAATGTCATACATCATGTAAAATGATTATCATATGAAAGTACTATCCATGTCGTGATCAAACACTATTAACATATCCAAAAGGTTTTCGTTTAACTGTAGAGCTTTTGCCACTTTGTCATGGTGACGTCATCAGCACTAATGACGTTGACATCCTGGTAGGATGACGTCATCGTAGACGTGTGGAAGTTCCAAGTTTCCCTAATCTCGGTTGATAGTTTCCTCTTTCCTATCCATGTTGTTTCTTTTACGTGACTATGGGATTCCCTTGTGTACCATTGTTCTCCTTAGCCGTCTATCGGATGGCTCTTGGTGTTAGTTTGGTCTGTGAGGGTGGGCTTGTTGGTGGTGGGTGTTGACCGTTTCTTTCTGCTCCTCGTGTATTGTGTTCGTCTAGTCTGCTCATAAACAATCTTCCTGTCTCCTCAGTATGTAGGCTGTGCCACAACTATTATATGGAATTTGGTAACTAGTTCACCCTGTTCTTCCGGTTCTACTTTCTTGTTTGGGTGTGCCAGAAGACGTCAGACGAACCTCTCCAGGTCTACGATGACGTCATTCCACCAGACCAACAGCGTAATTTTTGTGTAATGCTAAAACACTGTTGGAATCTCGGTGAAAGAGATTACCTGAATGAACACCTTTCATGCTATAATTACATTGCAGTTGAATGTGTCCAAGAAAATTCGAGTTGGAGATAGGAATATTATGTCTGCCAGGAAATGCTCCGTAAATCCCATTGACTGATGACAAATAACTAAACAATACATTGCGTAAAACTCGTTCACATAGGTTTTTTTAAAACGAGACCAACGTAATAAACCAACCGTCAACACATTAGGTTTGAGTGACTACGAACTGACTTTGGTTCCTGAGTCACACGTTTTTGCTTTTCGGCATTATTTTTTCCTGCGAAATTTAACCCTGAAATGTAAGTGTGTGTGTGTGTGTGTGTGTGTGTGTGTGTGTGTGTGTGTGTGTGTGTGTTTGTGTGTGTGTGTGTGTGTGTGTGTGTGTGTGTGTGTGTGTGTGTGTGTGTGTGTGTGTGTGTGTGTGTGTGTGTGTGTGTGTGTGTGTGTGTGTGTGTGTGTGTGTGTGTGTGTGTGTGTGTGTGTGTGGTGTGTGGTGTGTGGTGTGCGCAATTACGAACACGTTGGGTCAGTCCCAACTAATTTCCATAGTAAAGAATAGGACATTAGTCCTGCTAATGAGGTCACCTCGTTATTCTGGAATACTGTCAGTAACTTAGTGCAAAACTACCAGATTATCCCACAAATACGGTCAGTCATGGCCAAGCAGTTACAATCCGTCAGACACAAAGGCGCCGCCAACAATGTCAATGGCAATTAGAAGCCATGATCTTGGCGCGTTTACGCAGAGGCCAGTAAACTTCGGAAAAAAACGAATTCTTAGCAGAAGAGTAGATTGACAGAAAAACGCGGTCTTCGGCGCGTGATTAGTTGCTTAGTGACCGAAGAGCTCTATTGGAGTAAATTAACATGGAAAACGTTGTACAATGACGGCAAATTCGAGAATAAAGGAAGACTATGCAGTATGATTTACGAATTGATTATTACTGATTTGTGCTAAATGGAAACAAAAGCGAAAAGACGTGTTAGGAACGAGTTGAGTTTAGAAACAAAAATAGATTTGACTGAGAATTTGAAACTGTTCTCCAGTGATAGAAGACTGGATGGAGTGTTCAAGTATGCTGTCCAGATTGAGGCTGGACTTACAGTTAAGAAGCTCTCCCACTGGGAATGTTTACAAACCATCACGAACGACTACAGTACAGTGCAATAGAGCTAACGTGCAGTACACCTTACGTAGCTTCCAGGAGAGAATTAACTTTTGTTCTGTACATACAGCTGCATCTACAGTGTCGTACATAAATAAATTACATGGTTTTACTAAATCTTATTACATATTGTGCTCTCTGTACATTACTTAACATTTTAGGAATAGCAAGTACACCCTATAACTGTCTCTATAACTTGAGCAAATGTTCAAGATGTATGTTAACCAAACCATTTATCAAATTATTTGGTAGCCTATTTTACTTATAAATTGACATTCACCGGGGAAGAAATCTGCACGGTTTGTCAAAAGACAGTTACTTCTTTTTCCATATGTTTGTCAAAAGACTTACTTCGTTACTTCGACGCATTCTCATGAATCACTTACTGGCATAAACGGGTCTTGCTTCCCTTGGCTGCCTGTGAATTACTCTTGAAAGTTGCTGAGCAGGTTTTTTCAGTTTCCACCATATTCATCTTCGTAAAACAGGTTGCATGTTTGAGGTAATCTGCAAAGTGACCAAAGATCACGTTGTTTGTATTTCTTGTATCTCCAGGCATGCGTGAAAATTGGGCATATCACCCCTGCCACAACCTACATTTCATGTGCAGTTTTTGCGCATCGTTATTTCAATTGATAAACTCCAATTTTGTTTCTCAATGAATATCTCAATTTCAAGTGCGTACAAGTCTGAATAGTATTTGTATTGAAAATGTATCTATTAAGACTATTGTGTTGGCTTGTGGTTGAAATTGTGTTACGTTACTCAGGTGCACATTTGCAATCAATTAACACGTCGTAAACAACAATAGTGTTGCCTAGCAAAACTAATCGTTTGTAGCACTACGCCAGACGTTCACGAAACCGGGTCAACTCGTAATTGTGAGTCGTCAACTGGGATTGCTGTTTAGATTTCGAGTTCTCGGCTGGCAATTACGAGTTCATTGGAGTCGAGAACTCTATTCACATGTCGTGAAGCGACAAACGCCAGCGCGTTGGACCGCAGCAATAGTCCGTGCTTTTCATACGCTTCCAGCATGATCTTTTTATCGAATGATATCATTTTATCGTTAATCCTCATTGCAATAGAAATCGTTGGTCTCACCTTGTTTGGTAAAGATGGTAAAGCACAAACAGTGCAACATATGCACTTTACACATGTGATGATATGTAAGGTACATGCGTTGTAGTTTCTATGACCGATCCGTTAATATCTCACAGACATATAAAGAACAGGCGTTCACTTTAATTTGGATGTATCGGAATATATTGATTATTGTTGCCATCGAAGTCATTGTCAGGGTCATTACCATCTAAACTCTCACACACGAACTTCAAACCGCTAGCAACATTTTGTAATCCCAATAACTGCTCCTGTCCGCATTCAGACTCCAACGAATCCAGGCATCTCTCAAACTGGTTGTATTTCCTACCAAAACAAACATCATTTTAGCGAATTCAACGCTGACATTCAGACCATCATATAATGTTTTATATATTTCCTGATATTATTACACACGCACTGAATATGCTTCAGGGGTGCAATTATAATTATGAAATCGGCAGTGTGCGATTAGGACGGAACTGTTTCTTTACGTCATAACGCGGTCATCGCGTACAATGATGACGCGGTCATCGCGTACAAAATGGAGCGTACAATGACGACGGAAACACTGTTTGCGTTATCGCATACAAAATGACAGACGAACATTTGAATTGTTTTATAACCGAATGATAACTGACTGCGACAATAGTGAACGTCATAGCACAAATAATCGGCTTTGTTCACTTATATGTGTTATATCTCAGACGAATTAGCGGGGTACATATCGCAAATTTACTGTTTTATCTCAATAGTGCTCATGAATTCGCGGTTTAAATAATGTGTGTCACTCCCGAAATACCTTTGTTAAAATATATTGGAATGATATCATCATGAATTCGGTACAGTATTTAAATTTTAGGGAAAATGAAATACGTATAAGACATAACACATTTCTACCACGTCTAGCGGTAATAGCAATCGTAGCCTCACCTGCACACAGACTGCATCTGTTCAGCATCGGACTTTGTAAGTATGTCTGTCCCTTCTTTCACGTTCCCCACCATCTATATGTATACGAGAAAACGTCCCCAGTTGAGACATTCTTGAACATGAATACATTTATCGTGGATTTCTATAAATACCTTATATGTTAGACATAACAAAATGTACAAACATAGCAAAACGCATACGTACATTGAATACAGAAGAAACATTTTCAGTAGATTGCTACATTTAGTGTTGAACGAACCTGAAATATTCACCATTTGAAACACATGATACTAACTCCTGTACATTTGACGGCTTTTTATTCCATAATACGTGTCTGTCAAAATGTCACATAAGTTTATGTTAATTTTATGTTAACTCGACGCATACATACAAATTGCTTTTTCTTACATTCAAACATTCTCTTATCTTCTCATCGCTGCACTCGTTCAACCCGTACGCTGCAACAAAACAAAGCTGAATCGTCGACATCAAAGATACCGCGTAAACGCAACGGTATGCCAGACTAATGAAACAGCCTGACCAATGAAGCTCAATTGAGAATTGAGTGGGGTACCACAGGGACCAGTATTAGGATCTATGCTATTTTTAATATATGTATATATTCAGAAAGGATGCAAATGATATAGATAAACAAAGTTTATAGGATGATCAAGATAAATTGGTTAAATGGTCAGAAAAATTGCAAATGTTATTATTTTTTTGGAAGTGTAAATGCATGCACACGGGACATGGAAACAAGGACGAATAATATAAAATGGGGGGTGCTGTGCTAGGTAGAACCACTTTGGGGAAACACTTAGTGTTGACACGAAAGTTTCAGAGCAATGTGGGATTGTTGCTTCAAAAGGAAATCAACAAAAAGAAAGAGCTAATTAGGAGAATTATCACATATAAGGAGAAACAGAAAATTGCATCCTTGTAAAAAGCAATAGTTAGACCGCATTTGGAATATTGTATACAAGCATGGAGGCCATGTCGTAATAAGGACATATACAATCTAAAAAAAATACAACGAAGAGCAACTAAAATGAATCCAGAATTGAGAGACCTTAGTTATGAAAGCCTCTTATGAGAAGACCAGGATACTAAGAGGAGACCAAATAGAAGTGTTCTGCAACCTAAAAAAGTAGAATCAGAGGACACAAAGCAGCATTAGTTAAGAAACGGTGTAGGTTGGAGAAAGTACTCTTTCTCTCAGGGTGTGATAAATGAATGGAACAAACTGTCAAATGACTGCGTTAATGCTAGTAGTGTGAATATGTTTAAAAATAAAATTGACAAATATTTTAGAAGGGTGGGCTATACATAAATGATAAAGATGGTGGACTCTTGATAAGCCTAAACATTTAAAAATAAAACACCATATTCTTGTCAACAGCCATGCTTGTATGTATAGGAAAGTGTAAAGTAAATACATATATGTATATTATGTGTTTTATATAGGTATGCATTAATAGGAATGTAGATTATGTGTGTGTGTGTGTGTGTGTGTGTGTGTGTTTGTTTGTGCGTGCGTGCGTGCGTGCGTGCGTGCGTGGGTGGGTGGGTGGGTGGGTGGTGTGTGCGTGCGTGCGTGCGTGCGTGCGTGCGTGCGTGTGGCAACACGTCATAACTGCAGTTAACAGATTATAATTACATAATGTAAGGGAACATACTTAAACGATTACAAGCATTCACCATTACAACACCCGTGGCAGCAACAACATACATCACAACACCCGTGGCAGCAACAATATACATTACAACACCCGTGGCAGCAACAATATACATCACAACACCCGTGGCAACAACAATATACATACACACACAATAACAAACGAATTTGCTAAAATAACGCATAATGTATAAAATACTGCTTCTTGTAAACAACACTCCACAATCAATAAAAAGCAAAATGCAAACAAACGTTTAAAGGGATTCAAAACCTATGTTAACATAGCTTGTGAATGTACCTACAGAACTATCAAGAACAATGCACGATATTGAACTGCTACATATGCCAACAAATACAATGATTATACACACCCCGTACCATGTCACCATATATGCGAACAGATACGCAACTTGTCTCTGATGTATTGCCGATTGACCAAAACTATAAAATATACTAATCGCAGACAAAACATTAGATCGCATTATACCTGTAACAAATATAAAATACCTATCTTCTGCAAGCTCATTAAAAGTATGAGGTTACGATAGCGATCAATGTTGGTCTTAATAGGAGTATCCCTGGCCCATATTGGAAATGCACTTTTCTTGAATTTGATTATAACACGCCAGCAAATATTTTACCCAATTAATGCAACATATGCCATACGTTTTTTTATTTTTCATTCTCAAATAAATAATGTATTGCTTAATATGTATAGTAAATGACAAAGCCGCTGATGTATTCCAGTATACTTGTAAAGTGCAACGTTAAAACGAGTACTCTGTTGTATTGTATTGCATTGCATTGTCATGGAACACGGTGCGTGTTGCTTGATCAATCGGACTATCAATCGCTTGTGTGAACCTGCGTTTGGTCAACAGAGGTATTTATGAGGAGTATTGCACTCATTTGGCTTAACTTTTTTCCTGGGTAATGTGTGACTAAGATTGCCCAATCGCATCTCCTCCCCCTACGCTAGGTCCCAGATACACCCCGGTTTGTTAACATCTCCCAACAATCGTACTTAGTAACGGGACCACGTATTCAACAAACAAAAACTATTTAAATTCCCTGCTCGTTGACGCCACAGAAAAGTAGGCTATGTAAATAAATTACAGTGAGTGAAAAGGTAGGAGCCTACGTATGAATATATCCAGAAGTAATATGTGGATATCACCCGGAAATCGGGTCCGCCATAACAATAGTGAAGAAGAAGTAATAAAGCGTTTGTTCAGGAGAGACGATGTGCGCGAGGTCAGAGTGCAGATCACAGGTTGGCTGGGTGGCGTCGCGTGACCTGTTCGCCACTAGTTGGATGACATCAGAAATACGACACATGGTAGAATTTGAAATTGTACTTCACTAAATATCGCCTATATTTGCCCATGCTCCATAACTTCCTCTCCTAAACCGTACTCAACAAGGGGTGCCCATCGTGGCGGCTGCCATCTTGTGCGCATCATGGGAGCAACCATCTTGGATTTCAATGGCTCGCCTTGTGGAAGCATTCATCTTGGATTTCCCGGTCGTGCGTCGTCCATCTTGGCGCGCTCTGGCACACCTAATGGAGGCGGCAATGTTGGGTTTTTCTTGCGCGCGTCGGTCATATTGGCGCCCCCATGGAGGCGGCCATCTTGGATTTCTCTGGAGTGCGTCGAGACTGCATCTTAGATATCTTATGCTGACCATAAGAAACTTTCCAAAATCTGCATAATTCTGTATAACTTTAATTTGTTTTAAAAATGAATGTATATACATGTTATTTCAAAATAAGCATTATGTATGTAAACAAGTCTTTATAAATATTTTCATACGTCACGCTGGAAGTTGCCTATTGCTTTCTGTACCTGCATTTATGCTCCTGGTGAATGCACCAACCAAAATATCATACTACTGTATTGACAATGTAATCATTAGTATGACTATTAGCCCCTTTTTGGCACTTCGTACGTCATACATGGTATAACGAGTTTGTAGTGCTGCTGTGTGTGGCTGCTCACGGTCGGACTATTACCTTTATTTATCAAAGTTTTTAGATTATGGATTGTCTTCGTGGTCTGTAGTAATAATCGTGAATGTCAAAAAAGTACAAGTGGAAGGATTGTTACTTGTTTGTGTCTTCTATAATAAGTTTTTACTTTGACTTTTAAACTGGCCTTTTCTCTGCGACGTGGCAGCGGTTATCAACCTAAACGGGTTTTCTTGCCAACATATCTGAACTGCACACGCATCTGCTACCAAACTCTGCGCTCAGTGTACTGGAACATTGCTTGCTTGATGTAACGTCAGCTGAAGCATGTCGCTGACCAGAACGTTCTTGTTGTGTGTAAAACGGCATATATGCAGACCATCAGAGTGCGTATCGACCACGTCATAGCGCTGAGACGGCGCTCTTGCGCATCCACAATGATGTGGCACAGTCGATCGACGCACGTCGGGGCGTACGTCTGGTGCTACGGGACCTTTCTGCTGCGGTTGGCACACTTGACCGCGCTGTACTGCTGCGACGTCTGCACGTTTATGGTATGTGTGACGACACACATGCTTAGCTGGCGTCCTATCTGCAGGGCTGAACATCTACGATGGCGTCAAGAAAGAAGTCTCGGAAAGCAGTGTCATCAGGACTGGAGTTCCGCAAGGGTCGGTCCTCGGACCAATACTCTTCAAAGTCTACATTGCGCCACTAGCGAAGCTTCTCCAACAACACGGTATACAACACCTTCTGTATGCCGACGACACGCAGTTGTACGTTGACTTCCCATCAAAGAAGCACGCAGATGTACTTGCGTGTATGTCCGAGACATGAACATTTGGCTCTATGACAATGGGCTAATCCTCAACGGGACCAAATCGCAAGCCATTGTCATAAGATCATCCAACCTCTGCGCGACAATAGCAACAACACGCATCGACAGTCAGCTTGTGGCGACATCTGTCGTCGTCAGAGATGTTGGATTCGCTACTGACGCCGATCTCTCGATTGCGGAGTGCATATTACCACCTGTACCGAACTTCACGCATACGTGACACACTAACGACCGGTATAACCAAGTGTCTAGTGGACGCATTAGTTACTTCCAGAATCGACTACGGCAACGCTATGCTGTACGGAATATCAGACCGTTTACTCCACGGCCTTGAGATTGTCCAGCACTCGGCGACCAAAGTCGTCCTACGAATTAGGCGCTGTGATAGGCGTAGCATGACGGCAGCACTGAAAGAAATCCACGGGTTGCGGTGATGTGGCGCGTTGAGCACAAGCTACTCGTTCTTGTATTCCGCGTCCTTCATGACCGGACGCTGGTGTAAATGGCATCGCTGCTTACGCCATATGTGTCGCACCGCGCACGTCGAGCCGCTGACCGCGCTACTAACTTTTCCAGGCCACAATCTTTAGCGGTTCGGCCGCCGTTCTTTCTCGCGTGGTTGGTCGATCCTCTGGAACGCGCGACCCGAAGAACTGCGGCTGATCGAGGACATGAACACTTTCAAAGCTCATCTTAAGACACACTATTTTAAGCTCGCCTTTAATATATAATCGTTATATGTCACATATTCTATTATAACAATATATTTAATTATTTGTAATTGACAACTAATATTTTATTGCCTAGTTATTTATTAATTTATTTATTTTATTACATATTTGTTATTATTTAACTACCAATGGCACTTTATATTTTATACTTTTATGCGTGGTTTAGTTTGTCTAGTTCAGTTTTGCTTACCGAAGATTTATAAATACTTAATTTATTATTATTATTATCTATATTTTTTGCATTTTAATTTTGCAAATACTGCTGAACACATTTTTACGTTGGATTTTAGTGTATAAATGAAATTATTATTATTATTAAAAAAATACTAAATTACTAAATTTCTAATCTTCAAACTAAAAATATTACGGCATATTTAGTATATATTATGAAGCCTGATACTAAATAACTTCCAAAAATGCCTTCAGTGGCGCTGTCATGAATGCTTTTGCAAAGGGATTAACTTCCGACCATTCAGTATGATTACCATTGATACCATGTAAACACTGTGCATTCAAAAAGCCCGTAGTTTGAAATGTTTCGCTTAATTCGTCTTCTTCCGTTTAAGCTCAGAACGCTATATTAGCCACACATGATTGTGGCTAGAGTATTTTCGAGCCATAATTGATTGAACATGAAAACAAATAATTGGACAAACATCAACTTAGTTGATGTTTGTTTTTCACTCAATATAATAAGTAATTTGGCCATAGTATTGACTGGATGGGTAGAACAATTGACTGGATAGAACCATGGCTGACTGACAGAAGACAATGTGTTGTAGTAGATGGAGAAGTTTCAAACTGGAAATCAGTTTTGAGTGGAGTACCACAAGGATCAGTATTAGGACCTTTATTATTCTTAATATATATACCAATGAGTTGGACGAAAATTTAACAAGTAACGTACTGAAATTTGCGGATGACACAAAAGTGATTAGAAAAGTTAACACTGATGGTGATAAACAACGTTTACAAAACGATCTAGACAGATTAGTGAAATGGTATGAGAAATGGCAGATGTTGTTCAATTTTGGGAAATGTAAATGCCTACATACAGGACTTGGGAACTTGGATGTAAACTATAAAATGGGAAATACTGTTCTGGGTACTACTGTAAAAGAAAAAGACTTACAATAAGCGCTGATATGAAAGTTTCAGAGCAGTGTGGTATCGCAGCTTCAAAGAAATATAACATACAAGGAAAACAGCTAATTATACTTCTGTATAAAGCAATACTTAGGCTTCATTTAGAGTACTGTATACAAGCTCGGATACCATATCGTAAGTAGGATATAGATACGCTTGAACACATACAGAGGAAAGCAACTAAAATTATTCCAGAACCGAGAAACCTTAGTTATGAAGAACGCCTGAAAGAATGTGGTTTAATAACTCTAAAAACAAGGAGGTTAAGAGGAGATCAGATTGAAGTTTTTTAAGATATTGTATGGGTATAAAATATTGATAGAAATATCTTTTTCTCACACAAAAAAAGATAGCAGAACTAGAGGATATGAGGTAAAACTGGTAAAGGATCAGTGTAGATTGGATATAAGGAAGTACTCGTTCTCACAAAGGACAATAAATTATTGGAACAAATTATCTACAGATTGTGTAACTGCCAGCAGCGTGAATATGTTTAAAAACAAGATTGACATATATCTCAGGACGGCGGGTTACACGTAGATGAACATTGATGGACTCTCGATAAGCCAATTGCTTCCTTTTCCACTTGCCACCTGGGCCTTTGGCTTGGATGGGAAATTTTCTTAAATCTTATTAAATTTACTATGATGATTCAGCAAGCTGACGTCGTTTCGAGCATGCATGGCTATTTTAAACGATGATATCTTTTTGTAAACCGTCTTTTTCGATAATTACCAACCAATGTTCTAATTATTTTTGATGTGCGTATTAACACTTGTGCAATCAACTACTAATACTTATTGATAGAAAGACCACAACAAAAACAGCGTTATTAAGTGCATTAACAATTATATCTGTTATTTTGTTTTTGTCAAAACAGTAGATATACAGTACTAGTACCTATCACTATATTATATATCTATGGTCAAAACATGTATCAATGCCTATTTATACAGCAGCGGATCCAGAGGGGTCTTAAGGATCTCAAGACCCCCCTAAGAAACGAAGGGGGGTCTTAGACCCTTCTGTGTTCGTGGCAAATATTACGGTAAAAGAACAAGAAGGGGTGACCAGGACTAGTCCGCCCCCGGGGCAATTCAGCTAACCGGCTTTTATTCTGTGCCGTTGCAGACATTAGTAATTTCGGTCACACGATTAAGTCACATGATCATCAAACTACGTGCAGCGCAGTGTTCGAAATGACTACTGACTCTTGGGAACCCGAAAAAAATATTCTTAAAAATCTTCTTTTCAGGTACTGTAATGGCTATTAGCGTCTATTTTTGTTAAACAAAACGTGCTTGTTATCATAGCGACCTGCAGTTATTTCGACCTGTACTTGTTTTACTAACTTAGGTTGAATGCACTCTGAATAAGAGCGTCTGCTAAATGAGTAAATTGTAAATTGTGGTCTAAGCCATTGTTACTAGAGTAATGCGCTTGCAGACACAGTGCTCTGTAATTCTTAGAAGTAAAATGCCAAGGTAAAACGTGCCTCAACTAGACACTCATTGGTGGCATTACTGCAAACACCCAACATATGGCGCCCTTAACCACAGAACAAACACTCATCAATGATACGAGTGGAATGGTTTAAGATGTTTTTAACAGATATTAACTGAATGACAATAGAGTGAGCTGAATGAATCAGCTAAACTACAATCTTGTTAAATCTTATTAAATCAATTGTTTGGATCTTGCGTTGTTACTCTATCCAGTGTCAGTGATATTTAGTTGCCGCCCACCAAATATGTTTCTGTGTTGGGGTATGTCCGCCTATGTGCTACGGAGAAAGTTCGTCCCTAGGATATCTGTAAAATGTAAAATGCTCAGGATCACTTGTGAACATAAACCCACTAACATGCACTCTAATAAAGACTTCCAATTGTCCAGTTTAGTGTTATCTAATAAAAAAATTACGAAACCAGATTTTATTTCACCATTTTCTAGCCGTTGCAGTGCCAAACGTTTTTTTTGTGAGGATTTTAAGTTTCTAACGAATGTGTGTCACAAAAATGACGGGCTACACATAGATGAAAAAATTGTTGGACTCTCGATAAGCCAATAGCTTCCTCGTCCACTTGCCCTCTGGAACTTGTTGTTTTGGACGGCTATCTTGTTCAATCTTGTTAAATCAGATGGCGTAGTTATCATGTCATTCGCCATGTGGTTTAGTTTTAGGGTTATCCAACTGGTGGCGCCACATGTACCCCTATGTTGACAAAACAGTAGCCCCGCATTCTAGGCCATGGGCAGTATTATACGCGTATCAGTGAATGCATAACTGGAGGTTGGAGGTGCCCGGTGCCATATCCAGGTCACGTGACTCTCATCTCATCAAATAAGAGTTAACTTTTATGAGTTTATACGATGCACTTTGAATCAACTTTACACTTTGCTAATATATTGACACAACGGTCACATTAAAAGCTAAATCATGCAAAATAATGTTACGGTGTAGAATCCCGATAATGACGCTGGCGCTTCAGGGCAACGCCTATACAAAATGGAGTGGGTAAACCATGCCTTCGAAGCTAGACTCTCTACTCTGCGAGTTCACGAGCGAGTGTCGGATAAGCGAGACAAGGCAAAGCTTAGTCACCTATTCGTTTGGCAGGCTACCTTGTAGTGACCCCACATTCTTATCTCAAAGGGATTGAAAGCCAGGGCGCCATGGTCCAATGCCCCCTAAATACGCCACTGGCAAACCCCACAGGACAGTAATAAATACCAATGATAAGAGCACAATTGCTGCATTGCTGCGTTGACAACTGCCATTGTCAACGTTCTTACGGTGACAGTGACTCCCCCAAGTAGGAGGCAATGGCGTGGTTAAAAGCCGCAGACTTGAGCAAAGGCCGGCTTTGGCTTTGTGCGGTGATTGTCCTATTGATGTCCTTGTGGTGGGGGGGGGCATTGCTTTGCCAGTATTGGGCCTATCGACCGTGAGAATTTGTCTAACTGTAACTGACCCACTAAACATAAACAAGTATCAGACACTTGTCAAAAATATACTCTTTTCGAGTTGAGCGGATTGAACTATGCATCTTTTACGTCGATGGGAATCACATTCCACAAGTTAAGCAAAAGTGCACCCTCTTAATTTGGTGACGTAAAACCAAACATATTTCTTTCAATGTGTAATATATGCACTGTCCCATGATATAGTATAATTCACTAATACTTTATCCGTAGAGTAATGTTAACTAAAATTATACACAGTTCCCCTCATATAAGACATGTCAAAATATCTCATATTAAAAAAGAACAGCATTAATAGAACATAACCCGTCAGTAAAGGGGAATGATTAATAATGTAACTCTGTGGTTATCGGACACTACACGGCACTCGCATCCAGCTGTCTAATTGGCCATAATTATTATTCACAAATGATTTTTTGTCTCAAAGCCATGACTTCATTTGTACAATACGATTTACTAGCGTACCCGAAACTACCTGGAATTTCTTAATAACTAGATACAATAATCGAATATAATAAAACTCAATTCTATCAAATATTATCTATTTTATCTACATTAACCGCGTAACGAGGCAATGATTTTACACCGCGTTATTTAAACCTGGGTTAAATGTGTGTGCATAGCAGGCCTATAGGGCCATACACGTGGTTATATACGTTGACAAGACTGATATATTAACCAATGAAATCGCGAAGATAGCAACGCGTTGAATTATGTAATAACGCGTTGATATCTCAACCAACGAAATCGAGAAGATAGCAACGCGTTGATATATCAACCAATGAGAACTCTGAAGGAGCAAAGAGTTGAAACATATCAACCAATGAAATCGTTAAGATAGTTACTATATAGTAACGTGTTGAATTCTCAACCAATGACAACCCATTTGCTACAGCATTCCCATTACGGATGGCGTGTTTTCATTGTAACTTTGGAGGGTGCGAACGCGTTCGGTTAACTACAGTCTGTAATCACCCAATATCCATCGCCGAATTACACACTTTCCACCAATTCAGAATTTCCGTTGGAGGCTGGTAGACCAGCAGGTCTACTGACCAGTGGACATTTTTTTTCTATTCTAGCATACCTAGCTGTCAACCCATTGTGCAAGCTATCGTGTCAAGTGAAGACATTATCCCTTCTTCGTTCAGGCCCGTCAGGACGCGACAACGAATATCTCACATTGTTTTACTAGAAAATCTCAGGTTCGACCACACTATAGCTTTATTAGTCGAAGTCCATACACATTACAACATCTACACTATAAATACTCTACTACAGTTCTTCTACAGCTCTCCTCCTCTCCTCCTCTCCCACTAATCTATTCTTCTCCTTCACACAGCGTTCTTTTATATATATATATATATATATATATATATATATATATATATATATATATATATATATATATATATATATATATATATATATATATATATATATATATATATATATTTATATTTATGTGTGTGTGTGCGTGTGTGCGTGTGTGCGTGTGTGCGTGCGTGCGTGCGTGCGTGCGTGCGTGCGTGCGTGTGTGTAGAACCATAACCAATAAGTTAATCTTGTCTAAATTCAATATCATACCGTCAGATACATATAAGATTAAGGTTCTTTGAGGTCAGTACGACCAGAATGATTCATCGACCTCATTCACTCCAACATTAATGAAGGAGTGGCCGAGCCTGAGGGCCTGTGCTCAATCATGCTCGTAGATATGAAACTCTTAAAAACTGCTGAATTGCTGTACATTCCGGATGACTATGTAGAAACTGATGCGCCTCGATGTCCATGACGAAAACCGTGGTTGCAAAAGCTGCTACAAAACGCTCGTCGCTTAATAATAATACTATGCCTTTTAGCACGAGACGGCGTTTAATTCCCAACGCTTGTCTATGTAAGTTTCTTTAAATAAGTACTTCTCTTACCTGACGCCGCCAATAGCACCATCACAACACCGAGAGCCAGTCGCTGGACTTGACGTGATTGCATCATTCTGAAATCAGAGGATACGTTAAGCTAATCTACATTAGGATATATCATATATATATATAAATGCAAACATACATACATGTGTGCGTGCGTGCATGTGTGCGTGCGTGCACACACACGCCTCCTAACCTTTCTGATTCTAGCCATGACATCTTTTGCAGAGTCTCCATCTGGTCGCTCGTTTGTCCACCTTTTGTATTTCGTTTTGTGAAACCATCAAACAAAGTATTAAATTACTTAAAGCATAGTCAAACGTTAAATGAAGTGAAATTGGAAACGTTGAAAACTCACTTATTTTACCCTTGGCGATATTTTGTAACTTTGTCATGTTATAAAAATCTGACTTGTCAATGTTGGGTCAAGCCAATTTTACAAAGAAGCCAGTCTACCGGTGGTGGTGGTTATCTAATCATTTGCGTCACTCCTACTTAGTTCAGGGTTAGCTTAGTGACAATCAGTAACTGTGGTAGTATAAACTGGGCAATATAGTTTACTTCACGGACGCTCAGAAGATTCCAAGTTCGTCTACAATTTGTAAATTTTAATCAGGCAAGAGCAACGACAGAGACCTCTTTTCACAACTATGACTCGATCAAATGCACTTGAAGCGAGTAGAAACGCGGAGCGCGGACAAAAGCACCACCGGACAAAAGCCCCACCGGACAAAAGCACCACCGGACAAAAGCACCACCGGACAAAAGCCACTCGGACAAATGCTCCACAATGTATCTACTTACAAAATATTGACTGTAAATAAATTAGATTGCTACTTGACTAAGTAAACCTTTTATTTGTGACATTAACCATAACCAATTTGAACTATCTTGAAGTGTAAATATAACTAATACTAGATTGAGCTATCTTAAATAATATCATAAGAGACATTTGTTAACAGTTAATCTAGGTAGATGGGTTTGTTTGAAGACGTTGACCTAGACTGAATGAATGTGAACTATGGTCGCATTATAAAATGACAATTTATTCTTTTAAAAATGCATCAATGTAAATGTTCTCATCAATTAGTCATTGTTGATTAAATTATTGATGATATAAAAATATTTATTAGGATGGATGGTTTTAATTTGTGGCGATAATACAAATGTAATTGTGTTTCCCTGAATTTGTTTGATGTTTGTTAAGTCAGTATTATTTTTTATTAAAAATAACTGATCAGTCCGACTCCGGCTGACACACTGTTCCTTCCGTGCCCGGCGCAGCATCCGTCCTAGTTTGGCTTATCCGACACTCACGTAACCGCCATCCGAGCGTCTGGGCCCAGCGCCTCATTCAAGGCTTTGTTGAGTTAGATTAGTTGCTGTGTAATTAGGAGAGCCTGGGGCTAGTTGATTACTATAGGCATGCTCTGTAGGTGGGGAAGTCTGGGGCTAGATGACCACTGTGAAAATTCTTTTTTAAGTAGGGGAGCCATCCTAACTGTGTCATCCTACTTACATTGGCAGCCAACTGACAGTGACACCCCCTGATGTTGCCACCCTACTGACAGTGGCACCCTCATGACGATGGCACCTCTGACAGTGACCCCCACCAGCAATGCAACCATTCTGACAATGACAACCCAGTAATAATGAGAACCTCCTTGAAAGGTCACTCTTCTGACAGTGAACTCTAACTGACAATGGTACCCTACTTATAGTGACACACCGTGCGACGTATTTGTTTCACTGCAATGAACGTGTTTCGCCGCCACCTCATAAAACGCGTTGGGTATTGTTGAGCCCGTGTCGGGTTTTGTTTGAGATATGCAGTCAATACAACAGTCGTACAGTTTGGTGTTGTCGTGCATGAGATGCATTCAAAGTCACTGACCCAAGGAAATAGCACTTGCTACTTGAATCCACGTACAGTTGATCACCGCTAAACTGGGATTGGTGTGGCGTGTCATGTCAACAGCGAGTTAACCATAAAATAGGCGTAAATGGTGATTCAAAACAAAGACAATGAAAAAAAGAATAAAATTAAATGTTAATAAAAAATATATACTATATGTGTATATATATATATATATATAATATATATATATATATATATATATATATATATATATATATATATATATATATATATATATATATGATATATATACATATTTATATATAAATATATATATATATATATATATATATATATATATATATATATATATATATATATATATATATATATATATATATATATATATATATATATATTCATTAGTCCAGTTTGGTAGAGAGTCTTTGCAGAAGGTTTCGTGCACACCTACATTTATGAGGTGAATCATGCTGTCTCTCACCAAATTGCCTAGCAATGGGTTTGTAGGGTCCTAGTTCCTTCCTCCAGAATGGATAGAGTTCACGGAGCAACAATTATACATCACACAATGTCAGTTAAGCACAGATACACGAAACCTTCTCAGGCTTCTTTATCACGAAGAAGGCTTCATGTAGGTTTCACGCACACCTATAAATGCCTCGCTATGTCACAGAGTGCACGACACCTTCTGCAAAGGGTATCCACCTTCCAGTTTCCGGCATACCGTTACGTTTGCTCGGTATGTTTGTTTTCGATGATTCAGCGTTGTTGTGTTGCAGCGTACGGGTCCAACGAGTGTACCGAGGAGAAGGTGACAGATTGTACAAAGGTAAGAAAAGGCAATTTAAATATTCTGAAAGATGGGTGCGTCGAATTAACATAACATACACCTATTATGGAATGCAAACTCAATCAAATGTTCCTGGGTTGGTGCCATTTGTATTACGTGTTGAACACATCATATTCATTCAACGGGTAAATGACTAATGATGGTATAATATCATTCGGTAAAAAATTATGTTGGAAGCGAATGGATAGCAAGGACTATTGCTGAGTTAGTTGATTATATCGGAACAAGAAACTAAACGACTCTAATTTATCCAGCCTCGTACACATAATATCATTAATATCTTTTCCACGAATTAATAAGATGTCATCAACAAACAAACGCAAAGATACATTGTCTGCAGCATTAGCGATATAATTAATTGTCATTAGAAATAACACTTGCCCCAAAAATGGAGCACTGCGGGACGCCAGTTTGAACATGAGCATATTCTGAAATTGCGCCATTAATGCTAACACATAGCTGTCTATCACTTAAATAATGTCTGATCCATTTACATACATGGTCTCTTATTGCGTAGTATTCCAGCTTGTACAACAGTAATTCATTATCAACGGTGTCAGAAGCCTTACTTAGAATCTCGATTTGAAACAAAATGTTTATTACTCAACGGTGTGAAAAGGTGAAACGCCGTAATCACCTTTGCGTAGCTTCGTCTTTGTGGCTGCAATGTTCTAGTGTTGTACGTAATACTACATGTGTTTGCTTGTGTGAACGCAGTAGGATTCGTGCATTATTTTTCCAAACGAATCGCAAAATTCAATCCACCCCATGCGCCAACACATTCCGATCTCCCAAACAGATTGATATTCCAATCGAGTAATAGTTTTAGGATTAAATAATTTCGATATGTATATATAAATCAACAATTGTAGGCAAATAAAAAAACAGGGAAACACGACGATTCCGACGGTGTGCTTAATTTCTAAAATGACATCTGAAAATGTTGTTCGTGAGGTCATGGAAAATATGAAGCCACAATTCTTATTATGGAGACAAAAGATGCCTCGTTGCATAGAAATGGCACTGTCTGCTAGTGGCAAATAAATGGGTCATATATAAACAGGATATTTTCCGACTATCTTGGCATTTTTGGTTTCATTGTAATATTAATTGGCACAAATGCCATCTATATTAAGAATTGTTGGTAATTTTGCATTTGATGTGTTGCTGTATTTGATATTGCTAGCAGACTATTATACATAGTTGTATGAACGTAGGGCCTACATTAACAAATACGCATAACTAACATACTTTTGACAAGCTTGCCTACAATTAAAGCAGTGATCATAGACAGACAGACAGACAGATGTACTTTATGTTGACCCAAATAAATATCACTCAATAAGTAAGTATGTAAAAGCATACATATACTAACTACATATAATATACAATTATCAAATTAGGGTATGGGAGACTCCCACCAAGGCTAAACAGCGGCTCTCACAGGAGCCACCTAACGTCCTTGAAAACCTGTTTGAAATTTTTTCAATGTGACTTTCCCAGTTAAATTGTTCATTCAAATTTATTCCAAGAAAATTTAATTCAGCCACTCTATCAGTGGTAGTTTTATATATTATTAGTAATGGGGAATTCACATTATTTCTTCTGACTCTTTTAAAAAACATATACTTAGTTTTGTTTAGGTTAAGAGACAATTTGTTTAGTTTTAGCCATTCACTAATGTTTTTCAATTCTGTATTTATAACAAATTATTCGTCTCCATTTTTTTTATACGTGGAAAATGAGTCAAGGATACTTGAGAGGGTAGTATCATCGGCATACATTATGAAATTAAACTTTTGACTGGCTTAAACTGTTGACTGACATAGCAAGTATTTAACAGAGTCGGGCAACAAATAAAGTTAAACTAGCTGATGACGCACCTTTCCGGACAATGGTTTCATAATACAAAATGTCCTAGCGGGAAATTAGATCAACTCAATTGTAAAGGTCATGGTAATTACTAAAGGTGTGTTCAAAGTCCAAAGTCAAAAAGTCCTGCAATTAGGGCAGTGGCCATAGCTGCTATTCAACAGGTCCGGGCAACAAAACTAACGGAGTAGGTCAACTCAGTTGTAAAGGCCCTGGTAAAGATGTGTCCAAATTCCACACATTAACCCACGCCTCAATGAACAAAGCAGAGACGTCAACACCACATCCGGAATGAGCGATGATGATTAAAGTACTGGGCTAGAACCATAAACAACACGCGCGCTGTTTATATATGTAGCGATGTAACGACGGGTTGCTTGACATCCACACGACGGTACGGTGAGCCTTTTATTGGTTAACAGTGATACAAGTTGACACTTACATGGTGTAACATCAGTATAAACTACGGTTACAATCAATAACAACATAGTTAATATGTGTGGGCTGTGATCTAATCTTTATAAACAATTCTATCAAATAACTAACTGTGGTATTTTTAAGATGAATATATTTTAAGTTGTCAAATGTAAGAAAGTAATATTATGGGATCAGTCCTCCTGATACAAATGTATATTCCAAACACGGGGCTATGATATTGCTTTCCTGGTCGCTGTTGCCACAGCGTTTACGAACGAGGCAATATGATGAAATACACAAGAGAGTTTAGACACCTTTATACAAAGTTCCTTAACATGTTCAGACAATGATAATTTACAGTCCAACTAAATACCGAGATATTTAGCTGAATAAACCAGTTCAATTTGTTTGCCTTGCAGCAGTAATGGCACGACTGCGCTGTCCAGCTTTCTACCGAATATTGTATAACAAGTTTTGTTAAGATTCACAGTTAGTTGATTATATCGGAACCAGACACTAAACAACTCTAATTTATCCCGAGTCGTATATACAATATCATTAATATATTTTCCACTAATGAATAAGTTTGTGTCATCAGCAAACAAACGCAAAGATGCATTGTCTACAGCATTAGAGATATAATTAATTTACATTACAAATAACACTGGCCCCAAAATGGAGCCCTGCGGGACGCCAGTTTGAACATGAGCATATTCTGAAACTGTGCCATTAATGCTAATTAATGCGCACAGTAATATAAAATGTTTTTCGTCTAATCATAAGTTGAAAAAGTTACAACGTAATGACAACAAAAACAAATTATTACAATTGGTATCGTTTCAGTCATCAGACTAAACCTCGTTTAAGTTGAATGACCAGTCGGCAAGAGAAGGAGTGTGTGTGTTATGTTAATGTTAATGTTATGTTAATGTTGATTGAATAATCTATCAAATAACTAACATTGGTATTTTTAAGCTGAATATATTTTTAGGTGTCAAACATAGGAAAGTTATATTCTAGAACCAGTCCTATAACTTGGCTATAGGCTCCATTCTTGGATTGTAATAGCTCCATTCTTGGATTGTACATTGCAAGCATGGAGCTGTGACATTGCCTGGTTGGTCGCTGTCATCCCACGAACAAACTACATTTGCATGTTAATTCTGCAGACATTTGACTACATTGGCTGATAAATGGTGGTGAGTACAGATCGCTACTGGCGTTTGATCCACAACATTTAATTTTCAAAAGTAGGTCAAACTTACGTGGTAAGTGTACAGTACTTCACACCTGCTCCAGATTTCTTGCTGCGTGCTGCCACACCGATAACGACTGAACGAATGTCTACAAATGTCTTCTAACGCCGACAGACTAAAGTCAAATTAGCAAGCGTGCAGAATTCAGAATGGACCCGAACGGTGACCCACCCTTCTGACCAATGCGAGTCCTTTGCCCATATATGGAATATGACGCTTTCCAAGGTGTGTTTGCACTGTCATACCTGGATGAATCACATATACTAAACCTCGTTTGAGTTGCCTGGCCAACCGGCAAGTGAAGGCGTGGTCACTACCACATTCAACTGGCAGGCATAGTAAAGACTCTAGATGGATGTCTGACACTGACACGCCTGCACTTTCCCAGAAAACGGTTTCTTCACGCAAAGGAAATGTGATTGCGACATAGCGGGAAAATAGGTCAACACTAGTGAAAATACTAATTTTATGCCTCATGGAAAGTAGCCAACATGAACTAGTAAACGACAGGTCTATGCCGGATGATTAATATGTAGAGACACCCCATCTATGTTTGGCACAACAATAAAAACTGGCCATAGACATAAATAGAACGCCCGTTAATGGGGGGGGGTGATTAATAATGTAACTCTATGCCTCTGGTACAGAACGACGCCAAGCCTTTGCTAATGTGAGGGAGCTTCTCAAAATGTCACAGTCCACTTTGACTTCGTTGCAACAAAACATTCGAGAGACGTACTAGGACGCCAATGAAAGTAACAGAGAATATAAATTGTTTATGTGAGGGAGCACGTCAATTTGATATGTCTCAGCCAGATGTCTTTATTGTTCCACGCCTACTACAAGAATATTCGGTCCTTTATAATTAATTAATAATTAAAATTTCTTCTTAATATATAATTCGATGACAGTCTATGTCCCAATGTTTGGGGGACACAGGAACAATGTTCTCCTGTCTCTGGAAAATGTCTTTGTATGTAATACAAATTCATATTCCACTCAAGTAGTAATTTTAGGATTAAATAAATTTGACATGTATATGGTCGAATCTGATGAACCGTTGCCATAATGGTGTTTTCAGATGTGTCAAACAAATATTTGTATATTGTTTTCATGTGTTGGTTACATAAAGAGACATGTTGGGGGGGGGGTAAATTATATGCCGATCACTAAGTCAGGAAAATTATCTGTGGTATGTCGATAACCGTTAAGATTTTTACTTACTGCCTGACGAATCCAAGCAATACATTTACTGTCAGTATGTGTTTAATGAATACCCAGGTGTGGATCTAGGCTTGCTGGCAGAAGGGGTCTGAGTCAGTCGTAGTCATATGTCACTGCCACGGAAACAGAGGGTCTCCATGGCTTGGAGGGGTCTTAGATCCCTAATATCCCCTTGGATCCGCTGTTGATACCATTGATATATGGAAATCCTTGAACGTTGACAGTTCGATTATAATGACAATCGTGTAGGTACGTGCATGCAGTTATAAATGGTAGGTAAAGTTTAAAAAAGTATTTAAAAATTACATATATTATGGTTATGTTAATGTTGATTGAATGATCTATCAAATAACTAACAGTGGTATTTTTAAGATGAATATATTATTAGGTGTCAAACGTAGGAAAGTGATATTCTTGAGCCAGTCCTATAAGTTGGCTATAGGCTTCATTCTTGGATTGTAATAGCTCCATTCTTGGATTGTACATTGCAAGCACGGAACTATGACATTGCCTTGTTGTTCGCTGTCATCCCACGAGCAAACTACATTTGCATGTTAATTCTGCAGACATTTGACTACATTGGCTGATAAATGGTGGTGAGTACAGATCGCTACTAACGTTTGATCCAAAAATTTAAAACGACTGAACGAGTGTCTACAAATGTCTTCTAACGCCGACAGACTAAAATCAAATTAGCAAGTGTGCAGAATTCAGAATTGACCCGAGCGGTGACCTATCCTGCTGACCAATGAGAGTCATATGCCCATATATGGAATGTGACGCTTTCTAAGATGTGCTTTCACTTTCGTACATGGATGAATCACATATACTAAACCTCGTATGAGTTGACTGACCCACCGGCAAGTGAAGGCGTGGTCACTACCACATTCAACTGGCAGGCATAATAAAGACGCTAGATGGATGTCTGACACTGACACGCCTGCACTTTCTCGGAAAACGGTTTCTTCACGCAAAGGAAATGTGATTGCGACATAGCGGGAAAATAGGTCAACACCAGTGAAAAGACGCATTTTATGCCTATTGGAAAGTATCCAACGTGAACTAGTAAACGACAGGTCTATGCCGGATGATTAGTATGTAGAAACAGCCCATCTAAGTTTGGCACAACAATAAAAACGAAATGCCCTCTGGTACAGAACGACGCCAAGCCTTTGCTAATGTGAGGGAGCTTCTCAAAATGTCACAGTCCGCTTTGACTTCATTGCAACAAAACACTCGAGAGACGTAGTATGACGCCAATGAAAGTAACAATGAATACAAATTGTCTATGTGAGGGGGCATGTCAATTTGATATGTCTCAGCCAGATGTCTTTGTTGTTGAATACTTACTACATTCGGTCCTTTATAATTAATTAATAAGTACACTTTCTTCATAGTATTTAATTCAATGACAGTCTGTGCTGCTGCGTTTGGGGGACACAACAATAATGTTCTCTGCTTCTGAAAAATGTCTTTGTATGCAACAGGGAAGACCGGGAAGGGGTGGCGCAATTTCCCCTTAACTTCATGTTTTCTTCTTAAAGTAACGTAGAAAGGGTACATTCAATTGGTATACATATGATTCCCATTCCAACTTTATTGGTAGATATATTAAGCGATTTCCTAACTTTTGTAATATTTCTGATATTACCCATTATTTGACTCCTCCTCAACATCGCCAACCTGCCCCGTGCACGAGGTAGGTTGATACACCCCCAAGGTACGTTGGCGCATCCCATTAAATACATCAAATTCAGCCCAAGGCACTGCACAGGCCAAGCGTTGGCTACCAAGTGGTGTATGAAGCCCATAACATTACATCATCGGCAATCCTATAACGTACATTACATCATCGGCAACCCTATAACGTACATTACATCATCGGCAATTATATCGCATTTCTCGTCGTTTCCGTGGATCTACGCACTGCACCAATTTCTCAACGTTAATCGTCAAATATCATCGGGACTGGGCGTCATCGGAGGATTGAGTTTCACTGATGAGTCAGGCTTCATTGCCGACTCGGACGACATCTTGCATGACTTCGGGGTTTGGCCTGTCGGTGACTTGCCAAATCCCCACGATGACGCATGCATCAACTCAAAAACAATTGCGCCAACCCATCCCAATCTTGTAGGCCGCTTTTTGCATGGCACAAAACAAATTAATATGCGGGGTAATAGGGTTTGGTTCCTTTCCAAGTATGCCTAAATATCATGACGTCATCATGTTTTCCTACACAGTACACGATCAGTAAGTACCTATGCTGTCGAATACATTGATCATATTTCAATGTGATTAATCAAACGTCTTTGTGGCTGCAATGTTCTAGTGTTGTACGTAATGCTACATGTGTTTGCTTGTGTGATCGCAGTAGACTTGGGGCATTATTTTTCCAAACGAATCGCAAGATTCAACCCGCCATGTGCTCCAACACAGCCCGTTCTCCCCAAAAATGCATATACCACTCAAGTAATACTTTCTAGGATTAAAACTTTCGATATGTATATATAAATCAACAATTGTAGGTAAATAAAAACAGGGAAACACGACGATTCCGAAGGTGTGCTTAATTTTTAAAATGACATATGAAAATATTGTTCGTGAGGTCATGGAAAGTATGAAGCCACAATTCTTGTTATGGAGTTAAAAGATGCCTCGGTGCATAGAAATGGCACAACCTCCTAGTGATAAATAAATTGGTCTAATATAAACAGGATATTTTCCGACGATTTTGGCATGTTTCATTGTAATATTAATTGTCACAAATGCCATATATATTAAGAATTGTTGGTAATTTTGCATTTGATGTGTTGCTGTATTTGATATTCCAAGCAGACTAGTATACAGAGTCGCATGAACGTAGGGCCTACATTAACAAATGGTTTGTACGTTTTCTAGACATAACTAACAAATCTTGAAAAGCTTGCCTACAATTAAAGCAGTACTCAACATATCCTGGCAATAGATCAGTCAAACTAACTGACGAAGCACTTTTACGGACAACGGTTTCGCAATGCAAAATGTCCTAGCGGGTAATTCGATCAACTCAATTGTAAAGCCTATGGTAATTACTAAAGGTGTATCCAAAGTTCAAAGCCCAAAAGTCCTCCAATTAGGGCAGTGGCCATAGCTGGTATTCAACAGGTCCGGGCAATAAATCGGTTAAACTAGCTGACGAAGCACTTTTGCGGACAGCGGTTTCGCATTGCAAAATGTTCTGGGGGAGGGAATTAGGTCAACTCAATTGTAAAGGCCCTGGTAAAGGTGTGTCAAAATTCCAAACGTTAACCCATCATCATCAATATAAACTACGGTTACAATAAATAACAACATAGTTAATATGTGTGGGCTGTGATCTAACATAATCTTTATTAATGATGTTATCAAATAACTAACTGTGGCATTTTTAATCTGAATATATTTTAAGGTGTGAAATGTAGGAAAGTAGTATTATGGAATCAGTCCTCCTGATACAAATGTATATTGCAAGCACGGGGCTATGACACTACTTTCCTGGTCGCTGTCATCCCGTGAACAAATTACACATGCGTGTTAATTCTGCAGGTACTTGACTACATTGGCTGATAAATGGTGGTGAGTGCAGATCGCTACTGGCGTTTGATCCGCATCATTACATTTTCAAAAGTAGGTAAAACTTACGTGATAAGTATACAGGAGCAGGTTTGAATATGAACACCGACCCAAGTTCTCTTTTATAATATATACACATATTAACCATGAAATTTCAATATCTATATATTGCAATATCTCGTAAACTACTCGACCGATTTTCACTATGACCTGCTCACCAGACAGGGGTTATTCCCTCGAAATGTAGTTCTATCAGTCTTCTAAGTTTAGGCTTTGTGTTAGATATAGGGTTTGGGTTATTGTCACAATTATGGCTAGTGATTATTAAATGGTTGATTGTGCAACATTTACAGTGAATAAGCCTTGTCTAATAGTTCACAGTGAGAATTATATTAGTCGAATTAGTACATATATAAGTGATGTTGTTTTTTATATTATAACCAGATATTTACATTTCTCAGTGTGAAGTAGGGTATGGTTATTAATATCAACATTGTTCATTCTGAATTTGTTATCAATAACCATACGGTAAGATTTATCAATAACCATACGGTAAGATTTGTTGGTATTGTAAGTCATGTCAAACATATTAACACACTCAGCACAAAAATCAATGAATTTCATCAAATAATCATAAGTTGATAAAATTACAACATAATGACTACTACAATTTGTTTACGGTGTCAAACATAGGAAAGTAATACATGTATATTATGAATTAAATAAAGTTGTTTTAATGGTGCTTCTGCATAAACAAAATGTTATGGGTAACTATTTGCCTGAGAATAAATAATTTTTTTCTGTCTGACAATAGCATATATATCAATATCGTCAGTAACGTTATTTTTAATAACATCACCACGGTATTTCTCAGTGTGAGGTAGTATTTGGTTTTATTAGCAACAAAGTGAATATGTTTCTAGTCCTGAGGTTTGTTATCAATAAACATATTGCCATATTCGGCACAACAAACAGTGAGTTTCCTCAACCCAGAAACACTAGGTTAAACATGGTATAATCGTTAATAATGATTATATCAAATGACTGACTGTGGTATTTTAAGCTGCATGTATTTTACGGTGTCAAACATAGGAAAGTAATATTCTGGAATCAGTCCTCATTGTACAAATGTACATTGCAAGCACGGAACTATGACACTGTCTTCCTGGTTGCTATCACCCACGAGCAAACTACACATGCGTTTTAATTCTGCAGACATTCGACTACATTGGCTGATAAATGGTGGTGAGGGCAGATCGCTACTGGCTTTTGATCCACATCATTAAATTTTCAAAGCTACGTAAAATGTACGTGATAAGTGTACAGTACGTCAAACCTGCTCCAGATATCCCGCTGCGTTCTGTTTTAATGCCGTTAGGCTAAGGTCAAATTACCAAGCGCGGACTACAGAATTGAGCCGAGCGTCTACCCACCCTGCTCAACCATGCGAATCCTTTAAAGGCTTTGTTCAACGCATCAAATACCTCCTCATTTGGTTTCGAGCTAATGATTACTCGATTCATTGCCAAACCTACAACTGCGTCGCCGAGATATAAACGCCGACAAAAGTTCTGATTTTATAATGCATATATACATATTTAACCCTGAAAGTTCAATATATATATATATATATATATATATATATATATATATATATATTGCAGTATCTCGTAAATCACTGAACCAATCAACCGGCTAAGGTTAGGGTTTGGGTAATATTTAAGGTTTGCGTTATGGTTAGAGAATGTTAACCTGTTGATTGACCAACATTTTTCAGTGAGTAAACCTTTTCTTATGAATAGGTCACAGTGAGATTTTATTAAGATTTCGAAATATATTTATATATATATATATATATATATATATATATATATATATATATATATATATATATATATATATATATATATATATATATATATATATATATATATATATATATATATATATATATATATATATATATACATTATATATATATATATATATATATATATATATATATATATATATATATATATATATATATATATATATATATATATATATATATATATATATATATATATATATATGTATATAGTGTATTGTATTGTATTGTATTGTATTGTAAACGCCCACGTTGCATTGCTAACAGTTGCCGGCTGGAGCGGTGGTGGCAGTGTGTGATGGGCTGGGGTTTGTAGACTGGCGACGGGGGCGGCAGCAACTGTTTCCCAAAACTGCTACAGCCCTCCAGACAGCTGCCAATGAACTGGGTGGGGCAGCTGCGGCTGTGGACAGTGTGGAATTTCAAGATCTAGTGTGCAGTTCTTTGTAAGGGTACGGATACAAGAGATGAAGTTATGCAAGCCTAACCGTAGCTAACCATATTTCTAGCTAACCCCATCCTTAGCTAACCCCATCTCTAGCTAACCCTAACCATGAAGTAGTTTACAGCAGATATAGCCATTCCCAAAGCCATAGGTTCATAGGAAAAAATAACTCTTTGCTTGGAAAAGACAGGCAACAGTACCAATCACGAATAGCATGGTACAGACTGGTTTTGCCAAAATGGAAATTTGGTCAAAATTAGGGGATATGGCACCAGTTTGTCAGGGAGCACCAGAACAGTCATTGGTGATATTTATTATGTAAACCAGTGCATCCGTATACAGTGTAACACATTTGGACAGAATAGTTGTATGTTGGTTGTGTAACAGCCATGGAAGCATTGCGTAGATCAGTATTTTCAAATGTGGCCGCAACGGTTATCTGGTCATGTGATACCCCTTTATGGTGGCGTATCCAAATCAAACAGTACGCCATGTACCCGATCAAGTAGAAGCACGAAAGCAGTCGCACAAACAATAAAGTTCAACAAGTTTGGCACAATGGAAATCACAAAAAAAATCATGTTAAATGTGACAAATTGTCACTTTTCTGAAAACGTTGCGCCATATTTGGTTAAAAATCAAGCAGTTATATAAATATTAATTTGAAAATAAGTAGTTTGTATATTTAAAGAGACAGTAAGTATGTTTCATTGGTTCGCAATGCTCTAGGAATCTAGTGTACATGTTCTATGATATATCAAATGTCAAATTTGACCTATAATTAAATTATGTTACTTGTTTTCAGCTAATATTACGGGCAAGGCATTGCTTTGATTTGGCTGTGAAATAAATAATAATGACGTGAAAAGCAGGATTGTTCCATAATGCGTTTACATATAAATTGTGCCGCAACTTGTTATAAAATTGGACACTTTCTCAGAAAAAAGCTTCCCTATTTAGGATCATGCCTCAGTTACACTTCCTGGTGTGTTACAAACGACTGTATGGCACAGTAATTTTAGATATGTGTAATTAAAAAAATCATATCATCTGACAGAACTGCATTTCAGCCAGGCACATTGGCAAGTTCGCTGGTAGAACATGTTGACAGTGTAACTGTGGGTTTTTAGATTATTTCAATAAGCGGAAGGATTTTTGGCAAATTTTTCGCCACAAGGCACGTGCGTAGTAATTCATGCAGAAATTGGTGAACAAGTTGACGGGTATGGCACGTTCAGGCAATTTAAATGAGTTAGAAGTATGAGACTTTGACTAAATTCGATCAGCATGTCAATGAGATGGTGACAACGGCAGGTGAGAAATTTAAGAATTTGTATGGTCCCGTTTCGTATAATCATGCAAAGCGTTAACATAGTTGCCAATGGGAAGCGTAATAGTAGGCTGAACCATGAGCATCTACGGGGGGTTAGGGGGGTGTGGCGGTTCTAGTGACTATGCGAAAAAGACCTACGTGGACACCCCAAACTACCTGAAGGTTGAAAAGGCAGGCGACAAAAAATGACCGGCGTCCTTAATTGCCACGAGTAACAATAAGGTCACGGACCTAGCTGGCTGTCCAACACAGCCGCGCAGGATGTTGCCACAAAGGATTTTGAGTATGCCCGGCGTACATAATTTCTGTGCGATGCATTTAAACTATGTCCCGCTCTGACCTACTTCACCGCCCACTCGACCGCACTGTATTTAAAACTTGTCACATTCAGTACGATGTGTCACGCTCAGTACGTTTAGTCACGTTAGTCAGAACGGTGTTATTTGGCACACGAGGCCGATTGGAGGTGATTTTGAGAAAGGTCGGTGGGAAGCGCCCCTGGGCCCAGGGCGCTGGTGGGGCTCAGTCGCAATGCGGATATTGTTGAAAGTATCGACGTTTACACCACATTCACGCAGAAGTAAAACATCACAGTAGATCGAGATGTCAATAGAAACAAATGTATTAGAACAGACGACTGCTCTACACGAAAGGCAGCATGGCAAGTGCAACGTAAGAACAGACAAAGACTACAGCACTTCACTAAGCATTACGTCACTAAGCAGTATGCATGACTGAGCACAACCAGGTAAACAATAACAGCATGCACTGATGCACTTATCAGTAGTGCTGTTGCACTGTCAATTAACTCATATACAAAAATGCATATTTCAACAGATATATCGCTTTTTGTTGGTCAAAATAAGCATCGAGAATGCTGGGAGGTCGGCGTGAGGCGCCCTAGGCCCAGGGCGGCTCTGGGGGGAGGGGGCAAAAAAGTCTGCTTAGTATCCTCACTACTCGATTAGACCCAAAAGCTCCGAAAGACAAACAAAGTTAGTAACATGTATGTCAACTGCAAAATTAGCAGTGGGCTGGTAGACGCATTATGAGAGAAGGTAATAGAATTTGTATAACTAAAATGGCTGAGGCATTTAGTGAGAATATAACCCGTTACCTATGGTCTGAGATGCGCCGAATAAAGACCAGAAATTAATGTCTGCCTCTAGTGTTGATAGTGTGTTCTAGTGTTGATGGTGTGTTCTAGTGTTGATGGTGTGGTGGGTTGTGATGAAATAGGTCAACTTTATTTCTGATGAATATAGTCACCTCTACAAAGGTGTGTCATACGATGTTGACGAAATGAATTCGATAGGTGCGGAGATTAACCAGCAGCTTAAGGAACATGTTGTATATAATATATCAGTTGAATATGTTATCGAAGGTGAACAGCGACTGAAGTTGAGTAAGTCGGGTGATGAAAAGGTTATAAATTCTGATCATATCATACATTTTCCGAGAATACTCTACGTGCTTGGAGAGGGGTATTTGGTGGCGCCCCCTCTATTATTAAATTTGACAGGTCCATTCAAAGCAGCCCGACCGGGAATCACAAGGTGGCGCAAAGGTAAAGTCCAGTATTTGCACGTGGCCCGTGATGACAGGTGATTGGCGGAGGGCAACTTTGTGCTGGACGAGAAGTATTTCAAATTCAGTTGCCGCTTCTGTCTTGTACAGTAAGCAACGTTGCGTTTACGCTCTGCTCAAAAATCCAACCCACCCTCCCTAATAGTGTGTTAACGGTGGGGGTCCAATAGTTCAGCTCGTGCACAACGTGTAGGTACATTGCGAAACATTGCTCACAGAAAGGTACTTCACAAAGTTATTTTTGACGCTTTTCCCTGTAGTAGTTTGGTACACGAGGTTTTGCATTATGTGTTTTCCTCCACTGAATGTTCAGTAGCGTACGCAGGGTTTTTAGTGCGGGTACTTTTCGAAGTACATTTGTGTGGCAGTTTGGTCCTGCCTTTCTGTGTCATGGGTTAATAGTTGGCAGTTTTCGTTATATGCGTGTATATATGGCACCTTTACACATTACGCATTGGGTTACCATACATTCATTATGTTTTTTTTTTATAAATGTTTGTGTGATTAGCCCACTATGTCATGTACCAGCAGTAGGTTTATTCATTATATATGTATGTGTGTGTGTGTGTGTGTATATATATATATATATATATATATATATATATATATATATATATATATATATATATATATATATATATATATATATATATATATATATATATATATATATATATATATATATATATATATACACACACACACAGCACCCTTATTCATTAGGTGTTGCGTTACCTTTAATCGCATTTGATTTGTTACCATTGTTAGTTTACCATTGTTAAGGGTTTAGCCAAATTTTTCATGTATACTATTTTGCTGGGGGATCAGTACCCCAGCCTTTCTGTTTGTACATGTATGTGTATGGCTAATCAACTTGGTAATTATGCCCCTACTATGGCACGTGTAACCAATTGTGATTGTCACTCCTATGTAGGGGCTCTTCGGCATTCCATGCCTATGATTACTGTATTAAATAAATGGATTGCCATTTTCTCACTCATACATGTTTTCAGTTATGACTGATATGTACAGAAACTAGCTCAGGCTTCACACCAGTTTTTGATATCATCAAGACCAGGCAGTCAGATTAAGTAGGGATATTAAATTCAATGACATAAGACGCAGGCATGCGAAATGTGAATAATGTGCAGACGATTACTGTGTAAAGTTTAATAGTGCGAATAGTATGTATCTTGTTTTCAGAGGTCACAAACTCGACAACAGAACAGTTGTTTTAATGGCACCGAGTTACAGAGTGTTCATGATGCTGTACATCTGGGCCACCATATATCCACTATTAATAATGATAGCCTAGTCGCCGAGGGCATTGCGAAATTCTGGAGAGGGTATAAGATGTTAATGGGTGATTTTTGGTGTATTTATTTGCTGTAAAGGGCATGTTATTCAAGCTGCTGCACCCACTAAACATTCTCCCAATGATGAATATTGCTGCCAAAGGGGATTGTTGGTGTCCCAGACACCAGTGCTGTCGTGTGAGTGCTCGGGGAATGTCTACGTCCTCCTCACTAAGCCACTCCAATTTCAACATCATCCAAGTACGCACATGAGTTCTCAGTGACGTTTTATCCAGGAGTTGGGATGCTACGGGCTGGTATGTTATTGAATTGTCTGCCGGCACACCAACTTTTTGTGCGCCACTGCAGATTTCACTGATGCATATGGTAGTCTCCGCACTCCTTTTCCGTTGGAACTCAATTGGAATGCAGCTGTAGATCCCATAACTGGCATGGTAATCAATGCTATTGGTCTAATGTCGACAGCTAGATGGGCAAAACATGTTTTAATAACGAAAGTAACGACGACGACCAAGAGATCCCCACCTAACGCTTCCTAACGCTGACCCGAACACCCCTATCCCCTGAGCGTGACGTACTTTATGGATGACTGATTAAATGTTACTCTTATTTGATGATGAGTTGGCCAAATGCCCGGATGAGAGCCTAATTAATCTGATTATGCATGCGACCAGACTCACATTTAAAAGTGCGGTTTTAGTCCAGGCGATGATGTGTGCGACAGACGGTGGCGCCACAGCACGGAGCCATGATAATCAAGGCTATGTCAATATTAGAAAAGCGCCAAATACAAACGTTACATGTCAAGCATGATACACGCATATATTGGTATTTTTATTTTATCTATCGATTCGCAACAAGGAAATTATATTTATTTTATTTTTTTTAATACAATACTTATCTTTCGGAATTACGGTATATGAAAGGATTTTACACTTTTACACGAAATATGTTCAACTGTATTGCTATTTCTTTCTGGTGGTATCACTGCTGAAATTCGTTCATATTAACCAACACCTGCCTCACATTTACCGGTGACATTGTCATACTTATATGAATGTAATTTTTTTCTTTTGGGTGTTTCTTCAAATAATATCAACTTTCATTGTCATATTTACAAAATTGTAAAAAAGTCGCCAAATAAATTCAAAACTCATCGTTGATTTTTTTTTATCTGGAGTATTACTTAATATTTCAACTACAACCTGAGAATAGCCGCCCAGTCACCCTAGCAACAACGACGATGACAACGACAACAACGACAACAGAGGTTCACTCACTCAGTTTATAAAGCAAATCATATAAACACATTAACAAATCGGAATCTCAAAGCGTTAATATCATAAGATACTTTAGCGGCTAGGTAATAGATTCTTCAATGGACTTAAATGTATCCAGTTTAAAGAACGTTTGGATCACTACCGTAACTTGTGTCGTTGTTGCGTCTATCGTTACTACTGCTTCTGTCGTTACTACTGCCGCTGCTGCTTCTATCGTTACTGCTGCTTCTGTCGTTACTACTGCCGCTGCTGCTTCTAGCATGTTACTACAGTTGTACTAAAAATGGCATCGTAACATGTGATATATTACTTAATAAGATACAAACACGCGCTTGAACCGACTACGTATACACGACTGGACCCATGATAGGCCTCTATGTGCTTAGGCTTAGTATATCTGCAAATGTACCAGGCCGGTACGCCACAGCACGCACGCACGCACGCACGCACGCACGCACGCACGCACGCACGCACGCACGCACGCACGCACGCACGCACTCTTTTACTGTATACAGTTATTCGGGGTGTTTCTCAAAACAAGGAACTTCCATGGTGTGGTTATGGTGTTATATTTACAACAACAACAAATTTAAGAACACGAAACGTCGCAAAATTATGTTTTACTTTTTTCAGTACTACTTATTATTTCATCTGATTATTCCAACTACAATCTAAAAAAAAACTTACATTGAAACAATTATTTTCAAAACAACCATACAATTGCCGCCCCACTCAACTTAACAACGACGACGACGACTACAGCAGCAACGACAACATAGGTTCACAGTTTATTAAGCAAAAAATGCCAATACATTATCAAATATGAAAGCGTTACTATAATCAGTTACTTTAGCGGCTAGGTTATGGATTCGTTAATGGATGGTCGGAGTCCTGCCCCGGGGGCCGCTACGGTAGCCGGGTTGGTCTGGCCGGATACCCCAAAATAGTTAATACATTTGTGCACTTTTCCCCACCCTTCCCCCTGTTTAATTTATCTTTCATTTCCCCTGCTTAGTTCTCATGCACTGCAACTCCCAAAAGTGCAGCAAAATCTCCAAGCAGAATCTGCGCTAATGGATGGTGGCTGCCTAACATAAAGAAGAAGGTGGATTTGACAGTCTCCAGTTTAAAGAACATTTGGATCCCTACCGTTACTACCCATATGAAATAATACCACCGTATGCCATCGTAGAATAACATTGTGTACCATGGTGTCTTGAAACAGGCAAACCATGGTTTCCATGTATAATATACGAAACAGAATGGTTGATCACGGTTTACTATGTAATGCCATGGTATATAATGTAATCATTTCATAATATACCATGGTGTATTTTTCATAATATAAATGGTATGCCTTCATACTTTCATCTGCTCGTGAGAAGCGGGAAACACCCTCCTTCACTCAACTTTCGCCGTTTTTAGCGGTTTTTCGTCGTTTTTTTACGGGTCATCGTTTTGATGTACCGTTGTCGTGCGTAAACAGAATGGCCTCGTGAGTCGCCCCCTGTGCACCTAGTAGATGGATTTAGCATGGATTTTGCATGTTTTTGAAAAACAAGCATGTATCGCATGTTTTTGAAAAAAAACCGGACATTTCGTCCTAAAACCGGGAGCAAGGGAAAACAGTATTTGTCGCCCGGAAGCAGTAATGTTGACACATATGAGGTCTGCCATTCGAATTTGTGACTGCAAGCGACCATTGTTTTCGTTGACTCTAGAGTAGATATGCAGCAGCGTCTTCAACCGCTGAACTGTGAACCGGACATCGCCCGCTACAGGCCGAGTAGCGTCAACACGGGCAGAACCATCACAGCAAGAACTGTCACCATAACGCTGTTGACGAAGCGGCTCGTGGAGCCTGAAAAAAATAAACAGATTTAGTCAGATTTAACCAGATTTAGCTACTTTTAACTACATTAACACCCAAATCTACCAGCACCAGAGAGCAAGTGAGCAATATAGTTCTGGTTTATCGATAATCCAATATTTTTATTGATGTGTAGCCCGCCTTATCAAATATTTGTAAATTTTATGTTAAAACATATTCACACTGCTTGAAATAACACATTCAGTAGCTGATTTGTTCCATTCATTTATCCTAATTAATCCGACAATTTAATTACTATTTGAAGCCACAATTCCATATTGCTATGAAACCCGTCATTCTACTTAGTATAGTATCCCCTATTTTGCATTCTTCGTCCATGTTTCCATGTCCAATTTGAGAAGTTGACATTTCCCAAAATTGAACAACATTTGCCATTTTTCAGACATGTTTGTCTTGATTGTCTTATAAAGCTTTTCTATGCCTAAACAGTAAACACTTGTGTCGCCCGTGAATTTCAGTAATTTACTTGACATGTCATCTTCCAAATCATTTATTTAATATTAAGAACAACATAGTTGGTAATACTGACCATTGCAGCACACCACTGAACACTGATTTGAAATATCCCCATCTACAATACCCCTGTGTCGCCTGTCGGCCAACCATTTATCTACACACGACGGCTTGTTGACACAGTGTAATGTATGTACATATTAATGTCAGTACATGGTAATGTCAGTATAGTGTAATGTCACTACAGTGTAATGTCAGTACATTGTAATGTCAGTATAGTGTAATGTCACTACAGTGTGATATTAGTATATTGTAATGTCAGTACAGTGTAATGTCAGTACAGTGTAATGTCATTACATTGTATTGCAATTGTTAACTTGTTAGTTTTTACACAGTTGGCTTCACTAGACATCTAGCAATCATCACTGAAGTTTGACCTTTGTTCACTATATGTGCGGGTCGATGTTAATTTGGCGGTCGGGTTAGTCGGAGCTATTCAGTGAAAATGCTGCTAACTCACACCAGCCGACTCGACCGTCGGCGCTCAGCGCAATTACGATGGCCTTGTGTATATATTATATATTATATAAGAAATGTTTGTCAAGTGAGTTTGAGTTATCGTGCGAATAATATGCTTATTACGCACATTGCGAGGTATTTGATTGACCTTCTAAATCCCCAGCCTGATGAAGGGAAAGAGCAAAATCGTGGTTAGATTGACGGAGCTGTCATTATTTGAATTATGTTTTTTACCGATGGCTGTCTAGACTTGCTTTACATCTTGTGCTTGTCCAAACTGCTAATTTGTTTGATCATGTTCAATAAAAAAGGTAAAATGAAAATACATGGCGCGAGGTCATGTTTGTTTTGCCTTTGCACGAATCGCGTATCGTCGCTGGCTTCGCTTTCGATCGCTTGTCAATTGCAATTGAGATTCACAAATATATTTTGTACAAGAATAAATAGCTTTAATTGCAGTCAAGTAGTCAACTCCAATGGCAAGGAAGAATCATTAATATGCTTCCGTTGTTCTCTAGAGACACACTGTAAAAGTTGTTTTATCGCTGTGCCAAAAGGAAAAATGCAATCTGTACCGGTGCGCGAAAACACAGAATTGGTCACCAGCATTTGAAACGGTAAAAATCACAATGTCCAGAGTCGAGGGATATATGCGTTCCTGGATGGATGTTTCCAGGTTGGTTGAAAGAGGAAGCAAAACAATTACTCATTGTACCTATTGTCGTTTGTAATGTGTAATCAACTTTCGCACTACGTGTATCAACTGGTTCCGCTGCTAATATCCAGGTTATTATTTTTGATTCTCATTAGCCGGTATCGTTCGCATTCCATCCAATTTATTAAAGGCCTAAATGCTTTATTTTTTATTTCAACACCTAAGTCCTTCGAGAATGCGAAATGTCGAAATTGAGATGTTTCCCGCTATGGTTGCGTGTGTTCTGACATACACAGCAATATCTTCAAGAATGCAGGTGCAAGTTGCTCAAACATTATATTATATGATATGATCAAATGATGCGCTATGATTGGCCACCTTCCGCCGAAGGTTGAGTTGGGTCAGGAATGCAGCGCACACCAGCCGACGATCAGGTCGGCGTTTAGTACACACCAACGTACAGAATCCTCCTCCGATCATTTATATGAGTACTATGGTAGCTCTCACATATATTATCGTTTATTGTTTAAAATTATTATATAAATGATTTGTGCAAATAATTGCATACGCCCATTTCGATAGGTGTAATATTTTATTAAAGATCGCACGTTTTGTAACTGTGTAAATACGAGTATTTCATGCGACAATCTAGTTTGCATGACTGATAGTCGAGGGAAACCTAAAGTTGACATATTCAAATTAGCTTAATATTGGTCACCCTTCTTGAAATTTTTTTCATACTGTGAAAAAGGACGGTGTAGTGACTCACCCGAAAGATCGCAGTCGTCCAAGCCGTTACCCGAAGATTTACTGTAACGCAATAACATCCTGTGCATGAAACGCGCCGCATCTTCTCCACATTTCGAGGAAATAGGTTTCACGATGCAGTCCAGAGCGTCACGAAAATCTCTAAATAAAAGGAAAACAATTATTATGTTGGTTGTAATTCGTATGCCAGTATATTAGTAATAAACATAAATATTGTTGAGTCACATGTTTGCTTCTGCGATTTATGGACAGCGTGAACCATTTATCTCGAGCAACATAGCTCCTTGCCACAGAGCCATAACAGTAACCAAATCTTTGACAACTCTTATATATTGATGTGATATAGTGTTTGGCTCAGTGCTCAGACCTGAACCTAATAGAGCATCCATGGGAAGTACTGTTCAAGAGAATTGAGGAGAGCAGACCTACCAATCTGCAAGCTTCGTGGTAGTCACTACAGATGTGGTACAGTGACATCCCATTATCTACTATCTATAAGTTAGTGCATTCAATGGTGAACAGGTGTACTGTTGCAATTAACTCAGGGTCATTCAAACAAGTATTAACAATGCTATTTTGCAAATTGTATGTGCTACATTCAATAATAATATATATATTTATGCTAATTTAGATAACTGTATGGGTTACATTCAATAATAATAATATATATATATATATATATATATATATATATATATATATATATATATATATATATATATATATATATATATATATATATATATATATATATATATATATATATATATATATATATATATATATATATATATGTATATGTGAACAAGTGTACTGTTGCAATTAACCCTAAGGGTCATTCAAACAAGTATTAACAAAGCTATTTTGCTAATTATATGTGCTACATTCAATAATATGTATGTATATATATATATATATATATATATATATATATATATATATATATATATATATATATATATATATATATATATATATATATATATATATATGAACACAGGGGTTTATCCCCTAGTAGTTGGTGTTCATGGGGTTTTCTGTTCAGGCTTCCTGTTTCTTCATCGGTATTCTTGGCTTATGTTTATATAGGTTAGCGAAATGGCCCCACCTGTTTGTAATTAAATTTGTGTATTAGTGGTGGAATGTCTGTATTCTTTGCATTACATGTTCATCACGACTTCTTGATGTATATATGTTATCGTCATGCCTGTAGGAATGTGGGCTCTGAGAATGTGTGGCTCTGTACAGCCCCGGACGGGGCTGTACATGTGTTCAGTTCCAGTCTGGTTTGCTTTGAGGAGCTCACATTCCTGTTAATGTGCTTCCCAAAGTGGCTGCGTGATAAGCAGTACACTTTGCAATAAAACGTTATTTATTTGGCCCTTTTCAATCTCTCTAATACATCGGACTTGTGTTGGTTATTGCATATATATATATATATATATATATATATATATATACATATATGTATGTATATGTATATATATATATATATATATATATATATATATATATATATATATATATATATATATATATATATATATATATATATATATATATATATATATATATATATATATATATATATATATATATATATATATATATATATATATATATATATATATATATATATATATATATATATATATATATACAGTGAATGAATGTAGTAATTATTTAAGATGAACAGTTACCAGTTATCAAATTATTTGATAGTTTTTAACTGAAAATTTACATTAATCTGGGCAAGAAGTCGTTTCACCTGGAAACGCGAGAAAGTTTATGCTTTTCGATGGGTGTGTTGGATACCGTGTGTGCTGTTGAATTACTAAATGGAAGCATGGATCGCAATTACATGAGTATATTCGATTACACAAATATGGATAGCGGTCTTTCGTGTGTTTGTCAAATTACATACTGACATATACGCTTCATGTCTGTCTTGTCTCTGTATACATCTTTGAAAAATTCTCTTTTGCAGGGGGCTGCAGTTTTCTCCAGATTCATCTTCAAAAAACAATCTGCGTGTTTGAGGTAATCTGCAACGCGAACAAGGATCACGTTTATCGTTTATTATACCGTAACGACTTTGTCCGTCTTTTCCATACGCTTCCAAAATGACCTATTGCTGAATAATGCTGTTGCATCGTTAATCCGCACTGCAATAAAATAAACAAAATCCTCTGTTTTGACGAAATTGTACTACTGCTAGATACGCTGCAAAAGATGCTGTTTATAAATATAATTATATGTTAGGCATTTGTGTAGTAGTGGGAACCGTCAAGTCAATTACTGACCCGTTAATATCTTACGGCCAGATAAAACACAGGCGGGTGTATACACTGCATTTCTACGTGTTTCTACGTTCATTTTAGTTTGGATGTATCGGAATATATTGATTGTTGTCGCCGACGAAATCGTTGTCAGGGCCATTACCTTGTAAATTCTTCTTCTCACATATCAAGCTGAAACCACTCTCAAAGGTTTCAATTTGGTGCAAATGCGTCTTTGAGCAATTAGACTTTAAAGGCTCAATGCAGTCTTCAGACTTGTCGTAGGTCCTACCAAATAAGACGTCATATTAGCGAACTCAGCGCCAACATTCAGACCCCACACATTGATTGTTCATTTCCTAACATTATTACACACGCATTCAATATGCTCTATCTAATACAGGGTTGCAGTATCATTGGATATATATATATATATATATATATATATATATATATATATATATATATATATATATATATATATGTATGTATATATATGTATGTATATATATATATATATATTGCTCGCTAATTAACGCATGGGCGGATCCAGGGGATCTCCATCCGGTGCCCGGGCACCCCCTATTTTGGCCTTTGTTTGTGCATTTTTATAGTGAATTTTAACTGCTGTTGTCAGGCTTGAAAACCAATGCGAGAAACAATTGCCATAACATGCAGTCCATAGTAAAGACGGCTTATCGCTGTGAAAAGCAGAATATCGCCCTGAGAAGCCACAGCCTTTATGACTGACGATAATCACGGCGATGTGGTTCTGGAGAAACCTTTGGCGGCATAAAACAGTAATGACGTGAAGGTAATGCAGAAATTATTGCTATTATTGCCTTTATGACTGACGACAATCACGGCGATGTGGTTCTGGAGAAACCTTTGGCGACACAAAACAATAACGACCTGAAGGTAATGCAGAACGAAATTATTGTTATCATGAGCAGATCCAGCAGAAGATCATGTCCGAAATGCGAAAGGTGTTTTGAATTGCATATTATACAAAGCATGGTTAAGCTTTTTCATGAAAGATAAAAATAGAAAATCCGTGGGGGAGAGAGAGGGGAAGAGGGAGAGGGAGAGGGAGAGAGACTGCGTGCGTGCATGCCTATGCACGCAAACACACAATCTGATGTTAAAATATGTTGTGCGTGCGTGCGTATGTTTATATCACGTAGAATTTTGGATAAGAAGTCCTGCCACCTGATGTATTTTCTGGGAAACTGGGCACCTCCCTTTTCTTGATCCGCCCATGTCACGCATTAAATATCGTGTGCCACATCCAAAATACCACTGTTAAAAGATATTGGGAAATTATTATCTTGAAATAAGAAAATAAAAAAGTGTATTTCGCTTTGAATCCACAGGGGCTGCATAGTACACGTAAGCATAGTAAACATAAATATATATTAAAATATATATAATATTAAATGCAGTATATTAATAGACCATTAAATTGCATATTAATAAATGTAGATACGTATGAAATGAAGAGCATTAATTGCATATATAATAAATACATGTATAAACGAATAAAAAGATAAAGAAATATTAAATGAAGAGCATTATATTGCAATTACATTGCTTATAAATAAAATTAAGTAATCCACCAATGCAGGATATCTACATGTATGTTTATATTTTACGAGTAAAGTACGTGCAAGATAATGGCACTGCACGGAGATCTAACGGAAATAACAGATAGAACCTCACGTGCATATGGCTCGCATCTGTGTCGCATTCGACTGTACAAGCCGGTCTACCCCACTGACCGAGTTGTTCACCATCTACAGGTATTGCGAGAAAACGTCCCCGATTTTAACATTCATACGCTTGGCATGGTTTTATATAATCACCCAATGTGTTAGCCACGACAAACCGCACACATATTGCACACACAAGACGCCATTTTTATAAGACGGCTAAATTTAGAGTTGAATTAAGCTGGTATGGTCTCCACATAAAACCGAATACAACCACATTTTACTGAGCGCGTATTGCAGGTGTAGGCGTCTGCAAACTGTGACATAAATTTATTTTAATTTGAAATATACATATTTGAGAGTATTTAAATTACTCTTTCTTACCGCGAAGCAGGTGGTCACCTTCTCATAGGTGCATTCGTTCGACCCATACGCTGTAACACAATAGAGTCGTCGAAGATAAACATTCTGTACAAACATAACGGTATTGCAGCAAACTGTACTGATGGAACTTCCTGTTCAATGACACCACCGAAGAGTAGGCTATCTAAATTAAATCAAGTGGGTGAACAACTAAATTTAACAAGACTGCCACCCAACGCAAAACAACAACACTATTACTAGCTAGCAAGGAGGCAGCTGTCATATCGAGAGTCCAACGATTATTCATAAATGTGTAACTCGCCCTTCTGAGATATTTGTCAATTGTTTTTAACATATTCACGTTGCTAGCATTTACACAATCAGTAGATAAAGTGTTGTCATCTGCGATACTAAATACTTTCTCATCTAATATATAAATCAAAGTGTATGTCTGTCTCAATGTCTTTCTTTCTATCTGCTTGCTGTATATTGTGTCTTGGTCACAGCCGCATTTGTGGGCCGATCCGGACGAGACTTTGCCAGGTGGAACCATCCCTACGGGACCCCCGTGGGTAGGGGGTCACAATTTAAAAAAGGGGTAGCAGAAGTTGCAACCGTGGAATTATTTTGTTTTCTGTGTCATCGTAAAGATAATAATTATGCCTACATATTTGCCGCTGGATGTAGATGCAGAAATTGTGAATACTTTTCAAGTTATTAGAGTTTGTCTGTACCCCACACGGGTGTTCATGGATAGAAAACATCTATACCTAGCACAGGAAACAAATACTAGCTGCATCATAGCAACATTGTATCTACCCCAAAATGCTGATTTAATTAGAAACTACATGCTACATTATAGTAACATTGTAGTTGACCGTGGCATCAGTTAGAAAATACCACTGACCTATAAAAATAAAGTAGATGAACAGAAAATACCTTAGAACAATAGTACGTACAACTGTTAGCAACGCTATGTGTGTTTTCTACGATTGTTGCCAGTTCGTGATTTATGCATACGTTCACTGAGCGTTTCGTGAAACCGGCAGTTGTGCGGGATGTTTGTGGCACGAAGATGTCATTGCCATGTGTAACAATGCCACGCGCGACTCGTCTGCTGCATCACTCCTCACTAAATGCGAGTGATGCCGTCCCGTCCGCAGCCTTCTCATTTGTCCGATCATCATCACGTTACAACATTTGCCGTCACTCCGTGCGATTGACTCTGCATACATGTGTCGCCGTCACGTCCGCTGCCGCCGTCACGTCACGTTTGCTGCCGCCGTCACGTCACGTTCGCTGCTGCTGTTCCGTTCGCAGCTTCGTTCGTCTGATCCGCGTGGCGGTACCCCGGTCGCCGTCACTCCGTGTGATTGAGTTGTATGCCGCATCTACTACACGTTACGGCGCTTCTTCGTGTGATGCTAACCATTCTTCTGACAACACTCACGATTGCTCCGTGTGACGCGCTTTCGTTCGTCGCCCCTTTCATTGCTACTTCGCTGGGTGAGCTGCCAATTGTGTGAATTAATACTATATGTGTTTACTATATGCCGTTATGTGTTAACTGTATCTTGTTTCCTATTAAATAATCGAGACTCCAATTGGTTTCTCAATTATAATCCACGGTTCTATGTTGTGTTTATGTTCTACCATACACTGATGCACCTGAGCTTTTGACACGAGCCAGTCACTTTGCTTCCCCGCCGCCAATCCTAGAACCAAAATTTGTGACAGAAATGTTGTTTGATGGTATCAAGAAATTTAATTGTGGTATAAATAAGTTTATGTCTGAGCTTGGTTCACTTCAAACTGTCGTCAAAAACAAATTGTTTCATCAGTATTGGAATGCATTGTATGGATCTCAACTATGGCCACTGTGGCATGTCATTAACGGTCGACGTGTCATGTACGCACAGCGCACACAATCACTATTGCCCTTCCCTTCCTTGCGTGCGTAATTTATATATAGCCCCTTTTCATATTTCGCATGCGACCGACATTTATATAAATTAAGCAACTAAACAAAATCTGCTGCGCGCCTCGTGCCGCGCGCCCAAAAATCGTGTCAGATTAACGCCGCGCCGATTCCACCCGGGTCTCCTTTTGTTTCACGTCCTGTATTGTCGGCTGTTTCCGGTCTTTTCCGTGACTTACAGTGGCAAATTGTTCCTTTTCAGGGTTGTCTGTTTTTTATTAAAATTGCGCCAAAATTAAGGTGAAATACATCGATTAGACGATATAGGAGTATTTATATTGTAAGTTTAGCAGATAAGGCTATATAGGATTATATTTTTAACCTTCAAGATTTCTTCTAGAGTTCCTAGTTACTCTACGTTAGTCATAGTTAGTTTACGAAATATTTCCCCGCTACGTGTGTGTGTGTGTGTGTGTGTGTGTGCGTGCGTGCGTGCGTGCGTGCGTGCGTGCGTGCGTGTGTGTGTGTCTAACATGTATGTTATTTAAGAAATAAATATTTTATAGAGTTGAGATTGCATATATATATATATATATATATATATATAAATCATGGAATAAAAAACAGTCCTATATCATATTATATATATATATATATACATATATATATATATATATATATATATATATATATATATATATATATATATATATATATATATATATATAATATGATATATTATTATTATATATATATATATATATATATATATATATATATATATATATATATATATATATATATATATATATATATATATATATATATAATATGATATAGGACTGTTTTTATTCCATGATTTATGAGACAGTTAATTGTGAATATTGCTACACTCAGCATACAGTGTACTGTGAACAATCGTAATGCACTTGGTTCCCAGAGGGAATAATGTAGAATCTTGCAGCAGTCATCCATTCGACACGAGAAATGTCGGGTTCAGCATTGACATACTGTGATTCCATGTATGAAGAAATGTATAAACATTACTTCTTGTTGTATTGCAGGACATTACTTTATGAAAGAGTGAATGAAATATAAATATTGCTGTGCTGAACCTGCAGTGTATAAAAATATTTTCATAATCATGGAAGTTATGGTTTTTTATTGAAATGTGTTGGTATGTTGCATTGGCATGCAAATTAGCCAGTGTTGATTTACTAATTGAGTTACTATTAATAATAAATGACAGGTATGTTGATGAACGTACTTAATGTGTTTTGAAACCCTGAACAAATTATCCAAATGTTTTCACAATGATGGAAGTTATGGCCTTTTATCATAAGGCCATGTTGAATTTGCACATTAATTAGCCAATATTGACTTAGCAAATGCATCAATTGAACTATGAAACGACTGTGATTTATATTTATGACCCTGTTTTAAGTTTTGTAAACCATGAACAAATTATACAAATATCTTCAAAATCATGGAAGTTCTGTTGATTTCACACACTAATTAACCAATATTTATTGACTTATTAACTGAGTTACTATTAATGATACATGATGTATTGCGCTCATTAATAATTTGTGTGTGTGCGTACGTGCGTGCGTGCGTGCGTGCGTGCGTGTGTGCGTGTGTGTGTGAGTGTGTGTGTTTTGTCTATATACAAAATACACAAAATGTCCGAATATTTACCGTATTAAAATTGCAGCATCTCTGGATCTAATAAAGATATATTAATTAAATAAACAGTTCCGGGTTACTATGCATATCTCCTTTAATTTAAATCAATTGCCAAAGTTCTATCATGATATTTAATTTGTTCCTATGTGCCTATTTTGACCGTTTTCTCTGCGCTTTGTACGAATAGGTAAATAACGACACTTGTGAACGGCCCCTTTGTTGTTGCCGTTAGTGTGTAAGATCAACGCAGTCGCCACACCTCAGACAAGTGCCGATATATTACTATTCATGCTGTAACCTTCTATGTCGTAAAGAATCCGCAGCAGTTTCGCGAACTCCGATATTACCCTGGCTGTATCGCGGATCCCCATTGCCGTTCTCGACAGAGCACACATCCCCTTGCAGCAGTATCAGCGGTACTGTACTTATATTAGGATATCAGGGATGGAGTTAGTAAATGGAACAGCGGTTATAAATTTCTCAACCAACTGACAACCGGCTGTGTATTGTACAGCTGCCAAGTGGTGCCTAGAAACATGCGCGAGATCATGGGCAGACCCAAACACTGAAAAAGCACCCTGTTGGGAAGTGGGACACCTTTTTGGCAGCACTTCTGTAGTCATTCAAATGTCTACCAGGGACAGCTTTTTTACCCTGGAAAGCATTTATAAATTGACAACGCTTGCATTGTGTGCGTTCTATCGGTTTACTTAAATACGTGACGAAATATGTACAATTGTTCTGAACGAGTTATGGTAACAGCGCATTGAATTTTCGTAAGACCCAATGTGTAATTGATCCGCATGTATCCTGCATAACGCATAAACCTGATTGGAAGACTTCAAAACAACGCAGCAAGTTTTATTGAACGAAACTATGAACGCACACTTGGAACCGTAATCAATCTCATATCAGAACGGAACTGGTCACCACTTAGGATGGGCGGACGCTGCGGACACTGTCTTTAGTAATTTCGAAATGAAATTCGAAAAATGGCATGGTAGACGCCTAGCATTTTAGCACTCCCGATACACGTCTGGCTTAAATGCTCAGAAGAAGCAGACATGCAGCACACTCAATGCTACTACCACTATGTGCCAGTTTGTATGCCGCTATAACCCACAAGGCTTTATTATGCAAGTCATTCGTTGGCTCAAATGTCAGTGGGCGGTCCATTGCCAGTTTGACAGCCGGTATGCCTAAGGGGCGCGAGACGAGCGTCCGTAAAGCCCGCCAACCATACCCATATCCTAATAACCCTGGTTGGGAGACACGGGGTTGTCACGCGAGCTATCTCTCAATACTCATGAGTGAATCCATAAGTGGTGTTTACGCGCGACGTCATCGACGATGCTGACAATAACCTTTATGAACCCCTTGGACGCCCTGCGCTATCAGCGCGTGCATTGAAATAATATCTATCTGATATGGAATGCTTGAGTCTCACGCCAAATGCGTTAGACTTGATAGCTCTGATATTGCATCACTTAATTTTCACAAATATAATTATCTTTTGACAAATCCAATACTTGTATGAAATGGAACATATTCGTGTTCCACTTGATACAATCCGTAGGCCGCGTCCGATGTATGCCAGTCTGCCAGCCGACGAGGAGGATTAGAGCAGGGGACAAAATCTCACATGTTTTATTTCATATTTATTACACATGCGTAGTAACATGCAGACGAACCACGGAAGAAGAACAGAAAGCTGCTTGGCTGACCTGGATCACACAGGGCCCAGGATACAGCGAACTGGCGAGCCATTGTGCTTCAAAGTTGGGGAAAATTATCTCTCGTCACAGTGGTTGTTTACGGTGTAGCTGCTGTTCCATTTACTAAATTCACAGCCTATCTACGTAAGTTCAGTTAATTGAGTAGAATTCTTACCTGAAGCAACAAACATCACCACCATAAAACCGAACACCAGTCGTCGGACTTCCCTTGATTGCATCATTCTGGAATCAAAGGACAAGTTAACATAACCTGCAGTAGCATATTTACAATTTCAGTAGAGAGGGGGCCAAAAGGGGCCACGTTTAGTCACCCATTAGTTTGCCATGTTACCATGTAATGTCACAACAGGTAACCGAAAAGAATCTTATCACAAAGCCAAGTTGCATGGCAGACTACTCCCTAAATATTATACCATCGTGTACCGTCACCCCATAAAATTCTGGTGTGGTGGTAGTTATGCGCACATACAGTGGTACTTTTTTATGTTTCTGAAAGCGGATGCCATTTCACATTATCATAGCGGTAAAACAACATGCGTCAAACAACAAACGATGCGTACACAACCATATGTATGTACAAATAGAACACCAACCACTAGCCACTAAGGTGTCGAAGGGTACCACATGTTGTGTATACATTCTGCAGGCATTTCGCTATATGTTACATGGTAAATGTTGGTATAGGTACACCATTTTTTTCTCAGTAGTTGTTGTTTCTGATCGTTGATGAACTGGCCCCAGATCGTTCACCGTTACTTTCAGGTGGTCCACAGAAGATGGGGCGACATCAAAATGCTAGCTCCAGGTCGATCCAAGTGGAGCGCTTTGACTGCTTCAAGTCTAAGTAAGTAAATAATCTCAGTTTCAAGTTCTTACCTGATAAACGTACAATTGATCGTGAACACCTAATACCGATACACTGCTCTGTGCTGCTACGCCGAAGTGTGAAGAACGCAAGATTGACCCGAGCGGCGACGCATCCTGCGCAGTCAAGCGTGTCCAATGCCCATTTGTGGAAAACGCATGACAAAACACACGCACTGGGCAACGGCGTGATTTAACCGTCATTGCCACAATAAAAATTTCGCGCGAACGAGGAGAAACTTTCACAAGGCTAAAACAAGTTTACAAATATTTACCAAACAAAGACAGCTGATCAAAAGTGTGGAATATTTTTTTGAGCAGCCATAAAACATAACAATGTATTATGTGTTGTTTTTATGAGCGTGCGCATACGTTTTGCGTCTCTACTGTTTTTTAGTCATACAACATGCTGCTACATAATCAAAGCTGACAGTGACATTTTGAGCGGCTCCCCAACAGTAATCATTATTATTTTTTCATTGGAAACATACCTTAACGGATGGGTACTCCGCTTTGAATTCGTTATATGTGAAATAACATTTCATTTTTATTTTTGTGTGACGTCTAAATGGAATGTGGCATCCGACATTCGGCATAGGTCCATCCTTTTTACATGTTCGTGGTGAGCACTTGCAATGTGATATACAACTGATGGCGTTTTACAAATAAATAAATAACAACAGTGTTTGATGCGCCAGTTTCTAGCTTACGCCAATCTCTGCGTGTACAAAACAAAAGTCCATTAAAATATATAATTAAATTAAAACGTCATCACATAAAAGCATAAAAAATCCTCCATGATAATGGTTATAGTCCATAAAACGTATTTTATACTTTGCTATATGCACACTGGAAGAGAGTAGTCTTTAGTTTGCGCTTAAATAGTATCAACGAAGTGCTTCATGGATAGGCCGGTTGTCCCACAACCACGTCTGCCGATGGACTTGGGCACTGGAGGGACAATAGTTGCAGGTGGTCGCATAGATGCCGTAGCCGACGGTTTCTAGTTTTTCTCAACATTTACCAGGTAACACATAGCGACAATGCCTGCAGAATGTATACACAATAATGTGGTATGCTTCGACACCTTACTCGTAACTGGTTGGTGTTCCATTTGTATATACATATGGTTGTGTACGCATCCTTTGTAGTTTAACGCATGTTGATTTACCGCTGTGATAATGTGAAACGGCATCCGCTTTCAGAAACATAAAAATACCAGTATATGTCCGCATAGTAACCACCATACCAGAATTTTATGGGATGACGAGACACGATGACGTTCGCGATAGTATAATATTTAGGGAGTAGTGTGCCATGCAAGTTGGCTTTGTGATAAGATTCGTTTCGTTTACCTCTTGTGACACTACATGGTAACAGGGCAAACTAATGGGTGACTAAGCTTCGTCCCCTTTGGCCCCCTCTCTATCGAAATTGTAAATATGCCACCGATGATTTATTACATATACTACTGTAGATTATGTTAACTTGTCTTTTGATTCCAGAATGATGTAATCAAGGGAAGTCCGACGACTGGTGTTCGGTTTTATGGTGGCGATGTTTGTTGCTTCAGGTAAAAAAAACCACTCGATTAACTGAACTTACGTAGAACGGCTGTGGAGTTGATCAAATTTAGAGCTTTCGTTGATGGCCTGTGCTCCCGGCGAGCAAATGAGCCAAACCAAATAAGCAGGTTGACGAAAGATCGCAGGGAATCATAGTTTGTGTATATTTTCAGTCCACAATTTTTAAATCTACATTTACTTGTTTACACCGAGTTCGAGTGTGGTCGGGTTGATTGTGGCATCGTGGCGTTGTGGTTTAATTTCCTTGCACCTACAACTACTTAGATTTGATGATGCCGTACTGTGCAGCATTCGGATGTAAGCATCAGTTAGCTAAGTATACAGAGTTGTCTTTTTTAGATTTCTTCTGGAAAACCAGACAGTAGTGAAGCAATGGATTCACAATAACAATTGCGGGCGGGCTGGTTGGAAGCCCACGCGATATAGTAGACTTTGTTCGGCCCATTTTGAAGAGTCGTGTTTTGAAGTTGACATATTTCATCAACTAATGGGTCAAGATCCTTCAAAAGGTCGTCGACGGAGACCGTTAAAGCCTGAAGCGGTACCGACGATCTTCCAGCATGTACCTCAGCCGAAGACAACACGAAAGCACTCGATTAAGAGAACTGTCAAATCGGAACGCGAGGAGGGTTAGTAAACAATGAATGAATGGACTATCTTGCCAATTAAGTTGACTGTAAACGCATGTCCAAACTTATTGGTAAGTATGCGACTAAAATAGTGTACTATCAAGCGTTCAAACTTGGTGAGCGATAATATGTAAGTTTTCAATATTAGCGTCAGCTTGATTGATGTCCATATAAACGTAGGTGCTTGTCCAGATTAAGAAACTTTGTTTAATAATTTCTCATCCACCTCTCGAAAGAAGTGAATGACGGCTGCCAATTAACATATCTATAACATGATGCCAGTGATGGCCACTTTGCAAAACAGTATATACTGGTATTCGTATGTAATAGTATGCTATATTGTAATGAAACAGGTGTTATTATTATTGCCCCATTTTGGACAGAGCCAACCCTGGTGACTGAAATGTTTGTGGTATTTATTAGCTGTATGTAAGTATGGGAAACTTAAGACTGGCCTTGCATCAAAGAATGCTTTACTTGCGGCACAGTAGGGAAACAAATCAAATCAGGCTCATATCATGTCCAGGGCATTCAATTTAATGAATTCCTTTCAGTTTAATCAATTCCAATGTCTATTGTTCCAATTCCAGCTATAATCTTCCAATTCCTTCCAAATTCATTCAATGCGATTAATGACGCCGTGAAATGTGGAATGTGTAGACCAACTGGCGGAATGTCCACGTATCATTTATACCATAAAGTAATATTTGCTATTAAAGTTATGACTATTTCTGGTTCAGAAGTGTAGTACCAACAGCATTCCTGAACAAGTGAACCACTGTTTCATATGTGTGTATATTACTCAGTTCTTCCTGAACAAGAGAACAAGCCTGGGTCTATTACATTGCAATGCAATATATTACTATTACTTAGTTTCCTTTCTATTACTATTACATGCTGAAGGCAATATAATATATTACTATTACATTCCAAGCTATTACTATTACATTTTCCATAGGAACTATTTTCTTTCGATTAAACATTTAACATACTTAATCACTTACATAGATTCAAATTAACTGATAGGTATGTAGTTAATTAAATTACAATTAACTCATAAATTTCCCAATTACATTAACCTCACGCAATTCCAGTCGGATGCAGAAGTTTTTTACATTCATTGAAGTGAAGCGGAAAAAGCAATGTCACTGTTACATATCACAGTCTGATTATCCCATAGTAGACCCACACTGCTCGGCTGCTGTTTGGTGGACAGTTAATTATTGGATCAAGGATAGGATGTTTTTCACACTTTTGGTCAACAGTTTGCAAGCTAGCTACCAACAGAGAAAAACCCAGAAAAGTTGGTATAAGCCCTGCATTTTGTTCAAATATTACCCAGCATGGCAGTCTGGCAGCTAGGGTTGGGAGATAGCATTGGTTGATTGAGATGTTAAAGACAGTCTGTTTAGTGCTGGAAGCCTGGCACCGTTATCCTGCTTCGGTGAATGAATGAATAGGCATGTGTAAAAAGGATAGATGGCTGGTGGACCTGGCTTCAAATGACCAATTAGCCATGCAGCAATCACGCTGCCACAGTGTTTCCTGCTAATAGTGCTAAAGTTCATTGACTGTCATGATTCGGATACTAAATCATTTTATCACCACTGTTCTTACCTAGTCATTTTTTGCAGACTTGTTTATCCATCATAAGTATAATCTCCAGGCCATACAAGTAGGTTGATGCGGCACAAGAACGCAGCACCTTACCTTGTATTGTGTGCGCATAACTACACTAAGAGGGATCAACACCCAAGTGGTTTTTGGTGGTATGTTGTGCAGTGTAGGCTTAGACTTGAGTCCCTGTGTTAACATGATGACAACCAGTATGGGTAGTTTAGCCAGCGTGGCTGTGGCAAAGTATTCCGTAGAGCAAATTGCAATATGTACTGGTATGCACATGCAAGTGTTTAGTTGTTAATATTATTGGCTGATGTTACTGACGTGTTTCCTTTGTTGTTGGTTACAGAGAGAAGTGGTTGTCCATCTTACATCATGTTGTGAGCATTAAAGTGGGCTCGAATTCACTAGCACCCGTGCATAGCTACAGCCTAGGGTAAGTGAAGGCTCTGCCAAGTATACGCTGCAAAAAATCGACACGCTCAGGAAATTAAGAACATATAAGGGAAAAAGTTAATTGATCTAGACAAGTTAATCATTACTTCCATCAACCGGTTCTGCGGCGTTGCTACCTCCTCCTGACAGCAGATGTACCCTTGGGGCTGGACTAAGTAAACGACGTGGCACTTCCCACAGCGACACCAGTCAATAACGCTGCTTGCCTGTCTCCTGAGCTGCTCAAGTGCCCATTGGTTTTCCACATTTTCATCGGCACGATCAGAACTAGCTTGCAACGCCAATGGGCCTTGTATTTGTGGCTCTCACTGATAGCCTGCTATTTCAGAATGTATCGCTGGATTGACAATTAAAATGGTTACTTTTCAAGTACTCTTATAGATGCAAAGGCCCAAAAAATTACTTTGGTTTCACTTTAACATAGTGAAACATTGTTTTGTTTGCAAGTATAGGGGAAGGCAGTGCTAGTTGAACTATTTTTCATTTTTTTTTATATCTAAGGCGCAATCATATTCATAAGTCAAAATTGCTTTATTAACATAAACTATGATTATTAGTACATCATTTATACCAAAATAATATATTTAGTATGCATAGATAATTATATATAGCTGATTCAAATAGGGTTGTTTAGCTGGCTCAACTAACACCTGGTGTGGGGTAAGTTCAGCTACAGTGTAGCGTAAGTTGCGTAAATGCTGTATTTGTATAATTTGCATTGGCCTTGTACAAAACATTCATAACAACTTGGCCAACACATCTACCTAATGGGCACAACGCGTTTCTAACAAGTCTACGCCTTTGATTAATAAGTCGACACACTTAAATAATATAGACTTATATGACAATTGCAAAAAGTGTCACTAACTGCTAATAAGTTGCCTTGGAGCTATTTGATGTCCCAGTTTGCTCGGAAAAATTAATTCGTCTTCGTTCTTTAACCGCTGCCCAACTAACCATCCCTCAGGCCTTGGGTGGCTCAACTAGCCCCGTTTCGAAAAAAAAAACTCATTTTATTAACTTCTCATTAATGCACGAAGTGATGTAAGTTATCTTCTTCTCTGTGCATAGTTAAACTATTTGTAAGTACACGAATAATAAAGTCTGGTCACGTGCGTTGATAGTTTACGCACCAGCAGACATTAATTACAATTACCAAAAGTTTCGAAAAACATAACAAACATACTTTTAGCTCACATATTCTAGCCGTTCTGACAAATGTACCCTATTTTATGTCAATCGTGTTCTAATAACATGTTCAATCACTGGGTGGTACCATTTAACTGTCGCTGCTGTAGTTTCCTGGGAAACATGGGTGGCTCAATTAACCCAGTGGCTCAACTAACACTGCCTTCGCCTACTAAATGTATGTACATCTTAATAATGGTGATTTTGTTTAGTTTGATTCGTATCATCAACATCATAAGAGAATCGCTGTAAAATACTATTTAGGGAATTAGTCTGGACATCACTTTGGAAATACTTACTAATCCCCCATCGTCCGAGACGGCCGGGTGAGTAGCACAAAATAATCGGTGTATTTATTACACACGCCTAACTGATTCTTAACAACTTCAAAGTTGGGGACTATAATATTATTCACTGTCGCCACAGTCGGTTGTCACCTGGTTGCTTGGTGTGTATATTCCTTATACTAAGTCTACCCTGACATGAGATAAGGACAGGACGGCTGCTACTGCTGGAAAAGCGAGGGTGTGCCCAGTCGAGAATGGCACTGGGGCTCCGCGAAACAGCTCGCGTTACGTTGGGGCTCGAGAAACTGCTGCGGAGGAAAGCGGACGAAAGTTACTGCCACATTTATGATCTCGCAAACGCCGTCAAGCTTAGTCACCCATTAGTTTACCATGCTACCTTGCAGCGACGGAAAGGAAAATACTCATTAAGGGGCCATGCATAAAGTACGTCACGCTTAGGAGACTGGGTGTGTCCGGGTAAGCGTTACGGGGCGTTACATGTGCGTGCATGCGTGCGTGCGTGCGTGCGTGCGTGCGTGCGTGCGGTTGTTGTGCGTCTAGCTGTCGATATCAGACTGATAGCACTGATGGCTGAGCCAGATTTTGGGTACATTTCAACTGAATTCGAACGGAAAAGGAATGCGGACTATACCATGCACCAGTAAAGCATGTAATTATACGCGAAAATTATGCAAACTTGGCTAAAAATAGATGTATGCATAATAAGAGGGGCTCTTTCTCAAAACGAACGTAGTTTTGGGGTGTACAAGCCAGCGTTACGAAGCGTGACAAGGGTGTGGGGGGTCTTTAAATGTACACAAATAGCGTGACATACTTTATGGATAGCGCCTAAAAATAAAACAAATAAGACAAAGGTGTATGGCGCAATGCAGCCTAAATACACCACCAAGTGCTACTCGACCATCATTGACTTTATCTACGTGTTTGATCGAATTAAGGAAATCAACGATTCTTGGTACTACTTACAAAACATGCTAGGTAGATCCATACCTCTGACATTCAAGAACACATGCCCAGGTATGAATGGCATAATTCATTTAACTTTTCCACGTTATCAGGCTATTGTTGTGTGTAGTGTATGTTGCAGTATGACTGGCATTCATCGAATACATCAATACATTCTATTTGTGGAATATTGCGCAATTGTTAATGGTATGAAATGGTTTATTTTACTTTTCCATATTCTCAGGCTGCTGTTGTGTGCAGTGAGTGTTGCAGTATGACTGGCGTTCACTGTGTACAGCAATTTGAGCAATATTGCACAATTCCCCATGGTCTGGAATGGCTATTGTGTCTCCATTTTTCCTGGCTATAGCTGTAGGCGGTGATTGTTGCTCCTATTTCATAATCATATGCCCATGTTAATCGCTTGTTGTGTGGGATGAATGTTACTGTTTGACTGAGAGCGACATCCACTTTAAAGCATGTCATCTTCGACAAATAATTCATGCCGGTGGTTGGCTGTTATTTGATCATACTAAATATGTTTGTAAAGTACATTTATGTGTTATTGTGTAGTGAAGTGAGTTCAATGCCATCTAGCGTGGTTGAATGCGTGGTTGAATGCATGGGTAATATTGAGTGTACAAATGTAAAGGGCCTGGGGTGGGGGTTGGGACCTCCATTACAGGAGGTATGTTGGGACAAATGACCGCCTCACCTTTGCTACCTTTACGTGTCATTTAATAATGGCTTTTCTCGATGAGCTAGTTTGTATTTGCGAATAAGCTATATCTCATCGATTTACATGTATGGTATTTTCCTCGATGAACATGTTTGTACTGGCTGTTAAGGTACTTCTCTCATCAATACGTGTATTTCATTATCTCAATGCATTTATTAAATGACCTTTAGCAACAATTACTCTTTGTGTGTTCATGTAGCAAACGAGCTCAGGTTTCTACCATTACGCATCAGAAAGGTATCAACATTAAGCATCAGCACGGCATAAACACCATATCGTGGACTACCTTCTTAGGCACACATTAGTAAATCCATATCAATGTGGATTCCTAAAAAGCAATGTCATGCTTAACAAATGTGCTATTTTTTGGAAGAAATCACTAAGTGGATAGAAGAGAGGTCACCAGTAGATATTATCTACTTAGATTTTCAGAAAGTTTTCGAAAAAGTACCACATCAAAGAGTTCTGCTTAAATTAAAATCCCATTCTTTCAGGGATGCCATGGTCGATTGGATTGAAAATGGCTGCCAGACAGAAGACAACGTGTTGTAGTAGTTGTGCAGGTTTTACACTGGAAATCAGCTTTGAATGGGATACCACAAGGATCAATATTAGGTTTTTTATTATTCTTAATATATCAATGATTTGGACAATTATATAAAAAATAGTACTGAAATTTGCTGGTGACACAAAAGTGTTTAGAAAGATTTTAAATGATGGCGATAAACAACATTTACAAAACGACCTTGACAAATTAGTTAAATCTTCTGAAAATTGGAAGATGGTAATACATTTTGGGAAATGTGAATTCCTAGAGAAAAGGACTTAGGAGAAACAATAAGGGCTGACTTGAAAGTTTCAGCGTAGTGTGGTATAGCAATTTCACAGGGTAATCAAATTTTAGGGTTGATTAGGAGAAATATAACATACAAGGGCAAGAGCTAACTATGCCTCTGAATAAAGCAATACTTAGGCCTCATTTAGGAGGGTGGGTTACCCATAGATGAAAAATGTTGGACTTGTTTATAAGCCAATGGCTTCCTTGTCCACTTGCCATCTGGACCTATGCCTTGTGTGGCAATCTTGTTATAATCGGAGTATCAAAACATTAATAATATAACAGTTGCTTCGTCGGCTAGGATATGGATTCGTCAATGGACTTGAGTCTCCAGTTTAAAGAATGTTTGAATCATTACCCTTACTACCATCATGAAATCATACCGTAGTATGCCATGGTAAAACACCACGGTTTACCATGTAATACCATGCTATCATATCTACAAAATAAGTAAAACATGCACAAAACGAAACGTCACAAATTCTTTCTAAACTCATAGTTAATTTGGTTTCATCTGGAGTATTACTTAATCTATCAACTAGAACCTGAGAATAGCCGCCCAGTCACCTTAACAACAACGACGGTGACAACAACAACAACGACAACAAAGGTTCACTCAGTTTATTAAACAAGCAATATGAACACATTACCCAATCTGAATTTCAAAGCGTTAGTATGTTAGTTATTTTAGCGGCTAGATAATATATTCTTCAATGGACTTGAAAGTCGCCAGTTTAAAGAATGTTTGGATTACTACCGTTACTACTGCCGCTGTTGCGTCTACCGTTACTGCCGATTATGTCGTTACTGCTGCATCTGCCGTTACTGCTGCTGCTGCTGCTGCTTCTGCCGTTACTGCTGCTGCTGCTTCTGCCGTTACTGCTGCTTTTGCCGTTACTACTGCTACGTCTGCTGTTACTACTGCTACGTCTGCTGTTACTACTGCTACTTCAGTCGTTATTAATGCCGCCGCTGCTTCAGTCGTTAGCCCGTTACTACTGTTGCGCTAAGGGTAACTTCATAACGTTTTAATTTATTAGGATACAAACGTGCTTCTTGGCTACACTACGCACACATGACTGGATCCAGGATACGCCTACCTTTGTTTATTATATCAGCAACTGTAATACGACAAGAGAATTGTTACAAATACCAGGTTTGTACACCACCGCACGCACGCATATTACACACGCGCAATGCGATTAAGAAGGTCCGAAATATGCCGATTCGTAAGTAGTATTAATATTCAACACGGGTTTTGGGAATTTGTGGAGGACTACGGCCGTATTCTGTATTCTTACATATATATTTCATATTTTTTAACAAATCACTACGTAGATTTCTCGCGAAACCTGGCGGATTTCCTTTGCTGTAGGCATATTTCGTAGTCTGGCAGATGGCGAAACTGAATCTGAGTGTGACTGCTATAGGCTGATTAATCAACGAACAATTTTATACGGATTTATTTTGAAATTCATATAAAAACACGGATTACAACAGAAATAAAATGGTTTGTTTGGGGATCTCATACCAATGTGAAGATTTAAAAATAGTACAGTTTTATTGCGTTCGTCTGGCCTAACCATGGTTGTCAAATGTGCTCGTGAAAAAGAAGGGAAATGCTCGTGAAAAAGCGGCACACACCATCCGCCTGTCAACTTTCACCGTTTTTAGCGGTTTTTTATCGTTTGGTTTAACGTAATGTTTTACGGGTCACCATTTTATGTGCCGTTGGCATGGGTTAGAAAATGTGAAATTACTAGAGACCAAAGAAATTAAATGTATATAGATTAGCTTCGTGCGCACAAATTAGGTCGATTTTCCATGGATGATGCTTTTTTGAAAATAATAAAAAAACAGGACAATGTTTTCCCAAAATCGTTAGCAAGGAAAAAAACGGTATTTCTCGCCGGAAACTTGTAATGTTGACACATATGGCGTTTGCTATGCGAATTTGCGACTGCAAGCGACCATTGTTTTCGTTGACCCTAGAATAAATATGCAGCGTATTGAACCGCTGAACTGTGAACCGGACATCGCCCGCTACAGGCCGAGTAGCGTCAACACGGGCAGAACCAGCACAGCAAGAACTGTCACCATAACGCTGTTGACGACATGGCTCATGGCAGCTGAAACAAAATTTAACAAGATTTACAAGATTGCCACCCAAAGCGATCAGCTCTAGATGGTAAGTGGACAAGGATGTAATGGTTTATCGAGAATCCAACATGTTTTTCGTAATGTGTAGCCCGAACTTTTCAAATATCTGTAAATGTTATGTTAACCTATTCACATCGCTTGTATTAACAAAATCAGCAACTAATTTGTTCCATTCCATTGTTATTGCTGTGTAGCCCGCCCTATGGTAATAATAATATTAACAATAACAGTAACAATAATAGTAATAAAACAACAATAATAATAATAATATGATTCTAATAATACATTATTTACCAAACATATATAAAAATACAAATATAACCGAATGAAAAAAATAAGAATGGGTCACTAGAAAAACCAACTGCTTGTTAAGCAAGTTTTATCAAGAATTATCTAAATTTCGTCTATTATCTAAATTAATTGTGTAATTGATTTGTGTAAATAATTGCATATGCTTATTTTCATTGGGGTCATAATTTAGCAATTATCGAACGTTTTGTAATTATGTAAATACGAGGTTGTTGCTGTGACGAGAACGCTTATACTTAACAGTTAATCGCTAGACGGCGACACTATCTTATTATTTACCATTGAAGTCGCCACTTTAATTATATGGATGCCGGCACGGTTTGGCCAATGAGAATGCTTGGAGTGTAGTAAAATGTGCTCCTAATAAAGTCGGCTTAGTTTTAGTCAACGCGTTTGTATAATGAGAATATGTATAACAAACCGCGACAGTTGCTCTCAGGCGACGATTTTGTTTGTATGACTGACTGTTGATGTAATACAGCATAAGTCTAAGTTAGTTAAACATTGATTAATATTACTGGCATTTTTTACATACGGTGATAAAGTGATGGTGTAGACACTCACCCGAAATATCGCAGTCAATCGAGTCAAGAAAAGGTTTTATGAAATGCACGAGCATCAGGCGCACGTAACATGCGACATCGTCTCCATAGTCTGAGGAAACAGGTTTCACTACGCAGTTCACAAAGTCACCCATATTTCTAAAGAAGAAAAACAATTATTATATCGGTTGTAAATCGTAGGCCAATGTCATACATCATGTAAAATTATTATCATGTGAAAGAACTATCGATGTCGTGATCAAACACTTTTAACATATCCAAAAGGTTTTTGCTTAACTGTAGAGCTTTTGCCACTTTGTCATGGTGACGACATCAGCACTAATGACGTAGACATCCTGGTAGGATGACGTCATCGTAAACGTGTGGAAGTTCCTAGTTTCCTCATCTCGGTTGATAGTTTCCTCTTTCGTATCCATGTTGTTTCTTTTACGTGACTATGGGATTCCCTTGTGTACCATTGTTCTCCTCAGCCGTCTATCGGATGGCTCTTGGTGTTAGGTTAGTGTGGTCTGTGAGGGTGGGCTTGTTGGTGGTGGGTGTTGACCGTTTCTTTCTGCTCCTCGTGTATTGTGTTCGTCTAGTCTGCTCATAAACAATCTTCCTGTCTGCCCAGTATGCAGGCTGCGCCACAACTATTATATGGAATTTGGTAACTAGTTCACCCTGTTTTCCGGTTCTACTTTCTTGTTTGGGTGTGCCAGAAGACGTCAGACGAACTACAGGTAAACACAAACCTATTGGTTATGTTGAAAGAAGTCTTTGATCATGAAAAGGAAGTATCTTCACAAATGTTCAATATTTATGTTACATATTCTTCAAATTTAATAATATTAGTAATTTTTGTGTAATGCGAAAACACTGATGGAATCTCAGTGAAAGAGATTACCTGAATGAACACCTTTCGTGCTGTAATTACATTGCAGTTGAATGTTTCCAAGAAAATTCGAGTTGGAGATAGGAATATTATGTCTGTCAGGAAATGCTGCGTAAATCCTACTGACTGATGACAAATAGCTAAATAATACATTGCGTAAAACTCGTTCACCTAGGTTTTTTTTTAAACGAGACCAACATAATAAAGCAACCGTCAACATATTAGGTTTGAGTGACTGCGAACTGACTTTGGTTCCAGATTCACACGTTTTTACTTTTCGGTAATATCTCGAAAACTACTTATCCGATTTTCATAACATTTTCATTGTGAATTAATTATTGGACACAGTTTATTCCCTGTAAAAAACCAACCCTAACCCAGACCTTACATCCAGCCAATACCCTAACCTCAACCTGTTGATTGAGTTGATGTTTTAGAGAATAAACCTTGTCCAACGAATAGTTCACATTGAACGATTTGAGAAAATTGGTTCAGGGATATTGCATTTTATATAGATATTGAAATTTCTGGATTAAATTTGCAAATCTGTATATTATAAATTTTGTGTCGTGTGAGCGGTCACTTCCTCTCAACGAATTGCTCTCAAAATTTAGCACAGTTGTCTTCTCATAAAATCTCATGTTTAGCCCACATGCATTGCTGTTTTTTCCCATAAAAAAATGTTTCACTCTAATATATATATATATATATATATATATATATATATATATATATATATATATATATATATATATATATATATATATATATATATATATTATGTGTTTGTAATGTCACGCAGACGGCTACCATTTTTTTTACTTCGTATGTCAACCCTCATAAAATCATTGTTTCATTTTTTCCTGAAAGACTTAGATAAATATTTGTATTGGTAATATTGAAATTTAACATTCTACGTCACAACGCTTGTTGAAGCCATCATTATGCACAGTAACTTGAGAGCAAATATTCAAGATGTATATCAACCAAACCAAATTATTTGTTAGCCTATTTTACTTACAAATTGACATTCACCGGGGAAGAAATCTGCACGGTATATTTCTTTTTCCATATATTTGTCAAAAGACAGTTACTTCGACGTATTCTCATGAATCACTTACTGACATACACGGGTCTTGCTTCCCATGGCTGCCTGTGAATTACTCTTGAGAGTTGCTGTGCAGTTTTTTCAGTTTCCCCCAGATTCTTCTTCGTAAAACAGTATGCATGTTTGAGGTAATCTGCAAAGTGACCAAAAATCAATTTGTTTGTATTTCTTGTAACTCTAGGCATGCGTGAAAATTGGGCATATATATATATATATATATATATATATATATATATATATATATACCTATAATATATATATATATATAACTATTTTTATATATATATATATATATATATATATATATATATATATATATATATGTATAGATTTTAAATATATGTATATATATATATATATAATATATATATATATATATATATATATATATATATATATATATATATATATATATATATATATTAAAAAATAGAATAGGTACTAATGCTTAAAAATTATATATATATATATATATATATATATATATATATATATAAATTGTATGTATATGTAATTATGTGTATGTATGTATGTATACATTAATATATATATATATATACCTATAAAATATATATGTATAACTATTTTTAATATATATATATATATATATATATTAAAAATAGTTATATATATATATATATTATAGGTATATATGCATAGTTGTGTCAACACTAAGTGTTTCTCCTAAGTGGTTCTACCTAGCACATCATCCCCCCATTTTATAATCTTCATCCTTGTTTCCATGTCCCGTGTGTATGCATATACACTTCCCAAAATTGAATAACATTTGCAATTTTTCTGACCATTTATCCAATTTATCTAGATCATCCTGTAAACTTATATATATATATATATATATATAAAAATAGAATAGGTCATACTATCCCTGTCATATTATAAAATAAATATATATATATATATAAATTATATGTATATATTATATGTATATATTATATGTATGTATGTATGTATATATATATATATATATATATATATATATATATATATATATATATATATATATATATATATATATATATATATATATATATATATATATATATATATATATATGTGTGTGTATATATATATATATATATATAATTTGGAAGATGACATATCTAGCAGATGACACGAACATATTCAGAAAGGATACAAATGATATAGATAAATGATTGTGTAAATGCTAGTAGTGTGAATATGTTTAAAAATAGAATTGACAGATATATGATAAGGGCGGGCTACACATAGGTGATAAAACTGTTGGACTCTCGATAAGCCAATGGCTTCCTTGTCCTCTTGCCATCTGGAACTTGTTGTTTTTGGGTGGCAGTCTTGTTCAATCTTGTTAAATCAGGTGGCGTAGTTATCATGTCTTTCGCCATGTGGTTTAGTTTTAGGGTTATCCAACTGGTGGTGCCATGTACCCCTATGTTGACAAAACAGTAGCCCCGCATTCAAGGCTATGACAGTATTATACGCGTTCCTGGAGGTTGGAGGTGCCCGGTGCCATATCCAGGTCACGTGACTCTCATCTCATCAGATAATATACGATGCACTTTGAATCAACTATACACTTTGCTTATATTGACACAACTGTCACACTGAAAAGCTAAATCATTCAAAATAATGTTACAATGTAGAATCCCGATAATGACGCTGATTTGGTTGCTGGGGCTCTAGGGCGAGTGAGTGTCGGATAAGCGAGACAAGGCAAAGCCTAGAAAGCCAGGGGATCATAGCCCAATGCCATCTAAATACGCCACTGGCAAACCCCACAGGACAATAATAATTACCAATGAGAAGGGGAGGGCACAATTGCTGCAGTGCTGCGTTGACAACTGCCATTGTCAATGTACGGTGACTGTGATTCCCCAAAGTAGGAGGCAATGACGTAGTTAAAAGCCGCAGACTTGAGCAAAGGCCGGCTTTGGCTTTGCGCGGTGATTGTCCTATTGATGTCCTTAAGGTGGGGGGATTGCTTTGCCAGTATTGGGCCTATCAACCGTGAGAATTTGTCTAACTGTAACTGACCCACTAAACATAAACAAGTTTCAGACATTTGTCAAAATATATACCCTTTTCGAGGTGAGCGGATTGAACTATACACATTTTACGTCGATGGGAATCACATTCCACAAGTTAGGCAAACGTGTACCCTCTTCAATTTGGTGACGTAAAACCAAACATATTTCATTCAATGTGTAAGATATGCATTGTCCCATAATATAGTATAATTCACTAATATGTTTTATCCGTAGAGTAATGTTAACTAAAGTTATACACAGTTCCCCTCATATGAGACATTTCAAAATATCTCATATGAAAAAAGAACAGCATTAATAGAACATAACCCGTCAGTAAAAGGGAATGATTAATGATGTAACTCTGTGGTTACCGGACACTACACGGCACTCGCATCCAGCTGACTAATTGGCCATAATTATTATTCACAAATGAACTTTTGTCTCAAAGCCATGACTTGATTTAACAAGATTTAACAAGATTGACATCCCAAACAACAAATTCCAGATGGCAAGTGGACAAGGAAGCCATTGACTTATCGAGAGTCCAACAAATTTATCATCTATGTGTAGCTCGCTCTTGTCATATATATATCAATTCTATTTTTAAACATATTCATACTACTAGCATTAACACAATCATTTGGCAGTTTGTTCCATTCATTTATCACCCTTTGTGAGAAAGAGTACTTTCTCATGTCCAACCTACCCTCTTCCTAAATTAATGCTGCTTTGTTTCCTCTGGTTCTACTGCCTTCTTGAAGTTTGAAGAACATACTCCTATCAACATCCTCATAACCGTTCACTATTTTAAACACTTCTATTTGGTCTCCTCTTAGTCTCCTGGTCTCTAGTGTTGTCAAACCACATTGTAATAAGCGACTTTCGTAACTAAGGTATTTCAATTCTGGAATCATTTTAGTTGCTCTTCTTTGTATTCTTTCTAGTTTGTATATGTCCTTCTTACGATACGGACTCCATGCTTGTATACAATATTCCAAATGTGGTCTAACTATTGCAGATTTCCAGTTTGAAATCTCACAAGTTGATTACATCATAGCCTATACCTTGGGCTTTTAGTTTAGGTAACAATCTTTGATGTGGCACTTTATCGAAAGCTTTCTGAAAATCTAAATATACAACATCCACTGGTGACCCGTCATCTACCCACTTTGTAATTTCTTCCAAAAAACATAAGAGGTTGGTTAGACATGACCTTGCTTTTATAAACCCATGCTGAAATGGATTTAGTAATTTATGTTTTACAAGGAATTCCACCATGTGGTCTCCAATTAATGTTTCGAGTACTTTACATAAAACTGATGTTAAACTCACTGGTCTGTAATTTTCTGGTTTGTTCCTCGATCCTTCCTTAAATAGCAGTGTAATGTTTGCTTCTTTCCATTCTGAAGGAACTATTTCTTCTAGTGACAAGTTAAACACTTTTGCTAGTGGTGTACTAATTTGCTCAACGATTTCCTTAAGCAGTTTTGGTGGTATCCCATCAACTCCAGGTGATTTATTATCTTTCATCTTCTTAATTTTCTTTGCTATCATTTCAGGAGTTACAAATAACTGCCCCAAATGTTCTGATTTATTGCCCTCAAATTTAGTAAATGGAACTGGAAGTGAGCTGATATGTTCTGTGGTAAAAACTGACCTGAAATACTCATTCAGGAACTCTGCCATCTGAAATTATCTTTCCCCTGTTGTTTTCCAGTGGTCCGACCTGATCTCGAACTTTCTGTTTACTCCTTACATAACCATAGAAACTCTTGCATTTTTATATTACCTGCCAATTTTTTTCAAAGGCTCTTAGATTTTCTAATTTCAGTTGTAGCTAGGTTAAGTGCCTCTTTGTAATTTGCATAGTCTTCATCCTTTCTGGCATGCCTATAAACCCTCCACATAGTTTGCTTAAAAACTATTTTTCTAATAGCTTCTTTTGACAAGTGTTTCTTCCTAGACCGTTCTCCTTGGTTTTTCAAGGGAACAAATTTATCGATGATACTCTCAATTTCATATCTTAGAATATTCCAACATTCAATAGCGGTCTTATTCATCAGCATGTTATTCCAATCTAGCTTTGCTAAGTATTTTCTCATATCATTATAGTTACCTTTGTGGAAGTTTCTCCTATGCGTTTTTTTAGTTTTACTTTCTGATTTTACATTGATGTCAAAATATATTTGATTGTGGTCACTCTTACCCAATGGTTCATGTATTTTTATATTGTCTACTAATTCTGTTTGTGTTGATAAAACGATATCTAATACATTTTCTCCCCTGGTTGGTTCTAGCTGAGTAAGGAAGCTCTCCTGAATTAAAAATAGAAATACTCATTCAGGACCTCTGCCATTTGAAACCCGTCTGAAATTATGTTTTCACTGTTGTTTTCCAGGGATCTGACCTTATCTCGAATTTTCTGTTTACTCCTTACATAAGCCTAGCAACTCTTGCTATCATTTTTTATATTACTTGCCAGTTTTTGTTCAAAGGTTCTTTTAGATTTTCTAATTTCAGTTGTAGCTAGGTTAAGTGCCTCTTTGTAGTTTGTGTAGTCTTCTACATTTCCAGTGTGTTTATATACCCCCACAGCATCTGTTTGTGAGCAATTTTTCTAATAGCCTCTTTTGACAGGTGTTTCTTCCTGGACCTTATCCCTTGTTTTCTTAATGGAACACATTTCTCAATAATGCTTTGTACAATACGATTTACTAGCATACCGGAAACTACCTGGAATTTTATTTTATTTAGGCAATGACTTTACACCGCTTTATTTAAACCCGTGTTAAATGTGTTTGCATAGCAGGCCTATAGGGCCATACACACGTTGACAAGATTGTAGCGCACGCACGCACGCACGCACGCACGCACGCATACAAACTACATTCCTACTCCAGATTTCCTGCTGAATGTTGGCGCACCGATAGCAACTGAACTAATGTCTACAGATCTCTTCTAACTCCTACAGGCTAAAGTCAAATTAAAAATGTGCAGAATTAAGAATTGACCCGACCGACGACCCATCCTTCTCATCCATATGAATAATTTGCCCATACATGGGATATGACGCGATGACTGCAATAAATGGACTGCAATAAATGGATTAATCACATAGGGGGCAATTTCAATATTTAACCGTCATTGCTGTAATAAAGTTAAACATTTCTGGCTCACAATTACCCTCCCATGCTGTTTGGTATAATTAGTTTCTTTCATTGGATCGAAGGCTTTGTTCAACACGACAAATACCCAATCATTTGGTTTCGAGCTAATGATTATTTCATTAGTTGCCCAACCCACAACTTGCGTCGCCGAGTAGTAAACGCAGAACCATGATCTGACGTTATAATACTTATATACACATTTATATACAAAGTTAGCCGGTTGATTGACCAACATTTTACAGTGAATAAACCTTGCCTGATGAATAGGTCACAGTGTGAGTGTTACTAATTTTTCGAGATAACATGTTACACACACATGCGGGCGCACCCGCACGCACAGACGCACGCACTCACGCACACACTGTTAAAAATGATATATCAAATACAGTAGTGAAAATTGCAGAAGGTGCAAAACTAATTTAGAAAGGTTACCATGGAGATATCTGAGCAGTGTAGGTTTGTGGCTTCGAGGTGTTACCCAATGTGGGTTTAATTAGAAGCCAAAGCAGATTTAAAAAGTGCAACACATATGACATCTAAAAAATGTATGGTGGTTATATGCAACAATAATGCCTATCAGACTTTTAAAATTACACAAGACTTGAGACCAACCTCGTATACCACGGTGTCAAACGTAGGAAAATAATATAGTAGGAATTAAATAAAGTTGTTTTAAAGATCAAATGCAAAGATTGGATACATTTTCTTGTTTTCACTCGTTCTGGATAGAACTTTATTTCCGAAGGCACTTTCCGAAACCAATTTGTGGATTTTTGCCGGTGGATGTGAGGCCGCGTGATATCATTTTGGCCAAACAAACCAACTTCGCCTACACCAGTTCATAGGCACTTAACTTTTGGTAAGATTTATATCACGCTAAATGTCGAGCGACTTCGATTCTGACGGTGCAACTCGGTCTACGCTAGCTATTATTTAAAATCTATGTGTTGCAGTGTTTTAATGGTGCTTCAAATAATGAAACTGATGTTACACCCAAATTCATTGTTTTTGCCCCATTGCAACGTATCAGTTTTTAACGCACGCATATGTTCCGCGTTGCTATGTAATGACAATGTTTGTTGATATTCGTTTAGGAAGACTGATGTCACACGCCGACTCAGGACGTGCACTGCCGAGCGAAATGTCAAATCGCTTGGGGCTTCTTTGCCACTAATATGATGTGCTTTTATTGTAGAGTAGCCATCGACATTAGTTGTCAATGCATTCCAAACTACTAATACAAGTGTTTGTTATCATATATCACAATTTCTGGAATATTTATATACGATCTTTAATGGTGCTGCTGCATAAGTGAAATGTTAAAGGCTAAATATTTGCCTGAGCATAAATAAAAAATGTTCTGCCTGACAATATCGTCATCGTCAGTAAGGTTATTGTTAATAATATTACCGCGGTATTTCTCATTGTGAGGTAGTATATGGTTATTGATAGCAACAGGGTAAATATTGTTCTCGTCCTGAGGTGTGTTATCTATAAATATGCAGTAAGATTTGTTTGCATTGTGAGTTAAGTCAAACATATTGCCATTCGGCAAAAAATCAGTGAATGTCATCAACCCAGAAACACTAGGTGAACAGATACAAAGATCATCGCCATGCGTCATATGGTTCTCAATGGTGCTTGCATAAAGATAATCAATTTGAAGTTTGTTAAGATTTTCACTTAAGTCATCCATGTACACGTTAAAAGGGTTGGGAGAAAGGATTCCATCCTGTGTAAAACCATTTGAAACTAAAAAATGTAGAGAAGCTCCGACACCATCTAACAGTGAATTTCTTTCTGAACGCTGTACCAGTCATAGAGAATGCGCACAATAATATAAGGTGTTTTTCGTCTAATGGATGTATGGCACGGACACGCCTGCACTTTCCCCAAAAACGGTTTCTTCACGCAAAGGAAATGCGATTGCGATATAGTGGGAAAATAGGTCAACATACGAACGTACACACCACATTTACATACACACACGAACACATGTACGCACGCGTACACCCACACACCGCACACGCGCACATCCGCACACACACGCACGCACGCACGCACGCACGCACGCAATTACGCACATTTAATGTAGATGACTTTCAGATCGAAATGTTAAGAGAATCGGGACATTTTTATCATACAAAACCTCCTACTACCTGCGTATTAGTTAACACATAAAACTCTTTGTCCATTCCCTTGATGAGTACCCTGTCAACGTCATGGTAGGATAGGATTATGTAATTCCCATATTTTTTCTACACATCGATCTGTGAAATCCGCATGCTTTCCTGTCCCCAAGGTTGCCGACCAAGATTCTAAATAGTATGGGATCCTGCAGCTTTTCAGTTCTGTGTAAATGAGTGATTTATTTTAATTGCATATCATGGTTATGTTAATGTTGAATGAATGAACTATAAAATGACATTGGTATTTTTAAGCTGAATATATTATTAGGAGTCAAACGTAGGAAAGTAATATTCTAGAGTCAGTCCTCCTTGTATAAATGAACATTGCAAGCATGGAGCTGTGACATTGACATTGCCTTTGCATGTTATTTCTGCAGGAATTTGACTACATTGACTGATAAATGGTGGTGAGTGTAGATCGCTACTGGCGTTTGATTCACATCGTGAACTTTTCAAAAGTAGGTCAAACTTACGTGGTTAGTGTACAGTACACCACACCTGCACCAGACTTTCTGCTGCGTATTGGCATACCGATAACGACTGAACGAATGTCTACAAATATCTTCTAACGCCGACATACTAAAGCGGTGACCCGAGCGGTGACCCACCCTGCTCTCCAATGCGAGTCCTTTGCCCATATATGAAATATGACGCTATCCAAGGTTTTTTTCATTGCTATACATGGATGAATCACACACTAAACCTCGTGTGAGTTGACTGGCCAGCCGGCAAGAGAAGGAGTGACCACTACCACATTCAACAGGCACGCATAATAAAGCAGCTATATGGATGTCTGACACTGACAGGGTCACACCTTTTCTTTCACGCAAAGGAAATGTCATTGCGACACAGTGGAAAAATGGGTCAACACTAGTGAAAAGACACATCCCATGCCTCATGGAAGGTATTCAACATGGACTGGTAAATGACAGGCCTATGTCGGATGATTAATATGTAGAGACACCCCGTTCAAGTTTCTCACTACAGTAAAAACAGAAATGCCCTCTGTTATAGAACGACATAAAGGCGGAGTATCAAGCCATCACAAAAGTGAGGGAGCCTCTCAAAATACCACAGTCCGCTTTAACTTTGTTGCAACAATACACTCGAGAGACATAGTAGGACGCCAATGAAAGTAACAATGAATACATTCCAACTTCATTGGTAGATATATTCACCGATTTCCTAACAACTGTAGTATTTGTGAGATTACCCATTATTTGACTCCTCCTCAACTGCGACAACCTGCCCCGTGTACGAGGTAGGTTGACACACCCCCAGGATACGTTGGCGCATCCCATTAAATACATCAAAATGGTTAGCAAACATTCATTTAATTCAACCCAAGGCACTGGATAGGTCAAGTGTGGGCTACCAAATATCAGAATCACTGTGGTGACACATATAATACAAATAACTACCAGTGCATTCTTAGTGTGACCAAACGCAGTTTATTCTCCCCGAATCTATTATATAAATTGTCAACTATCACCGGGACTGGGCGTCATCGGTGGACCGAGCTTCACTGATGGGTCAAGCTTTATTGCCGACTCGGACGACATCTTGCGTGACTTCGGGGTTTGGCCTGTCGGTAACAAGCTAAATCCCCACGATGACGCATGCACCAACTAAAAACAAATTGCACCAACCCGCCCCGACCTGGTCGGCCGCTTTTTGCATGGCACAAAAAAATTAAATATGCGGTGCAATGGGCTTTGGTTCCTTTCGACGTATGCCCAAATATCATGACGTCATCATGTTGTCCTACACAGTACACGATCAGTAAGTACCTATGCTGTCAAATACATTGATCATGTTTCAATGTGATTACTCAACGGGGTGAAAAAGTGAAAAGCCATCATCACCTTTGCGTAGCTTCGTCTTTGTGGCTGCAATGTTCTAGTGTTGTACGTAATGCTACATGTGTTTGCTTGTGTGAACGCAGTAGGACTGGTGCATTATTTTTCCAAACGAATCGCAAAATTCAACACGCCCCATGCGCCAACACACCCCAGTCTCCCAAACAAATTGATATTCCACTGAAGTAATACTTTTAGGATTAAATAAATTCGATATGCATATATAAATCAACAATTGTTGACAAATAAAAACAGGGAAACACGACGATTCCAACGATGTGCTTAATTTTTAAAATTACATCTGAAATTGTTGTCCGTGAGATCATGGAAAATATGAAGCCACAATTCTTGTTATGGGGATAAAGGATGCCTCGGTGCATAGAAATGGCATAGTCTCCTAGTGACAAATAAATGGATCTAATATAAAAAGGATATTTTCCGACTATTTTGGCGTGTTTCATTGTAATATTAATTGTCACAAATGCATATAAATTAAGAATTGTTGACATTTGCATTTGATGTGTTGCTGTATTTTGAATTGCTAGCAGACTAGTATACAGAGTGGTATAAACGTAGGGCTTACATTGACACATGTTTTGTACGTTTTATAAACATAACTAATATACTTTTGACAAGCTTGCCTACAATTAAGGCAGTGACTATAGCTAGTACTCAACAGATCCGGGCAATAAATCAGTTAAACTAGCTGGTGACGCACTTTTACGGACAACCGTTTCGTAATGCAAAATCTCCTAGTGAGGAATTAGGTCAACTCAGTTGTAAAGGCACTGGTAAAGGTGTGTTCATATTCCAAACGTTAACCCACGTCTCACCGAACAAGGCAGAGACGACGTCAACATCACATCCGGCATGAACGATGAATATTAAAGTACTGGGTTAGAACCATAGACAACGCTTGCGCTGTTTATATATGTAGCGATGTAACGATGGCGTTTGATCATTAAATTATCAAAAGTAGGTGAAACTTACGTGATAAGTGTACAGTACTTCACACCTGCTCCAGATATCCTGTGGGGCGCGATGACATACCGGCCAGAAGGCCGAACTCTCAATCGAAAAAAACCGGTTTCAAACCCCACTCGCTTCGAACGTTTGCATCAAGTTTGATCACCCCACGTTGCCACAGTATAAATGACAGTAGTGGAAATGTGAGCGGACAGTCTTCGCGAAATTGCTTCCCAGAGAAGTTGAGATGGCCTTGGTATGAACAGGACTGCCAGGGGGTGAAATAAAGTGCTTTATACTGCGATATATAAGAACGTACTTTTTTTATCCTGTTGCCAAGTGCGCAGAATACAGAATTGACCCTATCGGCGACCCACCCTGCTCACCCATGCAAATCCTTTGGCCATATATTGAGTATGACGTCTTGCTTTCCAAGTTGTTGCTTCACTGCTATGCATGGATGAACCACATATGGGGGAAATTTCAATATTTAACCGTCATTGCTATAATAAAATTCAACATTTCTTGCTTACAATTACCCTCTCATGCTGCTCAGTATATTTAATTCCTTTCATTGGATTGAAGGCTTTGTTCAACGCGTTAAATAACTCATCATTTGGTTTCGAGCTAATGATTACTTGATTCAACCCACAACTGCGTCGCCGATATATAAACGCCGACCCAAGTTCTGATTTTATATATTATATATTATATACAGTTAACCCTGAAATTTCAATATCTGTATATTGCAATATCTCGTAAACTACTGAACCGATTTTCACTATGACCTACTCACCAGACAGGGTTGAAAAATGTAGTTCAATCAACCGGCTAAGATTAGGGTTTGGGTTATATATAGGGTTTGGGTTATGGTTAGAGAATGCTAACCGGTTGATTGACCAAAACTTTTCAGTGAATAAACCTTTTCTGATGAGTAGGTCGCAATGAGAATGTTATTACGTTTTCTAGATATTTTATAATATATTTATACCCTGTTGATGCTTAATGGCAGAACCCTGAGCTCGTTTGCTACAGGAACACACAAAGAGCGATTGTTGGTAAAGGTCATTTAATAATTGTGCCAACAGAAAATAATATGAATCAATGAGAAAGTAGCTTGGCGGCTAGCACAAAGATGCTCATCACGAAAAATACAATAAAATACAATACATGTATATCAAATGAGATAGCGCTTAGCTACCAATACAAAGTTGCTCACTGAGAAACAATTATTAAATGACAAAAGTAGAAGCAACAAGTAAAAGCAAAGGTGGGGCGGTCCTTTGTCCGAACGCATAAACATAGAACATCATCATCATAACAATGCTGTACAACGATCAACTAACCAGTCAAATATGCATCTCAAATTAAAGGTTATGTACTACAATCCCCACTGGGATTCTCATGAAAGAAATAATTCAATTGTTCAAAAATTGTCGTACAGCATACGTATTACTGACCAAGACATTGTGTATACAAGTGAATACAGACTATACGCACTAAAACCTTCTAAACACCCTATGGGAAATTATACATGAAGGAAAGGGTTTACGCACAATGGTGATTGTTTATCACAAACAAATTAAGTACTATGGGGAGTTGAATGTATACATACAATACAGAATAATAACATGGTAAGCAACACGCGAACAATGGAGGTAGACAGGGGAGGATGGTGGGAAGAAAAACTTCCAATGTGATAGCTCTGCAAAGTACGTCTAGCGTGGCTCAGAGTTCCTCGGCGTGTTTCCCAAGTTGGGTTTAATTAGTTAATTAGTTTGTCCGCAATGACGTGTTTAAGTTCGTCGTGCACCATCAGCTTAGTGTTGTCGACGTTGCAGCAAGCGAACGGTTCTTAACATCTGCTGGCCGTATTTGAAGCCTTCTAAAAGATCTCTTGCGCATTTCCTGTTTCTTTCGTATGTAACCTGTTGCACCCCTACGGGTAGCACAGTAAACTAATGGGCGACGCCTAAGCTTACCTCCCCCACTGATGCTATCACTGAAGAGTCAGGTTGAAACGGAAAGGAAAGGAAAATTTCAACTTGCTTTCACGCTAATAAACTTTATGTAAGCGCCAAAAAAAGTGTCACGCACGCACTCACACACGCGCACACGCACAGGCACATTCACACACACACACACACACACACACACACACACACACACACACACACACACACACACACACACACACACACACACACACACACACACACACACACACACACACACACACACACACACACACACACACACACACACACACACACACACACGCGCGCGCACACACACACACACACGCACACGCACACACACTTTCGCTTACATAGCCTACATATTTGAATCTAAGTTGGAGGCGACCTCTGTTTCTAGTATCTTCCGATAGTTGTGAGTACATAATTTGATGTGTGTTGTCATCCATATGAGCCACGTGACTTGTTTATTTATCTTGCACCAGAAGCTGTTCCACGCTCGGCATGTTTGCTGTTTTGAATATCTCCTTGGTGATTATGCGATAGTTCCATGCAATAACCACATACCCACCCTCAGAGTTTTGAAAAGGGGGAGGTTTGAGGGTATCTAAACAGTCGGGGATCTCTGTGTTAATTTCTGAAAATGTTTATCATGTCCGCAATTTTGAAATATATCAACAAATGTTACTAGGTCTGAGTATAGTGTATTCCAAAATGTATAAAAATTACGTCATCTATATAATTTAGTACTTTGTATCTCTGCCTGCATGCCTGCCTGCCTGACTGCCTACCTGCCTGCCTGCCTGCCTGCCTGCCTGCCTGTCTGTCTGTCTGTCTGTCTCTCTGTATGTCTGTCTGTCTATCTGTCTGTTCCCTCGTATCTCCATAAGTGTCGCATGTATGGAGCTGACATTTTGTAGGAATGCCCGGGGGCCCGGGGGCCCATGATGACGGTTCGAACATAAAAAAATATTGTTGTGCAGTTGTCCATGATAGTTGGAGCGTGAAACTGCTATTGCCATTGGCATTGCGCTACCAAAACTTGATTGGGCAGTGCGAAATCTCGCTGGTTGCCTTTTTGTTCTATGCAACGCTATTCAACTAGGCTAGTCTTTAACATAAAGTAGTCTGTGACTATGTATGTATGTATGTATGTGCGTATGTATGTATGTATGTATGTATGTATGTATGTATGTATGTATGTATGTATGTATGTATGTATGTATGTATGTATGTATGTATGTAGGCATGCATGCATGTGTATGTATGTAATTATGTATGTATGTACGTACGTACGTATGTATGTATGTATGTATGTACGTATGTATGTATGTATGTATGTATGTATGTATGTATGTATGTATGTATGTATGTATGTATGTACGTATGTATGTATGTATGTACGTATGTATGTATGTATGTATGTATGTTCTCTCGTGTCACCGTCAGTTTCGCATGAATGTGGCTGAACTTTTGTAAGCGTGCCCAGGGGCCTTGGTGGTGGTTCGTACATTTTTAATATTCGAAATTCCCCGGGAGTGGAGATATTACGAATGAGGACGTTTGACGTAGACTATGTAACTCAGAACGTTAGTTACGTACAACTGTTAGCAACGCCATGCGTGGTTCTACCATTGTTACATAATCTACGTCAAACGTCCTCCGAACGCTTCGTGAAACGGGCTATTGTGAATGATTTTTTTTGTGGCGCGAAGATAGAATTGCCATTGGCATTGCAACACCAAACCTTGACTGGGTAGTGCAAAGAATCAAAACCCAACGCCGGACAACTGGGCTAGTTACACGATAAAGCGTTATCGAGCAATAGAGACGGACCTCAGACAACCGCGAAGATGAAAAACATTACAAAAAAACATGATTAAGCAGAACAAGGCGTTTGTTTTTCTAATCATCGGTATTTATTGGTATCTGCATCTGAACAATGTATTCGTTGATTACATAGTAACATAATATGTAGCAATGTATTCAACCTGCGAACAAGACATCAGGACCAGCACGGGCAGCCTCAGTATGTTGGTTTGTCTACATGGTTAGCCTACTACCACTGGGTAACGTAATTCGATTTGTTGTCTCATGTCAATTTCATTGTGCGCTTTAGTTAAACATGAAGCATCACAATTAATATTTTAGGTGGTTCTAATCCCCACCTTTACGTGTTTTATAGATATTTGTATAAAATGCCGCGTGTTTTGTATACTAGCAGTTGGCATTAGGCCTATAGCACAAAATCCGGTATACTTTCGTATGTGACACTTGTGAGTTGTGATTTCTGCACTTCACAATACGCAATTTTACCCAATAATTTCTGGGTACATATTATGTAGTATGTGTCAGTTCTGGTTGTACGTCTGATTTGTATTGCTTTGTATATACTTTGTAATTTACAATAATTTCGGTACACTAAGCCATGCGCTCATCACTATATGTGTGTGTGAACGTCCAATAAAGTTAATCGTGGATTGTCATGTTAGCAACCTCTTCTGTTTCTCCTTTTTAACGTAAATTAAACCAGGCACATCAGTTATAATTGCATCCAATTCGTAATTGGGGAATTCTCTAGACAACAGGACAGGCATGGGCGGATCCAAACCCTGAAAAAGGGGGTTCCCAGTTTCCCCCCAAACCAACCATGCACTTCTAGTTATCCAAGTGTCTACACGCACGCACTAGTTCTCCTCATGTGGTGCCCTTTAAACATAGGTTCTATGGTGCCCTCTCACGAGGGGGAATTATGTCGGCTTATATGATGCTTGAAACTCCAAGTAAAGTTATCATGAAGCTTCTGTCTGACATTCTTCTTTCAGGGCAAAGCTTGACTGTTCTTTGCTTAATACGCCTCGTCCGAGTTGAACGGGATAAGAACACCTTTGATATTTTGGACATGATCTTGTTCTCGATGATGACAGTAGTTTTGTTCTGCATTTTGACTTCATTACAAAATCCTACCGAAATAAAGGGGGGGGTGCCCTGGCACTTGATGGACATTCCTTGGATCCGCCCATGACAGGAGTCTAAACAGTTAAAATTCAACACTTTAAGTCGAGTGCAGCCAAATGGTGACATTAGGTCTAGGTAAGTTGTATCGGTTACAACTATTGGCGTTTACTAATAGATTACAGCCGTGAAAGACCAGAAAAAAGAAAAAGAGCATTCGGCCCGGTTGATATGAGGTTTCAGGACCTGCAGGTACCACGAGCGCATGTAACGTGCTGCTGCGAACCCACAGGTCGGGCGCACGATATTCACGACGTCGCGTAGATAGTCTTTCATAAATCTAAAACAAGAAAAAATTGCGTTTATTATCTTCGTTGTAAATCGACACCAATATCCTATACAATACTATCGTGCATAGCAACTATCGATGTTAATATATTCATATCTGGCAATATCAGCCAATCTAACATTTGGTTTACATTTAAAGGACACTTCCCTTGCGAAACAGACGCCGTTGTCCCTCTAGAGACAAACTCTCGAACTATTTGTTTCGGCTGTCTGGTGTAATGAGCACTTGGTGTTTTCGTTTTAAGCTCCGCCCACTGGGTAGGTTTTTATGAACACTTGCTTAACTGCTGCATTTTAACTATTTATAAAATGTCTAACAAGCGGCAATATAGTGATTAATTAATTACACAGTTATCAAACTGTTGTAATCGTTATGATTTTGTTGGATGGAAAGTCGGAAAGATCGGCTTTCTCTAGTCCGAAATAGTTTCACTCCAAACAGCCCAATCTTGGACTAACGCAGGAGTTTGTGGTGATCTGTGTGCATACGCCGCGGGTAGCAGATACAACAACTAAAAATCTAAACTCCATGTTAGGCAAAGTTTTTACTAGGTTTAGTTTGGTGTAGCTTGGTGTAGCTTGGTGTATAGAAACTGTCCCTGTCATACCTTACACTCCATATTCATAGACAGCATCCACACACTAGTTTAAGTAAAAGTTAGTTGAAAATTCCGAATAGGTTTAGTTTGGTGTATAGAAATTATCCCAGTCACGCATTACACTACATAGATAGCCTCAACACAGCACTTTAAGTAAACGTTAGTTAACAATTTTGAATAGGTCCAGTTTGGTGTATGGAGACTGTCTCTGTCGTGCCTCACACTTCACAGACAGCTTCTACACACTTTGACAGCAATGTTGTTGCTGTTAACTTTCATTTCATAAATTCAGACTAATTATTTGTGTAATGTTGAACAGATTCATCCATGCTTTATAATATTAAAACGTATGACACTTTGTTGGAACCCTCTGCTTTTTGTCAGTTGATTAAAATGCAATTAACATGGTTCTTGCAGACATAACTCGACGGTTCATGCAGACATAACTCGACGGTTCATGCAGAACTCGACGGTTCTTGCAGGGCTCTACAGGTTTTGTCAATTCATCACACTTTACATTTTTTTTCTTGGAAATTTGGCTAATAAAATGTGCTCTGTTGTATAACTTCGTGCCAATGTTATAAATAATTGGATTGCTGGTCACCCAATTATTTATAACATTGGTACGAAATTATACAACCGAGCATATTCTATTAGCCAAGTTCACAGGAGGGGCGAGTAGTCGCTGTATTCACCAGACTGGCACTCAGTGATATTACAACAACACTACATTATAAATAAAATATATTTCCATACACGAATAGATTTGTCTTTTGGATTAGACAATGAACCAATCACAGAGTAATTTGATAACATAACACAAGTCATTATATTAAGCATAATTTGTTTTACATGGTTTTATACGTAGGCACAAGAACTGTGTATGTTATTCATAATCTCAGGTGAAGCTTGTATGGTTTATTTTGACTTACAAATCAAGACTTTTTGTGCTCAAAATTATCAATGTCATGAAGGTAACTGCATGTTTAAATGATATAGTGAAACTAGTTAATAATTATGAATTATTCAACAGAGTCATTGAGCGAATGAAATTGCCTCGAAAAAAGGCTCGAAACAGGAAAAAGAGGATTCGAACCCGGGTTCTTTCGATTGCTAAATACAGTGATGGAATCCCTTCAAGGAGAATACAAGAATGAAAACAATTTACCCTCTAATTACATGGTACCTGAATGTATGTTTAACAAACCAGTTAACAAATTACTTGATAGCATCTGTATGTTTAAAATTTACTTTTATCTCGGCAAGTGTATATCACTAACTACTTCTTAGAAGTCACTTTAATGGGATACGAGATATATGCATTAACACTGATAACGGTATATGTTGTCTTTCATTATTAAAGGGAATGCACAACGAATTTAATTGGTTAATTGATAAGCAGTTAGTTGAGGTTTTTATAATTGAAATGACTAAGCTCCTTAAGTCTTGTTCCTCGTAGTAAATCTAAATTAACAATGTCGTACTTCATGTTTTAATCTGTGTGACTCTGATGTGCTTGCCGTCATAAATTTTATAAAACGAGAATTTGATATACCAATAAATTATCCGATGAAAAATATTATATTTAATTTTCAATATTGAAGATTTATTGGTCGATATGTTAATGTAGTAAAGTGGTATTGGTACGTCGTAAAACTACCATATTGTAATTAATCGCCATGTATTTCCTAAGATAAAAAGTTAAATACCACAGTGCTAATACCTTTTATCTTTAACCAATATTATTATTATTAGTTTTTGCAGTGTCATTTTACACAGTACTTCGGTGAACCTATGGTGTTCGATCGTACATTATTTTGAAAAGACACAGCAGCTTCTATGCATAGTCCCCTTACTTGCAAATCAGAGTATTTCTTCTGGCATCTCTCTCCATATCATATGTAAATTCGCTTGTTCGATTGACTATCTCAGGCATCACTTCGTCCACGCAGTCTGCGTATTTGCGGAACTCTGTGAATATCACATTCATCATATGTATTGTAAGTTAACAAGATTTAACTAGATTTAGCAAGAATGTCATCCACGGCAAAAGACCCAGGTGTCAAGTGGACAAGGAAGCCATTTGATTAACGAGAGACCAAATTGTTTCATCAGTGTGTAACCCGCCCTTCTGAGATATTTGTTAATTTTATTTTTAAACATATTTACGCTGCTAGTATTTACATAATATGTTTATCATTTGTTCAACTTATTTATTGTCCTTTGTGAGAATGGGTGCTATCTCTCTCTCTCTCTCTCTCTCTCTCTCTCTCTCTCTCTCTCTCTCTCTCTCTCTCTCTATATATATATATATATATATATATATATATATATATATATATATATATATATGCACGTCTACTTTCACTGTAGCTTGGATGTATCGGTATGCACTGCATGAAGTCATTAGCATTTTTATTACCATAAAAATTCCTCTTCTGACAGGAAAACTTGTAACTGCCCTCAATCATTTCGATGAGGAGCTTCAGCGCCGGTTTGCATGTAGACTTCATAGGTTCAATGCAGATCTCAAACTTGCGGACGTTTCTACGTAAAGTACAACAGTTTAGCTAATTAATTAATATTTCACATGTTAACGCTGACACCGAACAATGACAGTAGTGGGGCGCGCTAGCTCAGCGGGTTGTTTCAAAACTTGAGCAATTTTGTTCACCCCACTTTCTTTCAGTTCACTAAACTGTATACATTAGTACCTGGCAATATATAATGTAATTATCAGAACGAACAGCTTTTGCGCAGCAATTGTAGCATGGCTGGAAGATTCTATGTCAGTTGAACTGGTGTTTAAGTAAACAGGACAACGAATGTTGGAAGGGAGCGATATAAATGTGTGTGGGAATGCGTGCGTGCGAGTGTGCGAGCGTGCGCGCGTGTTCATATTTCGAGAATAAAATATATATAAGACATTGACATTATAAATATCCACGTAGTTGTGCAGTAAGAGATGATCTACTGAAGACAGTAAACCTCACCTGCATTCCTCTGTCAACTTTGTAATTAGATCAGTTCCATTGTCCAATCTGGACATCATCTGTATGTATTAGAAGAAAACAACTGCGATTATGACACTCATAAGATAATTATGAAAAATGCATCCAGCCTGCAAACGTATAAATATCAAACGTGTTAGCCATGACAAGACTACTACGTACGTTGCATGCAGAAGATGACGTTTTCAGAAAGGTTGTATTCCGCAATAGTTCTCTTTAAAATGACATAATTTTCATAAAAATTCGAAGCACAAAGAATATTCTCTCTCTCTCTCTCTCTCTCTCTCTCTCTCACACACACACTCTCTCTCTCTCTCTCTTTCTCTCTCGTCTCTCTTTTCTCTCGTCTCTCTCTTCTCTCCCTCTCCCTCTACCCCTCCCTCCCCCCTCTCTCTCTTACCTTCATACAGGAGTTCACTTTATCTTCAGTGCACATGTTCAACCCGTACGCTGTAACACAACAATGCTGAATTGCAAAGGCAGCAAACTGGATTAATGAAAGTCCCTGTTCAGTGATGTAAAGCTATGGAGGTCAATGATAAGTGTTTGCATTCAACTTAATCCTAGTTTTCTACACGTGTTAACTTACTTACATTTATTAACTGCAATTCAGCATTGGATGGCCTATGTTCAATGTTTGGCACAATTTGGTCCGGCTTGGGAATTAATCAAAAGATGGAAGATTTAAGATTTAACAAGATTGTTATCCAAAACCAAAACCCTAGATGACAAATTACCAAAGAAGCCACTAGCCTATCGGGAGACCAAGCGATTATGCATCTATTTGTAACCCGCCTTTACGACATATCTGTCAAGTTTGATTTCAAACGTTTCTAATGTTTCTATGTAAGTTCAGTTAAATAAGTTCTTCTCTTACCTGACGCCGCAAACAGCACCATCATCGCACACAGGGTCAGTCGCGGGATTTGCCATGATTGCATCATTCTGAAATCAAAGAACACGTTAAGCAAAGCTAAACTAGGATATATATATATATATATATATATATATATATATATATATATATATATATATATATATATATATATATATATATATATATATATATATATATATATATATATATATATATATATATATATATATATATATATATATATATATATATATATATATATATATATATAGTCCATACGGAATATATATATATATATATATACATATAAAGATATATATATATTATATATACACACATACATATATATATATATATATATAAATATATATATATATCTTTATATGTATATATATATATATCTTAATATGTATATATATATATATATGTGTATATATATATATATATATATTTATATATATATATATCTTTATATGTATATATATATATATATATATATATATATATATATATATATATATATATATATATATATATATATATATATATATATATATATATATATATATATATATATATATATTCCGGTATGGGCGCGACTCGGTTGCTTGACACTTGCGTGCTGAGCTCTACCTTGTTTTGCTGTCTACCTATTGTTACTAACTTTTATTTACGATATCGTCTCTTTGGATGTATTTTCTTCCGTTCACGGACTTGGTGACCCGTCGTTCAAATTCCCACATGGCGCCGCCCTCGCGCTCTACTACAGCCGCGAGCTCCTGCTTGGACTACGCGACTCAGTCTCTACAGGTTCGTCAGCAATTGACATTTCGAGACAAAGTAGAAAAGCAGTATCAGACCATGAACACTCGTGAAGCTTTCATACATCTCAAAGTGATGGCCGATGATGCCAGTGCCAACCAAAGTACAACATCTAACACACTGCCTGATACTACAGATCTAAGCACATTCTACACTCCCTTCGACCGCAGGGACTTTACATCCGAGTGCACAGAGCTTCTGGCAACCACCCCCTCACCCTTCCCCGGAAGACATCATCATCTCCGAAGACGACGTGACACGCCAGTTCAAGAGAATCAGCATAAAGAAAATTCCGGGCCTGAAAACATTTCATGCCACTTTCTCCGTACATGTGCCGAGGAATTGGCGCCTATGTTCTCAAAACTGTTCCAGGAATCTATAGACACTGCATCATTCCCAACCTCTGACAAACCAGCACCATCATTTCTGTACCTAAAATCCCCTCGCCTCAGGAGCTCAACAACTACAGGCCCTTTGCTCTCATTTCTCTTCCCAAGAAAACTCTGGAGAAGTTAGTCATGACCAACCTCTCTCCACACATTCAGGAGAAACTGGATCCCATGCAACTACATCCGCATCCTCTTCATATATTTTAGTTCGGCCTTTAATACCATACAGCGCCACAAGATGATTGAAAAGCTTCTAGCCCTGCAAATTCCCCCCAACTTTATTCACTGGAGGCATGAATTTCTCAGCAACAGGCTCCAACATGTGAAGGCTGGCATCAACATTTCCCCCAACATCATCACGAATACCGGAACGCCCCAATGGTGTTCGGGAGTTCAATTATCTACTCCCTGCACACCAACGACATCAGAGACGAATGTGACTATACAGCAGTAGTGGCGTTCTTGGACGGATCACACTCGTTCCTCGCTTATGAGAACACTGTCTCTATGATGTCAATGTGGTGCAAGGATATTTTCCTAGAACTGAATGCGTGCAAGACAAAGGAACTCTGCATTGATTTCCGCACCAGCGGCCAGTTTGGTGGACCACTATGTATAAGTGGTGAGGCTGTGGAGGTAACGGACACCTTTAAATATCTTGGTATAACATTTGGTAACAAGCTGACGTTTGATCACCATGTTCAAAGTGTGTACAACAAGTGCCAGCAAAGACTGTACCTGTTAAGAAAACTAAGATCGTTTCATGTTGACCCAAAACTTATACTATTGTTGTACAGGGTATTATAGAGTCAGTGTTGACATATTGTAGTATCTGTTTTTTTTTTCACTGCTGTGTCTGTCTCAAACAAAAATATACTCCCCCGCATCTGCAAAACTGTTTCCAAGATCATAGGCCTCCACACACAGCCTGTCTCTCAGCTGACTGAACGCGCGATGGTCAGAAAAGCACATGCAGTTGCCAATGACCCGCCCATCAAGTGAACACCGAATTTGACCTTCTTCCGTCTCAGAGACGATACCGGTGTTCAAAATGCAGAGAAAAACAGGTTAAAACAGTTTCGTTCCCCAGGCGATAAGTCGTCTCAACAAACTCTGATTTAAGTGTTTGTCACGTGCAAGCCGATCGCTGAGCAGTGTATATATGTGCGTTTATTTAGTTGAATATCTTAAGAATTGATTTTTATTACCCAAGATACAGCAATTTAATAATAACGTTTGTGATCACATGTCTTAAATTGCACTAACTTATGTATGTAAAGGCAGTATGATTATATTGTATGGACTACTTTCATGCACTGCTATTACTTAACTCATTTCATCTGTTCCCCTAGCTGGCGACAATAATTCTGAATAGTATTGTTGCCTGTGGATTTTCATTTAACAAGTTTTAACGAGATTCCAACATTTTTGTTATATATGTAGGCCTATAGCCCGCCCTTGACATGTATCTGTCAATTTTATGTTTAAACATACCCACACTACAAGCATTAACACAATCATTTGACAGTTTGTTCCATTCATTTTCCCACCTTTATGAGAACGAATACTTTCTCGTGTCCAACCTACACTGCTCCTTAACTAATGCCGCTCTGGTTCTACTGCTTTCTTATTTGAGTAACATATTCCTACCAATATCATCCTCCTCTACCATTCACTATTTCAAGCACTTATGTTTGGTCTCCTCTTAGTCTCCTAGTCTTCTGCTTGTTTTGATACTGATTTATGACTGACATATGTCATAGATGCATTACTTCGATAAGCCACTGTCTGGAACAGTCTACCTTGTTCAAAGGAGCATTGCAAGCAAGGGTCTGTGACATAGCAATTGGTATCCGGGCAATGCATTCAACTATCAAACTACACATGCATGTTAATTATGCAGACTATACAGGTATTGACATATGATGACTGATAAACCGCAACCGCAACTGGCTTTTGCTCACCGTAATCTCATTTTCAAAAGTACATAAGAACTTACTTGCTAAGTGCACAACTGTCCGTATAAAAATCTGCTCTAGATGTCCTGCTCTGTGCCGTTGCGCCCAGTGCTCGCCGAATGCAGTGGTGATGGACCTCGTCTGACGGCAGCCGTTTAAATTAAGGTAGCAAGTGCGCAGAACTGAGGTTCCTCCGTTCTGCGCAATCATGCGGCATCGTGATCTATGGATGGAACATCGCATGATGTTCACAAAAAGTGTTAATACTACTCTAAATGCTTACTTCATCACTTGATTACGTCAGCCTTGACTGCTAGCAACTCAACAACAACAAACAGAATAAAAACGTTTCAGCAAGGTTATCTGCCAAGGGTACTCATGTAGTCAGAAGTTCCTGGTGGCGAGGATGGTCTTCTCCGATCTTGATATTTTGTAGTCTGTCCATGGTGGACAGACTACACCTCTAATAGCACGCAGGCAGCGCATCTCAAAAACCTCAAGAGATTGTATCGCGTGTCATCGTAGCGTCCGAGCCTCCGCATCATAGATTGTTATTGGCAGTATAAGCGCTCCATTATAATCTGGCTTCCAAAAACCACGCATAATTTCGTTACACCTTGTATTTACACACACACGCACGCACGCACGCACGCACGCACGCACGCACGCACACACACACACACACACACACACACACACACACACACACACACACACATACAATACATGCAGGATGTCTAAATAGGGTGTACACCGCGGAAAACTGACTATTAGAAGCATCCCTGGCTTATACTAGCTAAGATGTTTGCCATGCATAGCTTCGATTTTTATAATACGAAGTTCCGTAATCTGCTTTTGCTGGAGTTGGCGATTCTTCATTAGGATACGGGGCGTCATGTGACTTTTCCATTGTTCTTATATAATATTTTATCCTTTTGTAAATAGGCTGCCCTCCAAACTAGATCAGCTTTCCAGTGTTTTCTATAATGCCTCTGCTTCTCGCCAGCTTTATAACAATATATATCATATTAATTTTAATTGAATTATCTCTGTGATAAGCTATGCTAATGTATACATTTATACATTATCTAAAACATTATATTTAGTCTTTGCACGTGCATAATATGAACTCTCTTATTTTATATTACCTACCAATTTTTTTCATAGTTTTTCTTCATATTATAATTTCAATCGTAGCTGAAATAAGTCCGTCGTTGTAGTTTTTCCATTATGTTCATAGACATTCCTGTGACATTAATTAGGTACAAATAAAATTAATTTGTGTGCAATTTTATCTTCATTTAGCACAGAATATATTTGTTTGTGTCGCAAGCGAAGGTCTCGCTTAATAAAACCAGTGATACATGTTCAGTGACTGGTCAACAGCTGAGCATTAATTAATGAGATTTCCTGTTGGAAAACGGTGTCCATGCGTCTTGAAGATAAGTTTCACTCTACTTTTCAAATAAAACGTGTCTTCCAAATGCTCTGGACATTCAATTCGCGGTATGTGGCCCCTGGACCCAAGCTGGGAAAAATTCGCACGCCCAAGAACCCTCCACGGGTTGGTAGCTATGTGTCTATATTATACCATGATTGACTGGTACTAGCGGCATGGAACTTGGTGTTGCCATGGATCTTCTTCAATGTGGTGGTGGTCTTCAACTCGGTTGTTGCCATTTCCCATCATGTGGTGTGGCCAACAGATAGGTCAACTTGCTGTCAGATTCTGCATTGCCACAGGACACGCAATCAGTGGCATTGCGTGTGTGCCTGCCTATCCAAACTGCTAAGTCAACTGGTTGCATTGAGCCCTCGCCAACATCATTGCAGGTCCCTTTTCCATTAACGGATTCAAAGTACATATGTGCAAAGCATGCCACAGCCAAATAATGGCATGTCAAGACTGATACGCAGTAGACCTGGTGGCTCCTGTGTTGGGAGACTATGCAGTGAGTCGGTGAAGTAGAACACAGTCGTGGTTCCCGGTAAATTATTCTGGGTGAAGGAGAACACTGTGAGTGCTGGGTGAGACCGAACATCAGATATCAAGACGCGCGCCTTGTGTTTCCCCATTGTCCTTGGTGTTGACAGCTGCTGGGTGGACGACGAGTTGCTTCTTGATGAAATAAGCTGATTGGAACTTCTTCTTATATGGATGATGACCAGTTGTTAATGAAATCCATTTTAATGATTGGGTGGCTATGTGGGAGATTCTCTTTTATGAGGTGTATGTGTTCATACTGGTTCTTTATCCTCAGTCTGTTGCCAGGGAAGTCATCCTGAGTGGTGAGCAGCAGGTCCGTTGTCAAGCTGGGCATAGCCCCAAAACAACCAACGGCAGTTCTTGGTACTATTGTAAAAGAAAAGGACTTAGGAGTTACAATAAGCGCTGATATGAAAGTTTCAAAGCAGTGTGGTATTGCAGCTTCAAAGGGTAATCAAATTCTTGGATTGATTAGAAGAAACATAACATACAAGGGAAAAAAGTTAATTATACCTCTTTATAAAGCAGTAGTTAGACCTCATTTAGAATACTGTATACAAGCATGGAGACCATATCGTAAGAAGGATATAGATACGCTTGAACGCATACAAAGGAGAGCAACTAAAATGATTCCAGAACTTAGAGACCTTAGTTATGAAGAACGCCTGAAAGAATGTGGTTTAACAACTCTAGAGACAAGGAGGTTAAGAGGAGATCAGATTGAAGTTTTTAAGATATTGAATCGGTATGAAAATATGGATAGAAATATGTTTTTCTCACTCAAGAAGGATAGCAGAACTAGAGGACATGAGGTAAAATTAGTAAAGGATCAATGTAGATTGGACATCAGGAAGCACTCGTTCTCACAGAGGACAATAAATGAATGGAACAAACTGTCTACAGATTGTGTAACTGCTAGCAGCGTGAATATGTTTAAAAACAAGGTTGACACATATATCAGGAGGGCGGGTTATAAGTAAGTGAACATTGTTGGACTCTCGATAAGCCAATGGCTTCCTTGTCCACTTGCCATCTGGGCCTTTGGCTTGGATGGCAAATCTTGTTAAATCTTGTTGTTAAATCAGTGTTTCAGAAATACGCTTCACCTTCTTAAAGGTCTGCTCACCGATCGTCACCAAATAGGATTTATGAGAACTAATCATGCTGAAATTAATTAGTCTACACTCACTTATTTGCTAGTTAAATACTCATGTTTATAAACGCGCATGATTAGGCATAGACTACGATTGAATTACTTCAACGGAGACGATGCATAACCTCCGTAACATTGACAGTGCCTCATTGTTACTATAGACCTATAGTATTACATTATATTATTGTTAGTGCTAACCCGTGTAATGATGACTGCATGGTATTTTATGAAATAACATAAACAATGAGGCTTATAACAAAATCTTTAGTAATTTTGAAAGAAAAATCAAGTATTTTTATTTCAAGACTTGTGCTCATCCAGCTTGTTTATAAAACAGATCCCGACAATTAAGAATATTATTCCACACTGAAATGAATGAGGGCTGTTGTGGTCATTAAGAGCGACTATCGGGGAAAGTTCTACTGTTGCGACAGTGTCGCAATACCTGTATACCTATTGCAACACTATTGTAACTATTGCGAAAGTATTGTGACAGTATCACGGATTAGCGAATAGCCAGGAAGACACTGTGAATGACGTTGCTCTAATAGACGATTGTTAGTGCTATGTTGATAAATAAACACAACCATCAAATGTAGTTGAACAAACATGTTTATTTATGTTATTACAATAACACAAGTAGCGATGCTGAATTATTTTGTCGACTATCGTTACTACGATAGTTCAGTGTATTATCGACCACAACTAGCGATAGTTATATTTATGTCACATCAACTATTACGATGCATCGATTGTTCGATGTACTGTTACACCCCTATGCCTTACTGGTCATCTGATTTTTCCAAAGTGACGCGTAATGCCAATGATGGTAATTAACGTAGATTACTCTCAACATTCTAACCACAATTGCGCTGTATTGTATAGCGGTGGAATATCAATTAAGACACTAATCGATAAAGTGCCGTAGCATGAATGAAGCATAATGTACTTTATTCAAGATATGGGATCCAGAATAATTCTAAAATGAGATGAGCGAAAACATTTAAGTAAGGAAGGACAATTAAGAACGAGTCGTTACGGGTACGAGTTGAAATATTGTGATTTTGAGTTTCGATATTAATTTGTAAAACGACAGGGAGTTGCTGTTTTACCTAACACGTATTATACATCTTTGCGTGTATAGCGTTAGCCAACAGTTCTACGTGCAAAGAATCTTGGCCGACCAGTAACAACACCAAGGTGAATTGATGTTCTACTGGCCATTTTAACTTTCTTTCCGCATTCACGATATCAATTTAGGATTCAGGCCACCATTTCCGGTACATTAGGCTTAGTAAAGAGTCTCCTACATACCGAATTATGCGATGTTTGCTTTACAAGGGACATTGCACTAACTTCAAGCATCCAACAATACTCTCACTGACAGCTTTCAACATACACAGACCCTGTAATTACAATTTTTAGAACGCTGTGTTTTGGTTTGGGTACTGGTCAAAACGGCGACAACCGAAACGGCGACAATTCGAGTCAAAACGGCGACACCCATTGGTCAAAACGGCGACACGCTTTGGTCAAAACGGCGACAAACATTGGTCAAAACGGTGACAGATATTGGCGCCGTATGTATGGCAGGGTAATGGTCAGAACAGCGACAAACCAAAACGGCGTCAGATAAATAATCATTGTAAAATAAATAATAATGGTGCATATACCCGATGTGGATAACCCCCGGTGTGACGTACACTTGGTTAAATTAAATAAGTATCCAATTAAATTATGTTAAAAGTGACACAAATAAATAATAATAGTGTATAGATATGGCATTTATCTCCGTTTCAATTGTCGTCGGTTTTTTGTTCTGTTGCTCATTAGCCAAAAATATAATTCAAAGCACAAATAACGCACATTACAATTTATAATACTTGAAAATATACATTTTATGAGGCTATACCATTTCTCTTTAGCATCCTATCAAACTGTTAGACTTCATGCTGACTTACTGGCATGAAAAAATTTGCAGTACAATGGTTTTATACTGTATATTGTAAAACGTTATTTTTTTTCATAGTTAATTGCGTATTTTCGAATATATAAGAAGGTGTAAGATCACAGTAGTAACATGTTTTGTATATATATTATTGCAATGTTAGAAACTATTAATACATATCAGTGTCACAATGTCCGTCTGTTGAATTATTTTAACTGTAACGTTAACGAACACGAACAACTTGTGGTAATAATCGAATGATAAGCAGCCCAAAAGTTCACATTTCACTATGGATCTATATGTTATGATGCTTTCAGTTTCAGTTGATGATATCATGAGTTGTTGGCTGTAAATCAAATACGCAAGGTAAAACTGTACCATATGCATTGTTGCGGTGTGAAATACGTTAGGTTTTAGTTGACATCGACAAGCGTTACGGTCTGTAGTTATGTTGGTTTCCATGACGACAACTCAGTATTTAAACACTGATTGAACTCGTACAACTTCCACACTGTAAATTGTATATGAAAGGCGATATTATAGTGGTTACCATATGGATTACTACGCTAGGGAACTAAGCAGAGTCAACTAAGCAGGTGGCTTCGTGGCGTTCACTGACAATAGTAAAATTTCGTTGTTTATCTTATTATTATTTTAACAACAGTCACCTTTTTTGCTTGCTTGTCGCCGTTTTGGTTTGTTGTTGTGTTGGTTTTTCCCCGTTTTGACCAATGGTTGTCGTCGTTTTGACTTAAGACTTGTCACTGTTTTGACGACAACTGTCTCCGTTTTGGATTGTCGCTGTTTTGGATCTGTCACTGTTCTGACCTGTATCCTTTGGTTTCATTGACATTGTAGTTAATAATTTACTATAACACGTTTAAATCCGTATTTAAATGTGTATTTTTCAGTCGTTAATTTTATGAGCATGCATAACATAGGCCTACGTATGAGAACTTAACATTAGTTGTCTGTGTTATAATCTTGTGATTGTGAGAATTAACCAGCCCAGCATCGAAAAGCAATTTAAGCAAATGCAACCACTGGTTGGATTGTAATGACAGGCATTTCCTTGAATTGCTCTTTGACATTGGACTGGTTCCCAGAAACACGACTGCCAAGACAGCAAGTGGGACAAAGTACAAATGATTCATTGTGTCGAATATGTGCCATGGGTAGTACTTTACTATTACTACTGCTGGCTTTTGAGGACGGCTGTACACAAAGCAGGAACTCTTGTTATTAGTACAAAATAATCTTAGTATTGTGTTGTACTTCTGACTTCATGCACAAACTATTAACAACAGGCACCCAATGATCACTCTTACTCTTAGTACATGAACAGAAGGTCAGCTTGCCTTATTGTACTGAGAAAGGCTGACTAGTCAGATGAAACCATGTAAAGACATGTGTGCTAAAGTATTTTTACAGTGTAGTGTGTGTACATCTATTCACCTTTTGAGTAGTGATGATTTACATACATGTAATTTATTGTGGGTTTTCTTCACTTCAGGGGAACTGACCTTACTCGAGTGACTCATCACAGCAGGTGGGGACACAGCAATGAAGGTGAACGACAAACACCTGATCGCCTTTGCGACTGGCTCTGCGCCCATTGACAAGCAGGGATACATGTTGAAGCGGGGCGACATAAACAAAGCCTTCCAGAAACGCTGGTTCATCTTGAAAGGCAACCTGTTGTTTTACTTCGAGCGAAAAGGAGACAAAGAACCAATTGGTGTGATTGTGCTGGAGGGTTGCACAGTGGAACTGGCAGAAAATGTTGATGCATTTTCATTCGAGCTCGTCTTCCCGGGGTCTGGGTGTCGAACTTATGTGTTTGCAACGGACACTCAGGAGGCAATGGAGGATTGGATGAAGTCTATCACGTGTGCTGGCTACGAATACATGAAGTTGATGGTGGCCGAACTCCAGCGTCACCTGGATGAACTTAACATGACTAAATTAAAGCTATCCAATCCTGCGACATCACCACAGAATACGAGGTCGATGACACACACTCTTTCTTCAGATCCATGGCCCACAGCAGCGCCATCTAGTGACAGACAGACAAGCAAACTCGTTGATATTGCACCACCAGCAGAAGAAACAAAAACCCGTCGTTACAATCCATTTGACGTGACTGACGCTACAGTTGACATGTTTGGTGCCCAGCCATTTTGTTCAGAAGAAGCTGCTAACAATTCCCGAACATTTTATGAAATGCATGCTGAATATGGGATGTACATCGAGCAGAAAATGAGAGAGCACAGTTTGGCAGTGAATAAGCAGGTCACATGAATGTGTCAATCATACTGCAATGATGTATTTTCTTTCCATTTGAGCCAAAGTTGTATATATAGCGAAATATATGCCTTTCAAAGGATTCACATTCATTGCAGAATTCATTTTGTATTCAATCTTCGATCATTTATTTGTAAGTAAAAAAAAAATTTTTATTTTGTATAAATCCTTCCTAACTTGCCTGTTATGCAGTACTGAATTGGACAACTATTTGAATATTGCATTTTGTATATATGTTGACTTAAATTTTTTTTGGGATCTGATTTTTTTAGCGATACAGTACTGCATTTGCACTAGCTATGTATTTATTTTTGTGGAGTTAAGGCGAATTTACTTTTGTGCACATTAAAACGTTTCGTGACATTTAAATTCTATGTGAATGCTATAAACATTTTGCAGATTTATAGCTTCCTTTTCCTAAGGTGGGTTTTTAAGCTTGGTTCATCATGATGAACTTGCTTAAAGGTTCCTCCTGAAGTAAATTTTTTTGCTCGTTTAGTTGGTGTCAGAAGGAACAAGTCTGCCGGCGGTGAATTGTATAGCTATGTAAAACAACTTACCCTTTACATGTTGGTATTATTAGCAGGCACTTCCCATAGACGAGTGAACGCTTTGTGGTGTTGTATGTAGGAAATCAACAAGAATACGTAATCATTTGGGCTATTAGAGCCAAGTCTGGAAGGACAACTACAGACGGTGTTGGTTCCCCAATTTCTCTACTGAACTTCTCTTCAGCGTACTTTTATAAATAACTGTCATCTGTAAAGGTTGCTGTTATCTATAAGGCTTGCCATTGTCTTGTATTGTGGAATAAAAGCTGTCATTCAGTAGTATTCACCTGACTAACTGTATGATAAAATAAATTTAGATTTTGCTCACATGAAAATTGGTGAACGTGTGTAAAATTTACATATTTATAAAGGGATGTAGCAGTAATACGGTATATGTAATTAGCTGACAAGACAATAAGATTGACACTATGTGTACCGGTTACTTCATCTCTTCACAGAGGAACCAAGAGACGGTTTAGCAAAAGTGATGGAAGAAGCAACGAACAGAAGTCTATTGAAAATGTATTTATTGTACAAACATTACATCTGCTGTTGAACCACTGGCAGCTAGAAAAGATTACGTGTAGAATAGAGATGGGGCAGATGGCTACAAATGTTTGTCTACCATAGATTCTTATGAACTTGACAGTGTGACAAGGCAGTCTATTATTGGTACTAGTCGTGAACAGCCTTCCTTGGACACTCAAAGCGTAGACTGAAAATAACTGAAATACAACACTAGTGTTGAAGTGCTGATATAACTGTACTTGAAGTGAAGATTGTCAACACATTTCTGCACGTGCGCTCAAGTGAAGTTTGACAACATTCTTCTGTATAAGTGCTCAAGTGATACTTGTCAACACACTTCTGCATGTGCACTCAAGTGATACTTGTCAACACACCTGCATATGTGCTCAAGTGAAGCTTGTCAACACACCTGCATATGTGCTCAAGTGAAGCTTGTCAACACGCCTGCATATGTGCTCAGGTGAAGTCACTAACATTAAAGATGCCTCCACAATTTGATTTTATGCCCATCTCGTTTCAAATTCATTTACTAATAAATCAACCCCATCTAGTATCGGACTACGACACGCCAGCTCGTTGGTGCAAATGCGTTACTTAGTTTTGATTAAATCAGACAACTATTCAATTCATTTTGGTTTAGCTAAAAAAAATTTGTGAAAAAAGGATGACATGGCTATGAGTAGCCCGCTTCTATATACCATGATGTACTTAAAGCTTTAGAAATTTTTGCAAGTTGTTTAATTGCAAGTTGTTTAATCTAACTATCAAAGTCAATTCTTTTGATGATTTCAACAAAAACAGACACTTTATTAAACCGACTGCGCATATTTAAAAGATTCACATACTTTTGAACTTAAATGAACCTGATTTGTAATGTGCTCAATGAATTGTGGAGGCAGCTTTAACTGCATCTGTGTTACACCAACACACCACTGCATCTGTGTTACACCAACACACCACTGCATCTGTGTTACACCAACACACACTGTATCTATGTTACACCAACACATCACTGCATCTGTGTTACACCAACACATCGCTGCATCTGTGTTGAGGTGTAGCTTGACAGACAACACCAATGTAACATTGAACCTGTGTTGAATTGTACCTAGACAACACCAACACACCAGTGCATCTTTGTTGAAGTGTAGCTTGACAACACCAACACACCATTGCACTTGTGTTTAAGTGTAGCTTGACAACACCAACTGATGAGTGTGTCTGTGGTGTCATTGCTCTGATTTACGCTCCTCATCAATATACAATACTTTCTGCCAATATACAATACTTTCGCCAATATGTTCAAGATTCCCTGAGATGTAGTGAAATAAATACAACTGGGAAAATGTTTTAAAAGAGAATGTGGAGGAGGTGGAAGTGAAGTGTTAGTGGAAGTGAAAGCTGCATGATATATAAATACATTTTGATGACACAATTAATTAATTGTTTAAAATATGTGACTTGATGATAAACGGGTGTAGAAAATCAACAGTAAGCACCATAATAGAGCACAGCACACTTGACATGGATGTACCTTTAAATAATCTTAGTAAACATTACTAGGTATAATACTCAACAATTTGCATACTTCGCAGTTACAACAGTCTGATAAAAACAGTTAGACAAGAGTTTTGCTATTGTTAATAAAAAAAATTTTTCTTCCATGATAATTTAACATTTTTCATATTACAAGTGTACAACTAGTGTACCTTTCTGACAATTTCACAAATCATGCAGTATGCCACAATGCAAGCTTGCATTGTGACACATACTTGGTTAGCAATAGTTACCTGACGGGGCAATACAGAACCCACTTCTATGACAATTCATAACATATTACATTATGTTCTTATGAAGAACTAAAGTAACAATGATTGTCTAAACACACAACAAGCCTACTACAAATAGGTTTGGAAAAAATTGCACTTGTAGTGACTAGTGACTAAAAACCATAGTAGGTATATTAAAATACGTTTATAAAAATTACACTTATTTTGATTTTCGCTATAGTCTATACATAAATGCAAGATGAAAGCCTTGAGGAAACACACCACAAGGAAAGGAAAACACGTTACACAGTCCTTCACAAATACCTGTAATTATAAATCGGCAAGGAACTGTCATCATTGGGAGGTCACACAGTAGACATTGGCAGTGTTGGTAGCAACACAAGCACAGAGCACAACTGAAACTACTCGACAATACTATAGCAATTAACTTTTGTTGTTTATTTGTAGTTATATACATTGTAATTATTTTGGTGTATTCACACAACATATTGCAACATTTATCTTGACATAATGACCACTAAAGGTCATCATTTTCCCTTCAAAACATGACCTGTTGAACTGTCTCTGTATATACTGGCCACTTCTGATACACTTGCTGCCATGCTACTCTATAGGCCAAAAAGAGGGGGTTTTGTCCAGAGGGAGATATATCCGGTCACTGCTACTCTATGAGGACAACCCAAGAGTGAGCACATCAAAGCAGGTTTGACAGACACGCACTGGCTTGGTGATATTGTACTTAATGATTGGCATCTGTCTGTCAGAACACTTGGCACACAGCAAACGTCCGCAGTGACGACTGAAACAACAATAGACAATATTCACCACATGTACAACACTTATTGACTAAGAATAAAGCTACAGTTGTTGGTCGTGTTTGTGACATCATTGTGATATGTTTGCGACGTCATTGTGATGTCATTGCGATATGTTTGTGATGTCATTGTGATATGTTTGTTACGTCATTGCAATGTTTGTAACGTCACTGCAATATGTTTGTGATGTCAATATATTTTTGTGACATTATTGCGATATGTTTGTGACGTTATAGCGATATGTTTGTGACGTCATTGCCATATGTTTGTGATGTCAATGCAACATGTTTGCGACGTCAATGCGATGTTTGTGATGTTACTGCGATATGTTTGTGACGTCATTGCGATGTTTGTGACGTCAATGCGATATGTTTGTGACGTTACTGCAATATGGTTGCGACATCACTCCAATGCCTGAAACTGGTAGATTTTGAAATGGGTCATAAAATATTTTAAATTATAATTTCCAAAAGCAGTTGTTTTACTATGTAAATGTGAAAGTAGTCATTATTTGCTGTCGTACAATTTATAACCCATACGACACCTGTTGGCTAAGAATGAAATCATGGTTGCCTGTCATAAAAAAATCTACAGCTAATGCATATGCATCACAAATATTGTCTACCATGTCTCATTTAATCAACCGAAATATATGAAAACCTTCCTAGCCCTTTCATCATCAGAAACAACACTATCGGTACACACGGCTAATATTGACCAAATTTATTTGTATTTTGATATAAAAGCGATTCGTTTTATTGAACTCTGTGATGCTTCCAACAATGGCAATCATTACCTTGTAACAGTATTAAAGTTCCTTATTCAATTAAATTTTTCGCTCGTTTTAGAATTATTTTGCAAACAAAATCACACCTATCTAGTATCTGCAATGACATGCTAGCTTGTTTGTACAAATGTGTTATTTAGTTTTGATGAAACCATCAGACAAACTAATAACTTATTGTGTACCGGTTCCAGTAAAAAATGGGTGAAAATTGGTAAAAATGGCTCAACCTATTTATATATTCTGTAAAATAAGGCTATTCACACTTCTATGTATATATTCGGTAACATAAGACTATTCACATTTCTATATATCTATATATATTTGTAACATACGGCTATTCACACTTCTGCAAGTTACCCGATCAAGTCTTAGCATAATTATTTGAAACTGGCATTTTATAATTAACATTTCCAGCAAAATGCATCCCTTTAAAACCAAAATTCAATGTGATAATGAAGCAATACAAACTAGATCCAGGGGAATCGGTTAAACATATTCCAAATGTAATCTTGCCCAAATGTAATGTAAACATGCCCAAACTATTTCTTTGAAAAATTAGCGTTTTATTAACACAATCACAGATAAGCAAATCGCCATTCAACACACAACAATGGTTTCAGATTGTTGGTCTACTGTGCCACCAGTTCAGCTTTAAAATAGAATTTGTGTATATTGAAGGGCTGTGTAGACTTACCAATGATGTTTACTGAAGGGCTGTGTAGACTTACCAATGATGTTTACTGAAGGGCTGTGTAGACTTACCAATGATGTTTACATGTATACTGAAGGGCTGTGTAGACTTACCAATGGTGTTTACGTGTATACTGAAGGGCTGTGTAGACTTACCAATGATGTTTACGTGTATACTGAAGGGCTGTGTAGACTTACCAATGATGTTTACGTGTATACTGAAGGGCTGTGTAGACTTACCAATGATGTTTACGTGTATACTGAAGGGCTGTGTAGACTTACCAATGATGTTTACGTGCATATTGAAGGGCAGTGTACACTTACCAATGACGTATATGTGTATACTGAAGGGCTGTGTAGACTTACCAATGGTGTTTACGTGTATACTGTAGGACTGTGTAGACTTACCAATGGCGTTTACGTGTATATTGAAGGGCTGTGTAGACTTACCAATGATGTTTACGTGTATACTGTAGGACTGTGTAGATTTAGCAATGATGTTTACGTGCATATTGAAGGGCTGTGTAGACTTACCAATGGCGTTTACGTGTATATTGAAGGGCTGTGTAGACTTACCAATGATGTTTACGTGCATATTGAAGGGCTGTGTAGACTTACCAATGGTGTATACTGAAGGGCTGTGTAGACTTACCAATGATGTTTACATGTATATTGAAGGGCTGTGTAGACTTACCAATGGCGTTTACGTGTATACTGAAGGGCTGTGTAGACTTACCAATGACGTAGAAGTGTCTATTGAAGGGCTGTGTAGACTTGCCAATGGCGCTTATGTGTATATTGAAGGGCAGTGTAGACTTACCAATGGCGTTTACGTGTATATTGAAGGGGTGTGTAGACTTACCAATGACGTATACGTGTATATTGAAGGGGTGTGTAGACTTACCAATGGCGTTTACGTGTATACTGTAGAACTGTGTAGACTTACCAATGACGTATACGTGTATATTGAAGGGGTGTGTAGACTTACCAGTGGCGTTTACGTGTATACTGAAGGGCTGTGTAGACTTACCAATGATGTATACGTGTATACTGAAGGGCTGTGTAGACTTACCAATGATGTATACGTGTATATTGAAGGGCTGTGTAGACTTGCCAATGACGTTTACGCGTATACTAAAGGGGTGTGTAGACTTACCAATGACGTTTATGCGTATACTGAAGGGCTGTGTAGACTTACCAGTGGTGTTTACATGTATACTAAAGGGCTGTGTAGACTTACCAGTGGTGTTTCGCGTATACTGAAGGGCTGTGTAGACTTACCAATGATGTTTACGTGTTTTAATGCCAAATTTGACACCGCATTCCAAGCAGTTATCACCTTCACACCAAGGCGGTTCTCTCGACAACATATCTACAACAAAACATTCATGTTACTGCAAACACACCCTAGCAGCTCAGATCAACTATCTCACAACAGCTTTTTCTTGCCTGAACTAAGCTCAACGTGGGCAAGCCTGTTTTCTCTATCTGCGCAAAAAACTGGAACGAACTCTTTATCATCTGAAACTCTATCTTCCACAAAAATTACAAGACAATTTTTTTCAAAATTGCATTTCCTCCCTAAATCCTCAGCCTCGGCCCCTTGCTCCGATGACGACTTCCGTACGTCCCTGTTCACGATATCGTGCCTAACAATTCTGGTTTGCTGCTTGGATTATGTTATGTATGGATTGTGTTCACAATACAAATATATCTACAGCAACAACAAAGATTCTCTAATTTAAAATTATATGTTGTACTTCCGTCAATACTCAATCCCATTTATACACGCCTGCCATCTAGCAACCAAAAACATGCTATTCCAGGTACCAACTATTGCTTAAATCTGAACATGGCAAGACTTGATGGTAATGAACGCACCAAGTAGTTTTAAAAGTAGCTGCTTTGTGGCGACGGGAGCATTGAAGATAGACACGCCATCTTTGTTGTGGAGTCCCATCATGGCACCGGCCCGTACTACCGCCCGGCACAGGTTGGCATTGCCGTTGAAATACGCCAACATCAACACTGTAAATACACATTGCAACATCAGCACTGTAAATACACATTGCAACATCAACACTGTAAATACACATTGCAACATCAGCACTGTAAATACACATTGCAACATCAACACTGTAAATAGCTAATGTCAGCACTGTACATACACATTGTAACAATAACAAATACACAAATACACATTGTAATTCTAATGTCAGCAATGTAAATACACATTGTAACATCAACACTTATCAACGTTTACTGCCAGATGAACAACATTTATTGTCAAATGGTTAACATTTATTGCCAGATGATCAACATATATTGCTAGATGATGAAAATTTATTGTCAAATGACAACATTTACTGCCAGATGATCAACATTTATTGTCAGATGATAAACATTTACTGTCAAAAGATCAACATTTACTGACAGATGATCAACATTTATTGTCAAATGATCAACATTTATTTTCAGATGTTCAGCATTTGTTGACAGATGACCAGCCAAGGAAGTATGCTTTAGATTAAGTAGCACTGAATCAGAAATGGCCTGCAGAGAAAGAAACTGAAACATAGCCCGCAGCAAACTTAATAAATAAGCTTAAAATGTAAACTGGCAAAGGAAACGACTGCATCAATAAAGGTGGATTTGTGAGCAATATATTTATTAATTAAATAAATTAATATTTACATGTATTTCCATTAATATCTGGCTGGTCAATGGGGTAGTTTGGCATGCATTCAAGAAACAGCTCAAAGATGGCTGCTCCATTTTCGCGGCTGTACTGGCCAAGCAGATGCAGCGGGTTCTGTCCCCTGGTGGCAACAAAAGGAAACACCAAGCATTTACAATACAATACAAAACTTCTACTTGCTAAAATCCTCAAAAAACTTAAGCTCTTCAGCAATGCACTAAAACAAGAGAGCTTCTAGTCAATTTAAAAATTCCAGTCGTAAACAATTAGATCGATATGCTGAGCTATGGAGGGTAAGCGAGTTTAAACAGGTTAGTTTTAGTTGACAGCAAAATGTTATTAATAGGGAGAGAGTTGGTGCGGCAACTGAGGTGAAGTGTAAAGCACTTTGAACTTGATACCGCGCTGTAAAGAACATAGGCATGTACGTATGTATATTTGACTGATATTTTGAATCGATACGTGACTCTGTGAAGTACTTTGTGATTGATCTAACCTCAAGTTGACTGCCTCAGCACAAATATCCGACTCCGTCAAGAGAACTTTCACTGTATTCAAGTGGCCGAGCTGTGTTGCTATGTGCAGGGCTGAAACAAAAGAATCATCTTAATAAGACTGCCATCCAAGGCAAAAGACCCAGATGGCAAGTGAACAAGGAATCCACTGGCTTATCAAGAGTCCAAAAAATTTTCATCTATGAGTACCCGTCCTTCTGAGATATTTGTCAACTTTGTTTGTAAACATATCCATGTGGTGAGCATTTACACAATATGTAGATAATGTGTTTTATTCATCTATTGTCCTTTGTGAGAATGAGTACTTTTTGATATCCAATCTACAATGATCCTTTACTAATGTTACCTCATGCCTCCAGTTCTATTATCTTCCTTAAATGAGAACAAATATTTCTATCAATATTTTCACACCCATTCAATATCATTAGAACTTTGATTTCCTGTTAACCTCTTTGTTGATAATCCAACTGTTACTACCAACAAACTACTGGAATCAAACAAAGGATCCAAACTGTGAAATCACAATTGGAAGTCCCTCAAAATTATATATTTCAAAAGTAAAAATGCTCGGTTTTGAATATATCGCAATTTTTTTCATAACAATCTTTCCATGCAAACGCAAGTTTTGGGGCACCAGAGAACTGACAACCTCCAGGAAATTGTATATAATATACATCAACGGAAATCTTATAACTACATTATGCTCACTGAAATTTACAGAAACATAGGCCTGATTAAACAAATCAAAATTAATTGACGTAAATAACATACAGAAAAATAATCATATATAATTTGGCTTTCTCTCGTATATAGATTTAGATCACCTGCAAGTAAGGAACTAAATGGAAAATATTGCTTTGCTTAAAATACTTTATAAAACCTAATCTTTTCAAGTAGTGTGGATTTATACCATTACACATGTTGTCGTCCAGTGCATTACAATCAACGCCATTCTGCAGAAGTACGCTGCCGATGACGGCATGGTCACATGACGCTGCCAGGTGAAGTCCTGTCTGTTTGTGTGTTGTCAAATCATTTACTTGTGCTCCTGCTAGCAACTGAAACAGCAATACCACCAGGCAGTCAGCAACTGAAACAGCAATAACACCAGGCAGCTAGCAGCCGAAACAGCAATACCACCAGACAGCCAGCAGCTGAAACAGCAATACCACCAGGCAGCCAGCAGCTGAAACAGCAATACCGCCTGGCAGCCAGCAGCTGAAACAGCAATACCACCAGGCAGCCAGCAGCTGAAACAGCAATACCACCAGACAGTCAGCAGCTGAAACAGCAATACCACCAGACAGCCAGCAGCTGAAACAGCAATACCACCAGGCAACCAGCAGCTTACCATTTGATCCTGTTGAGGCCAAAGCATGTGTATGTAGCTAGTAGACCAAGTGATCCGAGAGTAGGCGAAGTGGGAGAAGACGCTAATTGGGCAGTAGGCAAACTGGGAATCTGTCTCAGAATTAACCATAAAACCATACGCAGAATGGGAATAGTCGGAATGGGAGTGGGCAGAATGGGAGTGGGCGGAATGGGCGTGGGAGGAATGGGACTGGGCGGAATGGGTGCGGGCAGAATGGGTGTGGGCGGAATGGGTGCGGGCAGAATGGGTGTGGGCGGAATGGGTGTGGGCAGAATGGGTACTAGCTGAATGGGTGCAGGCAGAATGGGTGCAGGCGGAATGGGTGCAGGCGGAATGGGAGTAGGCGGAATGGGTGCAGGCGGAATGGGTGTAGGCAGAATGGGTGCAGGCAGAATGGGTGCTGGCGGAATGGGAGCAGGCGGAATGGGAGCAGGCGGAATGGGAGCAGGCGGAATGGGAGCAGGCAGAATGGGAGCAGGTGGAGTGGGAGCAGGCGTAATGGGTGCAGGCGGAAGGTGTGCACGCGGAATGGGTGCAGGTGGAATGGATGCAGGCAGAATGGGAGCAGGCGGAATGGGTGTAGGCGGAATGGGAGTAGGCAGAATGGGAGTAGGAGGAATGGGTGGAGGCGGAATGGGTGGAAGCGGAATGGGAGTAGGAAGAATGTGCCTGAATCATGCAAATGAACAAACTGTTAAATAAATAGGTAGAGTGACCAGCCTTTGTGCACTCTCTACACAAGCAGAATTTCCATCAAAGAACTCACCAGATTGCGAACAATGATCTCTGCTCCGACCTTGATAGCAATGTGAAGAGGTGACAACTTGGACGCGTCCTGGATGCAAGAGTTGACATTGGCATGGACGCTCAAAAGAAACAGAACGCTCTCAATGTCTGACTTCTGAATCGCAATGTGCAGGAAATTCCTCCCTCGTGGGTCAAACTGAAACAGTTGAAGCTACATTTCTGATTTTTTGTGTTCTATATTTTATTTGTAAATAACTATACAGTAATTTGACGATTCTTACTATTAAGAAATGGCATTGCAACTACAAAGCTGTTCAATTTAAAACAGCTATTTTACTCGTAGTTTTATTAAGCATATAACATAAAATGTTTGTAATAAAATTTTGCATGCTGTAGTAGTAATCACTTCTGAGATTATGTATACAAATCCTGGTGTACAATATGTACAATATGGCAGAAGCAGAAGCGTTTAAAGTGACCTCTTCATTTTTATTTTTTTGTTTTGTGTGAAACTCCTTTTGCCAAAAATTTTACTTATCTAGTATTGACAATGACATGTTATCTAATATTGACAATGACATGTTTTCAAGTATCGACAACGGCATGTTATCTAGTATTGACAATGACATGTTATCTAGTATTGACAACAACATGTTAGCTCATTTGTGCAAAATGTGTTTAATCATTGCACAAATCATTACATTCATTTTGGTTTGGCTTAAGTAAATTCAACAAAAAGGGCAACAGAGGCTTGCCTCTATATACTACAACTACACAAAGACTGTTCACACTTTGCACGTTATTCAATATATATATAACGTGAATTCTTTTCAAGATTTAAAAAAGATGCACTCTTCTATTAAACCAGCTGCACATATTACCTGAACTAGTTATTATCTACAAATCTGAACATCAGTGAACATCATTAACAATGGGTGAAATGAAGTGCACAGCCAGCTATAAATTTGTTGTTGGTAAACACATCAAAAGAGTACATACTGTTGCTAAATTCATCAAAAGTATTGACTTCCATCATTCCATCATCACAATGGATTCAAGATAGGTAAACATTTTTTTATGAGTGAAAAAATTATATTGAGGAGTAACTGTTATGATATTTACATGTCAGTGACAAAGTGGGACACGAGTTGGGGTGCAACAATGCTTCGAATTATCGATGTATCACAAAACTCGATTGACGGTGCAGTACTATCGATAGTAAATTAAACTATCAATAGAAAAGATACTTGGTTAAATCATTCAGCAGGGCTACTTGTGTCACTGCAGTAACAGAAATAAACATATTTTTCAACTATTTTGGATAATTTTATTTATTTATTGATCTGACATAAACAATCGACGAATAGAGAAGCATCATTCACGGATTCAGCATTTTAAATCAATTACCTCCAGGGCTAAGCAATCGCGCCACCCACCAATTATAGCTTAGGACTGTTCTCCTGGCTATTCGCTATTCGCTATTCCGTGATACTATCGCAATACTATCGTGATAGTTATGAAACTATTGCAATAATACTGCAATAGTCGTACAGCTATCGTGATATCCCTGATAGTCACCCTAGACATATGGGATGCCTCCAGGGATAAGTTTGTACATCCCTGCCCCATGAAAAGGAGTTCACCTGCTCGGCTGCCAGCGGTTCTCGGGCAAGAATCTCCTCTGCCGCTTTGTTGTTCTTTGTTGCCATGGCAACGGCGAATGGGGTCAATCCCTGCTTGTCTTGGAGTGAGAGATTGATGGAAGGATGCGACATAAGCAGGGAGATTATCATGTGGTGTTGGTTCTCTATAGCAATGTGTAGTGCAGTCTTGCCCTCCGCGTCCTACACAACACGTCCAAACACAACATCACACTTAGGGGTCGTTCACAACTGTCCACATTTATCCATTCATACAAAGCAAACCCCCTCCATCGTCCCTGAATTAGTACTAAAAAATGTTGACAAAATATATCGATGCAACAATGTTATGACACAGTGCAGGTATTTAGCTACAGCATATACAATAACCATCAAAATATGTTTACAAACATTTATCTCCAATAATTATGTTAAAGCTTTGTGTTTTCTAACAACTCTGGTGTCATATTGATAACTGTTTTCCACGAAGTTGTGAATTTTCAAGATGTTGGACTGTATTACAGCGCCCCGTCGTGACCGGTTACGCGATTTAAAACAACAGTAGTTCTGTAACAGTTCACTGCGTGGTGCTGCATGATGCCATGGTGGTCATATTTCGCATGCAACCAACATTTAAAAATTTTAAAATATTTTTGTAAATGTAAAAAAAAATAGCCACTAAAACGAAGTTTAATCGTTTTGAGACAATCCCAAAAGAAATAAATAAAAAAATCTGCCATAAAGTTATCAGTTATACTGTGTAACTGATAACTTTATGGTAGATTTTGGTTAATATAAACCAATTATGTCTGCTACACCACCATGAATGCATTAAGCAAAAGTTGAATGACAGCCTAAAGTGGCAGTGTATTTTTTACGCAAAAAAATCATAATTTACTGCTGTATTATGTTGCGTGCCCATAAGACACATTCATACGCAAAATTGCAACGTTGTGAGCGTTGTAGTTTTTCTCAAACAATATTTTAAACATCATTTCCTGGTTATTAATGAAAACACAATCTCAACAAATGCTTGTTTTTGTGTTGAAATTTAGGGTTTTTCACTGGTTTTTATGTATTATTGACAAAACATAATGGCCATTTGTAATATTGACATGTCCCCTTAATTTTCCACTATGATAGCCCTTGAATCTGTACTTGTAAAGTGTTGTCATCTATGGTATCAAGTTACGCCAGCCATTTAACAAACATGTGGCATGGGGTGTGAACGGTCATTTTGATTGGCCCGTTATCCCGCGGGGTCAACAGGTCACATACACACATCAGCATTTCCGTTCGTGTCAAAGGCACGATAAACTACGTTAAACGCTCACTAAACGCTGATATTTACTAGTTTAAGTACATGATTTAGTTAGGTAGATATAATACTGATGTGTACTAGCATTACAGTAATCAGACAATGTGTTTCGCTTTCATGGCAAACAAATATAGCTGGTTCAAACATTGTAGTGCACGCGGACGTTACTATGGAAACATTGTCGCTTTTCTGGGAACTCAAGGGGATTTCCAAAAGGATTATGTTTTTAAAGGATGGATTGGCGAAATATAACGTTAGTGCCGGGTGATTTTTTGTGGTGTCGACGTTTAGTTCAGTATGTTCTAGTATGTTGAGGAAAAAAAAATCAACTGACACGCTAGCTGCCTCAGCCACCTTAAAACAGTATAAAATCAGAGTTTAACGGACCAATAAATCATCCATTGAAAAACTTTATATTTCACCTTCTAAAGTGAAGATTTATCTTTTAATACAGTAAAGCAGTTTCTACATGTCTTAGAACTAGCATGTTTTAATTAATCGCCAAGTCATGTATTTTCGTAAATCTGTCAGCATTACTGATCCATTAATCCATGATTTTACTTACCTGTGCATTGACATTGACATTGTGCTCGACGAGACACTGTACCACCTTGTCAAGCCCCCAGGTGGCCGCCATGTGTAGCGCAGTCTGTCCGTCCCTGCAAAACAGTCAGGACATTCACATGTCAGGTCAATATCACTCAAACTTCAGGTTGGTATCACTCAAACGTCAGGTCGGTATCACTCAAACTTCAGGTCGGTGTCACTCAAACTGCAGGTCAGTATCGCTCAAACTTCAGGTCGGTATCACTAAAATTTCAGGTTGGTATCACTCAAACTTCAGGTCGGCATCACTCAAACTTTAGGTCGGTGTCACTCAAACTGCAGGTCAGTATCACTCAAACTTCAGGTCGGCATCACTCAAACTTCATGTCGGTATCACTCAAACTTCAGGTCGGCATCACTCAAACTTCAGGTTGGTATCACTCAAACTTCAGGTCGGCATCACTCAAACTTCATGTCGGTATCACTCAAACTTCAGGTCGGCATCACTCAAACTTCAGGTTGGTATCACTCAAACTTCAGGTCGGCATCACTCAAACTTCAGGTCAGTATCACTCAAACTTCAGGTTGGTGTCACTCAAACTGCAGGTCAGTATCACTCAAACTTCAGGTCGGTATCACTCAAACTTCAGGTCGGTATCACTCAAACTTCAGGTCGGTATCACTCAAACTTCAGGTCGGCATCACTCAAACTTCAGGTCGGTATCACTCAAACTTCAGGACAGTATAACTCAAACTTCAGGTCAGTATCACTCAAACTTCAGGTCAGTATCACTCAAACTGCAGGTCAGTATCACTCAAACTTCAGGTCGGTATCACTCAAACTTCAGGTCAGTATCACTCAAACTTCAGGTCAGTATCACTCAAACTTCAGGTCAGTATCACTCAAACTTCAGGTCAGTATCACTCAAACTTCAGGTCAGTATCACTCAAACTTCAGGTCAGTATCACTCAAACTGCAGGTCAGTATCACTCAAACTTCAGGTCAGTATCACTCAAACTTCAGGTCAGTATCACTCAAACTGCAGGTCAGTATCACTCAAACTTCAGGTCAGTATCACTCAAACTGCAGGTCAGTATCACTCAAACTTCAGGTCAGTATCACTCAAACTTCAGGTCAGTATCACTCAAACTGCAGGTCAGTATCACTCAAACTTCAGGTCAGTATCACTCAAACTTCTGGACAGTATAACTCAAACTTCAGGTCGGTATCACTCAAACTTCAGGTCAGTATCACTCAAACTGCAGGTCAGTATCACTCAAACTTCAGGTCGGTATCACTCAAACTTCAGGTCAGTATCACTCAAACTGCAGGTCAGTATCACTCAAACTTCAGGTCAGTATCACTCAAACTTCAGGTCGGCATCACTCAAACTTCAGGTCGGTATCACTCAAACTTCAGGTCGGTATCACTCAAACTTCAGCTGTTCATAATGAGCCTTTTGAAATCCCAGGGGCTTTGTAACAAGTTCCAATAATCCAAAATAAATTTCATGTGGTTGGGTGGGTCAACGGTACACTTGGATTATAAAAAAATTGGAAAGATATTTTTGTTTTTTCCTGGTTAAAATGTTGGCAAGTATGAGCTTTTCATTCACTGCATTACCAATGCATGTACAGCGTCTCCAATTTTATTTGTTTTTGGATAAGGGTGTGGGTGGGAGGGGTCAATCCTATCCAAATTATTATTGTTTTTTTTTTGTAATTACAAAGCCCCTTAGTGAAACATTGTCAGTATTTCTAGTCTTGTGACAAAAGTATTTATACATTGTTCTGCACCAACTGCTATGAAGTTGAACCTTTCCTCAAATATGGTTATTTTCACCCTCTTTCTGTGCTGTCCAGGACAAGCAGCTGGTCTACTAGTGGAAACAATATTGGCCCTATGCCACTGCAGCTGTTTACCATGATTATTTTAACAAGTGGTACACAACTGAATTGTATTATACAAATGGTACATATGCGGTCTAACCTGTCAATTTAACAATTTGTGTTAAACCAAATAACCTATTTTAGCTCATCAGATGATGTACCGGATTTGACCTATTAAGCGTACATGCCCTAATTAGCATACACCCCCTTTTTAATTAGCAGGATCCATAATTAGTTTAATTTAACTGGTGTGAAACAACTGAAAAGTGTCAACACCTGGTGTTAAACAGTTATTACCACTTTTCAGTTGTTCACACTAGTACACCAAATGACACCACTAGTGTTAAACAGTTACCTTATTGTCTAGAGAAAAAGATTTTGTCATACGTAAGAACAGATTCCTTGACATTTTTCCATGGTCCTATTTTTCTCAAGCATATTGTATGCTTGTTAGGTCAAATACGGTACATGTGTTACTTTCCAGCACTGAGATTCTCACCTACCTGGCCTCCCACCTACCTGGCCTCTCACCTACCTGGCCTCTCACCTACCTGGCCTCACACCTACCTGGCCTCCCACCTACCAGGCCTCTCACCTACCCTGCCTCCAACCTCCCCGGCTTCTCACCTACCTAGCCTCCCACCTACCCAGCCTCCCACCTACCCAGCCTCCCACCTACCCAGCCTCATCTTCACCTTCCCCATTGGGTCCTGGGCGTCTTGTACCATCGGTGTCACACAAACTGCAAGCATGACAACATGGTGACAACATGTTGACAACACCAGGCACAGTACATTCATGTTGTGTGGATGGTTTCCAGCACGTTAAATTAAAACTCCATCATCAGTTCACTTAAAGGTCATTCCTCAAATCTCAATATTATTTTCCGCCAATCTCTTTTCAGACACATTTTGTAAAAATTCAAACCTATCTAAGCGTTGTTTGTACAAATTTTATATTTAGTGCCAGTGAAAATGTTGGGAAAACTATTAAATTTTTTTTACCGGATCCAGTTAAAAGTTGGCAAGAAAAGGGCAAAACCATTTTAAGCATTGATACGTACATTTTTATAAAACAAATTAATAGTTTTCATAAGAAACTAAGCAGCTCTTCAAAAAAAGACCTATTTATTTGAAATGAATAGGGCATTTAATTATCATACAGTAAAAGCAAAATAAAAATATTGACATCACAAAAGCACTCATGAGAATCAACCAGTTAGCAAGTGAAATGATGCAGACATAAGAATCACCAACCTGCGAATGAGGAAACATGCGACGGTCTCATTGTTTTCATCTATGGCTCGATGCAACAGGGTTTGTTCACACCCACACGGCCCGCTGCAGAACACATTTGTGTCACAGCCATGTTGAACCTACAACACATTAGTGTTTGTTCACACCTGCACGGCCCGCCACATAACACACCTGTGTCACAACCATGTTGAACCTACAACACATTAGTGTTTGCTCACACCCATATGGCCCGCTACAGAACACATTTGTTTCACAACCATGTTGAATCTACAACACACAGATGTTTGTTTACACACAAAACCATACAACATATTTATTCATTTATTAGAACTTTCTTAAAAGCTGAAGACATCTGGAGGTTCTATAAAGTTTCTGAAAATGTTCATAAAGAATGAAAGAACAAACGAACAAGTCATTTGATCGGACAATGGTATCCACCCCACAAATACCAACAAATACCCACCTTCTACATACGTCACTAGAGAACAACCACTTGAAATGCCCCACCCCCTCCACTGCCCCCCATCCACTGCCCCCCCCATTCACCCACCAGTAGTGATGCAATATCCTCCTGTCCGGTGTCAAGAGCTTGCCACAAAGGACAGTCTCCATTGTCATCCGTCTCGTTTACTGCGGCTCCTTGCTTACACAGCTGGTCTACGACGGCCACCAGGTGGCGCTTGATAGCTAACTCAAGGCACGTCTGGTTGTCCTTTGTCCTAGCGGCACAATGACGCAGTGACACAATGACGCAGTGACACAATGGCGCAGTGACAGTCAACAATGTGAACATACACAAACAAACATGTTTATTTACTTTCAACTTCCTCCAAGTTTATCTTTATATATTATAACAATTCCACTAAAAACTTTAATAGACAATATTCACAACACGTACGACACCTTTCGGCTAAGAATAAAACTACAGTTGTGGGTCATGTTTGTGACATCATTGCAAAATGTTTGTGACATCACTGGGATATGTTTGTTACGTCAATACGATATGTTTGTGACGTCATTGCGATGTTTGTTTGCGATTTGTAACTGCAATGCCTAAAATTGGTAGATTCCAAAATGTTTTTAAATTTATATATTTTTTATTTCCAAAACCAGTTGTTTTACCTAGGTAAATGCATATGTAGTCAGTTTGATTTATTATCTGCTGTCATACAACAGACATTATTTATAACACATACAACACATATTGGCTAAGATTGACACCACAGTTGTGGGACGTCAAAAAATGTAGTGCTAATGCACACGCGTCATGAATGTTCTGCACAATAAGCCAACGAGATGCTTCATACTCCCAGGTTCACCATTGAGACATTATGAGACATTACTCAGAAAGTACCTGCTTAAATGACACACCGCAGAATTGGCAAGGCAATCATACCCTCAACTCACAATGCAGCCAACATCTATCCTGCCAAGGAGCTAGTAGACAACTGCTGCTCCATCCAGATATTCTACCTTTGGAGAAATATAACATATAAGGACAAAGAGCTAATTATACCTTGGTATAAAGCAATAGATAGGCCTCATTTAGAATACTGTGTACATGTTTGGAGACCGTATCAGACACCCTAGAATGAATACAGAGAAGGGCAACCATAATGATTCCAGAACTGAGTGACTAGATATGAAGAACGCCTAAAAGAATATGGTTTAAAAAAAATACTGTTGGACTCTTGATAAGCCAATGGCTTCCTGGTCCACTTGCCACCTGGGCCTTTTGCCTTGGATGGCAATCCTGTTAAATCTTCTTGCTAAATCTTGTTAAATCTACCTGATGATGCAGTCAGCTTTGTGTTCTAATAAGAACATTGTACACTACCTTATGTTGCAGTCAGCTTTGTGTTCTAATAAGAACATCGTACACTACCTTATGTTGCAGTCAGCTTTGTGTTTTAATAATAGGATAACAAATCACCGGGAGTGGATGGGATTCCTCCAAAATTACTAATGGAAACAGTAGAACAAATCAGTATACCATTTGCAAGAGTATTCAACTTGTCATTAAAAGAGGGAGTTGTTCCGTTTGAATGGAAAGAAGCAAACATCATACCATTATTTAAAAAGGGTTCGAGAAATAAGTCAGAGAATTACAGACCAGTGAGTTTAACGTCAGTGATTTGTAAATTATTAGAAAGGTTAATTAAAGACCATATGGTGGACTTCCTCGTTAAGCATAAATTATTAAATTCATCTCAACATGGATTCCCTAAAGCGAGGTCATGCTTAACAAATATGTTATGTTTTTTGGAAGAAATCACTCAGTGGATAGACGTGGGATCGCCAGTAGAAATTATCTACTTAGATTTTCAGAAAGCTTTTGACAAAGTGCCACATCAAAGATTACTACTTAAATTAAAAGCCCATGGTATCGGGGATAGCATAACTGACTGGGTAGAACAATGGCTGATTGACAGAAGACAACGAGTTGTAGTAGATGGAGAAGTTTCAAATTGGAAATCGGTTTTGAGTGGGGTACCTCAAGGATCAGTACTAGGACCTATATTATTCTTAATTTATATCGATGATTTGGACGACAGTATAACAAGTAACATACTGAAATTTGCGGATGATACAAAACTGTTTAGAAAGGTTAATACTGATGGTGATAAACAACATTTACAAAACGATCTAGACAGATTAATGAAATGGTCTGAGAAATGGCAGATGGTGTTCAATTTTGGGAAATGTAAATGCCTACATACAGGACATGGGAACTTGAATGTAAACTATAAAATGGGAGATACTGTTCTGGGTACTACCGTAAAAGAAAAGGACTTAGGAGTTACAATAAGCGCTGATATGAAAGTTTCAGAGCAGTGTGGTATTGCAGCTTCAAAGGGTAATCAAATTCTTGGACTGATTAGAAGAAACATAACATACAAGGGAAAAAAGTTAATTATATCTCTTTATAAAGCAATAGTTAGACCTCATTTAGAATACTGTATACAAGCATGGAGACCATATCGTAAGAAGGATATAGATATGCTTGAACGCATACAAAGGAGAGCAACTAAAATGATTCCAGAACTTAGAGACCTTAGTTATGAAGAACGCCTGAAAGAATGTGGTTTAACAACTCTAGAGACAAGGAGGTTAAGAGGAGATCAGATTGAAGTTTTTAAGATATTGAAAGGGTATGAAAATATTGATAGAAATATGTTTTTCTCACTCAGGAAGGATAGCAGAACTAGAGGACATGAGGTAAAATTAGTAAAGGATCAATGTAGGTTGGACATCAGGAAGCACTCGTTCTCACAGAGGACAATAAATGAATGGAACAAATTGTCTACAGATTGTGTAACTTCTAGCAGCGTGAATATGTTTAAAAACAAGGTTGACACATATCTCAGGAGGGCGGGTTATAAGTAGATGAACATTGTTGGACTCTCGATAAGCCAATGGCTTCCTTGTCCACTTGCCATCTGGGCCTTTGGCTTGGATGGCAAATCTTGGTAAATCTTGTTAAATAAGAACATTGTACACTACCTTATGTTGCAGTTAGCTTTGTGTTCTAATAAGAACATTGTACACTACCTTATGTTGCAGTCATCTTTGTGTTCTAATAAGAACATCGTACACTACCTTATGTTGCAGTCAGCTTTGTGTTCTAATAAGAACATCGTACACTACCTTATGTTGCAGTCAGCTTTGTGTTCTAATAAGAACATCGTACACTACCTTATGTTGCAGTCAGCTTTGTGTTCTAATAAGAACATCGTACACTACCTTATGTTGCAGTCAGCTTTGTGTTCTAATAAGAACATCGTACACTACCTTATGTTGCAATCAGCTTTGTGTTCTAATAAGAACATCGTACACTACCTTATGTTGCAGTCAGCTTTGTGTTCTAATAAGAACATCGTACACTACCTTATGTTGCAGTCAGCTTTGTGTTCTAATAAGAACATCGTACACTACCTTATGTTGCAGTCAGCTTTGTGTTCTAATAAGAACATCGTACACTACCTTATGTTGCAGTCAGCTTTGTGTTCTAATAAGAACATCGTACACTACCTTATGTTGCAGTCAGCTTTGTGTTCTAATAAGAACATCGTACACTACCTTATGTTGCAGTCAGCTTTGTGTTCTAATAAGAACATCGTACACTACCTTATGTTGCAGTCAGCTTTGTGTTCTAATAAGAACATCGTACACTACCTTATGTTGCAGTCAGCTTTGTGTTCTAATAAGAACATCGTACACTACCTTATGTTGCAGTCAGTTTTGTGTTCTAATAAGAACATCGTACACTACCTTATGTTGCAGTCAGCTTTGTGTTCTAATAAGAACATCGTACACTACCTAATGTTGCAATCAGCTTTGTGTTCGAGCAGGAACATTGCACTATTACTGTCTTGCAGCATCACCGCCTCATGAAGTAACGTCTGGCCGTTGCTGTTGTAGTCGTTCATAGTAGCTCCGCCTGCCAGCAGTTGTTTGGCGATGTCATGGAAGCCTTGCCACAACGACAGTGCTAGTGGAGTCTGGTCACATGAATCCTTCACACTGAAGTTGGGGATTATCTGAAGACTGTTGCCATGATGACTTACTTCAGCTGAAACAACGCACATATCTGTCAGAGAAGCAGGATACATATACTGTATTTGACAGCGCTATCGCCCATACCCGTATTATCACCCACCCCCATTTCAATGAAATTTGGGGTAAACTACTCACCTGCTCGCATTACCACCCACCCCCCTCTCGGCCACACAGAATAATATCAACATGTGAATGATAACCATGCAGAAATGCCACAAAACGGGCAGCAAATAAGATGTCGAATATTCTTCACAATGTGTTGAATAGCTCTGAAACTCGCCAATTTTGTCAAGTAGTCTTCTTTTTATATGCTGTAACTATGTCCATCTAATTACTAATAGACCATTTAATAATCAACTCCTCCAACTGTAAGCCTTCAAAAGAGACGAGATTCGTTCGAAGGCAGCGGGGCTGATCAACCATCCATGGAGTGATGGCTTTTTCGAAGCATCCATAAAACTACAATGTTGCAATAAGTGACAGATGAAAGTTGTTCATAAATCAAATTATTGGCTAAAGCTTTTGTATTTCTGCTATGACCGTGAGGCATTGACGGGTTGATTCGGAGCGACACCTGCCACGTGTATTATTACCAACTTGGATGAACAGTTTGGGCCGGTTTCACAAAGTTTGTGTATCGTACAAAGGAACTAAGCTGGATGCTTGACTAAGAACACTGAACAGTCGTACACAACACGAAGCAAACAATTATACGTATCTTCGTCAAATGTCCGTAAAAGTTCGTATTAGTTCCTTCCTGTGGTACGGATGCTTTGTGAAACCAGCCCCTGGTTGGTGCCTAGTCATGATCGTACATCCCCTGTCAGTTTACGTTGTTTCTGTAATTATTTAATGTGGGGGGGGGCGGTAATGCGAAACCCTGTTATCGACCATACCCACATTAGCACCCATCCCCCAATTTTTAAATATGGGTGATAGCATGGGTGATAGCATGGTCAAATATAGTAATATTGCTATGAAGTCAAATTGTTCTACATCAGCAGCTGACTTCGGTGTGTGGTTGCTACATCACAAAGATTGCCAGTTTTAATATGGGCCGAACTAATCCTCAGACTCCTTGAATTAGCATTTTAAAATGTTGATAATTTCCCAGAATAAAAAACATATCAGTGTAACAATGTCTGCAACAGTTCACCGTGTGGTCATATTTTTGCATGCGAACGACATTTATTTTAGTTAACACATGGGCCTTGACCTTCCTTAGTATGCCTTGTACGAACAGATAAATGTTGACAATTGTAAGAGCCCCGTATCTTATGCATGTTCATTGTTGCAAAGTTCTTAAATCAACAGTATTACTTATAATTTGTGACATCCTGTGTTGATGCTTCAGTAGTTGTTATTTCATGACCAGTGTACCTTTGTTTGTTCACTACATCTCATGTTGATGTTTCAACAGGCGTTATTTGTTACTGCCTCATCTAATACGTGTCCAACTTTCAGCTGTTTGTTTCACAAGCATAGAAACACAGACTGTTTAGTATCGAGAGAACCCAGGTTCGAATCTTCCTGCTGCCATTTCAAAGATTGGGCAATTTCTTTCCCTCCACACTGCCTTAGTTCACTCAGCCATATAAATGAGTACCTGGCTACAGACAGTGGTGGATATATCAACAAATAGTTTTTGTGCAGTAACTGCAGCATGGCGGAATGCTTCCAAGAGAAGTCGAGTTGGTGTTGGAACGAACAGGTCTGCCAAGGGGTGAAGTGTAATGCACTTTCTACAGTCCTACAGCAGGGACGCAAGCAAACACCGGAATGGTGGTCAATGTTGCAAATAACGTCCGTCAGGTCGCCAGCCCATTTGGCTGGTGGCTTTTATAACTATCGTAATTTTGATCACTTCATACCACTTTTTATTTTCAATTAATCTCATCCTGAATTCGGACATAGCAACTGAACCTCTCTGTTGATGACCGCATCAGCGATGTTTTTGTCCAAGCTTTTATCAGGACTGGTAAAATATCGGTCGGGCTGGCAGATTTAGAAACTTATAGGACAGGGGTGACGACTAGGACAGGGGTGACAACTAAGACGGGGTGAAAACTAACATATTTGTCCACCAGCCAAATCGGGCTGGTGGACAAATATGTTAGTTATCACACCTGTCCTATGGACTGGATACCGATAAATAAAAGAATGTTCCTTTTGCAATGGATAACTATGATTAGTGCTATTCAGAACTGTTCAGCGTGTTTTTACACAGAGCAACACCATCAACGGAATCATCATAAACCTCCCAGACAATTGGTATGTACAGAGAAAGGACACCTGAAAAACACACCACACATTCCTATTTCTCTCTATTATACATATCACAATTATACCACAATTAGCTGTACATTTGTGTCTATTCTAGAGATACCAACCTTTATAGTTTAAAAAGACTTGAACGACATCTCTATGTCGATTTGCTATAGCGACATGTAGCGGAGTCTGTCTGTAGACAGGTGCTTCAGTGCTGCCATCTTCTGGGGGGTCTGTCACCAATGGCAGAGATGTGACAGTGTTAGGGTTAGCGCCCTTGAGTAGCATGGCTAGGACCAACTGCTTCAACCCTTGCTGACAGGCGGCATGGAGGGGCGTCTCGCCCTACAACATCAAAGGTCAATATTTATAACATTGAGTAGTTTTGACTCTGTGTAGCTGTCTGTTCCTCACATTTCCATCAGTTTCACATGTAGGGGGTTGAAATTTGGTAGACAGGCCCAGGGGCCCATGAAGGATGGTTCATAAAAAATGATTTTATTATGTATGTGGATGTTTGACATAGATTATGTAACTCAGAACTACAAGAGTTCGTAGATACGTACAGTATTTAGCAAAGCTACGGGTGTTTTCTAGGGTTATTCCGAGTTACGTGATCTGCGTGAAAGAGTGCAAACACTAGAGCAAGGAGTCACAAGCTGTAACAGTGGCTGTCTTCTCTCCCATGCAACGCCGGGCAGCTCGGCTAACAACAATAAAATTTAACTTCTATTCTCGCACGTAAATCCTCAGAAGCAAGAACTGGTTAATCTCAAAATCAATATATTAGTTTTCCAACTGATCTAACGTTAACTGCGAGTGAATTCCAGAGTTGCTGCGGCAACCGAGAAAGCCCTAGTTCCAATATCTGTTTCAAATCTGGGAACACAAATTAGATCAGAACTGGATGATCGAAGCTTTTAAGAGGCTTTCTTGCAAGAGTGAGCAGTGAATGTAAATATGCTGACTGCTTAGATGAAAGTGCCTGATAACCTGTGCCACTGTCTGTAGGAAGAACACAAACACAAGATTCATATAATATTTGCATGCACGTCCAACCCATGACTACAGAAAAATAACCTCTCAACAATGCAACATGTTAACACAAAGGATCCGAGGTCACCTTGGGTGATTGGTCAGAGGTCACCTGGGATGAAGTTTTACAAGACTTTATTTGGATTTCACAAGATCTGACAATTGTCAAAGCTTGAATGACTGCCTATTGCTATAAACAACATCTAACTAACCATCCATTTTATACAGTAACAAATGCAGCGAATGCTTGTTGTAGTAATCACAATGCTGCTCATCATACACACGGTGATAAAATGTTGACTGTTGAACAAACAATTCTGCTGAAGATTCTCGGAATGTTTGAACGGCGAAATTGGGAGCCAAAATGTGGAGAGCTGATATGTGTTCAATACTGAAGAAATTGATTCATATAATAACAACCTTACATTTGAAATATTGTAAATTAGATATTTTAGTTTTAATTAAATACATTGTCGACAAAAATCTGTTGTGTTTTCATTATATTACAAATAAATCATGCAACTTATTACAAACATAAGGTTGTTATTGCATGGGAAGTACTGCTGAATATGGCAGCATAAACACAATTGACATGACTTTAATATTACTAGAGATAGGCGGATTACAAAAAAATTGCACTTTTTGTAAATGGCCATCAAAGATTGAATAATGGTATTTATTGCTTAATAGAGGCACACTTTATCCACAAATAAAAGTGATTTAGAGATATGTAACTGTCTTAAATGTGATCTATTTGATAATAAATATACAAAGCTGTCAGAATATGGCAGAAACACATTTTGAGTAATTAAAAAAATCTTTTCAGGTAGTGTGTGTCTGCACTTAATCACCTGGCAGAAATGTCTCATGGAATCTTGGATGTGTGCCTGTATGACAGTGTATGGTGATATTGTCCCTATACTCTTCCTTTTGGAGGTAGATTTATACCTATGTCTATGATCAATATGTACACACTGCTTGAGAAGACCACACCTTATGGTTGGCTGCGTTAATGTTGGCATCTCGCTGCACGAGAAACAAGGCCGCAGACTCATTTCCAGTTCCTGCCACCAGGTGGAGCAGTGTATCACCTGCAACAGAACAACATGGTCAGGTGTATGCCACTCAAGTCACAGAGACAATGAATTTTTGTAACAGATTAGGATTAGTGTAATAGTATTAAAAGCTGTAGCAATAATATACTAACATCAATAGAGCACTTGAAATAGAAACCATGTCTGCAATACATTGTTGTCAAATTACTTCTAAAAACAATATGTTTAGCGTAATCGAACAAACCTACCTGTGTCTGCATTGACAGTGTTTGTTGAACCTCCACGTTTTACTATTTGCCCAGCGAAACTGTCATCATCATATGTGCCAGTAGGTGTCTCTGCCTGTAGTGCGAGCCAAAGGGCTGTGTGACTGGTGCCGTTTGACAGGTCTAAGTTGATGTCTTTGTTGGCAAGTAGGACCTTGAAAACGGCAGGGCTGTCTGAGAGCACAGCTTGGTGGATCGGGGTGCTGCAGACAAAAACCATGTGACCAAATAAGCCTACAGTATGCTTGAAAAAAAATTGGGCCACGGTAAAATGTCAAGGAATCTGTTCTTACAAGCATAAACCAACATTTTTTTCTAGACAATAAGGTAACTAATGAACACTAGTAGTGTAATTTGGTGACCAGTGTAGAACAACTGAAAAGTTGTGCCAACTGTTTAACACCAGATGTCGATGCTTTTCAGTTGTTTCACACTAGTAAAATAACAATAATTATGGATCCTGCTGATCAAAAAGGAGCTTGAAGGCTAATTAGGGCATGCACGCTTAATAGGTTAAATATGGTACATACATATACATTAATGTTGTGCAATATTACCAGTAAATCAAGGTATTTTTTCTGCTCGATACATATCGCAATATGCTTTCGACATACCAGTATATATTATATATTTTTATTTTTGCATTTCCAACTTAATGAGTAATTATGAGTTTTGACTGAGCCAGATCTAGTCACTTGTCTTTATTAATATTAACTGCTCATGGTTCAAGTTGGAGTAATTTATTTTCAGAGTTTAAATTCATGTGTACTGGACAGGATGGCTTTGTGTGTTTAATTATTTATTTAATGCAATGCATATGATTAAACAGTCTTTGTATTTTCCATATTAACAAAACCGGTTAACTATGTTTAAAATCACAAAAATTACTTCTACAGTTATTATTTAATATAAATATCAGGCAGGCATGTTAAAATAAAACAGGTCTGGATGTATCTGGAGGCTAAGCCATCTTACATCATAACCAAAATAACCACAACATATTGCAATATGTATCGTGGTATGGTCCTCTATATCGTAATACAGAACGTTTGGCGATACCCAACCCTAATACACATGGCATATCTAAGCTGCTTGCACTTCTTCAATTTACATGTCCTCTTCAGGACGTCACAACCCTCTTCTTATGAAATCAATGTCTATCTCCAGCTAGTCTGCCCACTGTTGTCCAAAGACATCTTTGATGTCTTTCTCCCAACTTTCCTTCTTGCTTGGTCAACCAGGTTCACAACTTGGCTACACAGCAACTCCCCTAAATCTGACTCAATTCCTACCCAAAACATTGAGGCATTTCTAAATTGAGCCACTCCCAGTGTAGCTGACAGTGTATTGCTACATGGTCAGTCATAAACTGTTGTTATTTACAGCACTAATGACACAGCACAAGGAAAACAGTATTTTGTTCATTAAAAACCCAACATGAATCGTATTTCATGCACAATTAAACAATTAATTGGTCACATATTCGGGTGCACCTGCTGTCAGCCAAATTGCGACCAGTCCCAATTCCACCGACACAATCATAGCCATAGCGATATCCAGTCCTTGGGACTGTTCTCATATAGCGCGATATCCAGTCCTTGGGACTGTTCTCATATAGTGTGATATCCAGTCCTTGGGACTGTTCTCATATAGCACGATATCCAGTCCTTGGGACTGTTCTCATATAGCGCGATATCCAGTCCTTGGAACTGTTCTCATCTAGCGCGATATCCAGTCCTTGGGACTGTTCTCATATAGCGCGATATCCAGTCCTTGGGACTGTTCTTATATAGCGCGATATCCAGTCCTTGGAAATGTTCTCATATAGCGCGATATCCAGTCCTTGGGACTGTTCTCATCTAGCGCGATATCCAGTCCTTGGGACTGATCTCATATAGCGCGATATCCAGTCCTTGGGACTGTTCTCATATAGTGTGATATCCAGTCCTTGGGACTGTTCTTATATAGCACAATATCCAGTTCTTGGGACTGTTCTCATATAGTGTGATATCCAGTCCTTGGGACTGTTCTCATATAGCACGATATCCAGTCCTTGGGACTGTTCTCATATAGCGCGATATCCAGTCCTTGGAACTGTTCTCATCTAGCGCGATATCCAGTCCTTGGGACTGTTCTCATATAGCGCGATATCCAGTCCTTTGGACTGTTCTTATATAGCGCGATATCCAGTCCTCGGAAATTTTCTCATATAGCGCGACATCCAGTCCTTGGGACTGTTCTCATCTAGCGCGATATCCAGTCCTTGGGACTGATCTCATATAGCGCGATATCCAGTCCCTGGGACTGTTCTCATATAGCGCGATATCCAGTCCTTGGGACTGTTCTCATATAGTGTGATATCCAGTCCTTGGGACTGTTCTTATATAGCACAATATCCAGTCCTTGGGACTGTTTTCATGTAGTGTGATATCCAGTCCTTGGGACTGTTTTTATATAGCGCGATATCCAGTCCTTGGGACTGCTCAAAGTGCCGTACACTTCACCCCCTGGCAGACCTGTTCATTCCATTTTGATTTCTCTGGGAAGCATTCAGCCATGCTGCAATTACTGCGTGAAGACTATTCGTTCAGATATCCATCTCTGTCTGTTGCCAGGTACTCATTCTTACAGCTGTGTGAACTGTGGCAATGAACGAAATTGCCAAAGCTTCGAAATGGCAGATGTTCTAACCACTATGCTACTGCGCCCCACACAAAGGACACTCTAGAGTCTAAAACATGCTTAAACTATTGGAAGTGAGAAAATAGGGGGATGATGCTACAAAGTTTGGATGCGTTTTATAAATGGTAATATAGAAATTCTGTCAGATTTGGGAAAAAAGTCAGGGTGCATTTTATACTTGGGGTATGTGTTATACATGGAAAATTACGGTAATCCCTCATGTAAACTGGCCTCTGAGGGTTTCCTGCCCCATCGTAGGGCAGACATCAACAGTTATACAATACACTACTCACTTTCCTTGCGCGTCTTGTGCATTCACATGTGCTGCATGTTGTAGCAGGCACTGTGCGATGTGTGACATGCATGTCCGGTCCTCCTCCGTCGTTCCTGGTTCGCACCCAGCCGTCATGTGCAATGCAGTGCAATCATCTGCACTTGTCGACACATTTACATTAGCTCCGTTTTCTATTAGAAACTTTGCAGAAAATTCATCACCTGTAGCAAAAGAATACTTCATTGTAGTGCGACAGATCATTAAACACATCTATAATATTAAGTTATTTGTGACTGTCAGTATGGCTGTCTGTTCCCTCAAGGATGGGGATATTACGAAGGAAACTACTTTACTGTCTGCATCAACCAACATAATAATATACATAGGAAATCAAGATGTACACATATATGACATATGTGATATACGACATATGTGAACACAGCCAAAACCCCACTTCATATCTCTGTAGTTCAGGATCGTATAATGGTCCCATTCTCATTTTCTTAATGAAATTAGTTGATACAATGATCTTGCGTAATTATGAAATTTATAAAAATAGGGGTTTACTCATCTTGGGTATATAAGGCCATAGGTCAAGGTTGGTGACCTTAACAACAAATTTTTTCTCAACTGCCATATGATCTATCTGTGGATACGACAATATTATGTCTACATATGTATTAGGATGTAACATGAATAGTTTTCCATTTTTTTCCATTAATATGCCATAACTCTAAAACTATTTCACTCACAAATCACAAATTTGGCATCAGTAAATTTAAGTAGAATCGGAGGGGATCGATACCATGTTGGCCTTGTTTGGTTGAGTTCATATGGAATGACCCATCAATATGATGTGGCAGGTCTGAGATGGCGTTGCATGTAGCAAGGGCTTCATTCAGTGCATTTGAGTTACCTCTCTTTATGGCTTGGTGAAGTAAGCACAGTCCAGACCGGTCCTTTCTGTTCACATCAACTTTATGTTTGACTAGAGTCTGTGCAATGCCTTCAAGGCATTGCTGCAGTGCAAGGTCAAGTGGCAGTCTGCCTTCAGTGTCAATTTCATTCAACTTGCCTGGAAGCTGGATCAGCAAAAAGAAGAACGTTAGGTTCATCAAGGGATCTTCATTAATTTTCTTAAAATAAAGAACCATTAAAAGTGGACTACTGCACTGGTCCTGAAATTGGTTCCTTTTTACCAACCCTGAAAACATTGTGATTTCTGTGAAACAACTAATGGCCTGTTTACTTGTGCTACCATTTGCCCAACTGGTTGGCCGTCACAGATGACACACGGTATCGCAGGGCAAGAATCGGTCATGTAAACACCCTCAAGAGAACTATTAGCGAGGCCTATTTGTGGCTACGATTGTGTTGGTCAAATTAGGGCTGGGGCGGCTGTGATTTTGCAGCATTAGCCAATCAGCACCAGCTGCAGGTGCACCCATTTTGACCTTTCATCAAAGCTCAAATCGGGAGTGGCGCAAGTCAAGATTTAGGTCAGTGTCTAGAGTCGACATACTGCTTCTGTAAATGTACACAGAATTTAGCTGTGCATTGTCACCCGACCTATCAGGGCATAAGTCATGCTTTAGCAGGATTGCTGTATTGAACCAAGTCTTGGATGAGTTTGCCAAATATGATGGCAATTGTTTTTGCGACAGTCCCGGTAGCTTAGATACCAAACTTTATCTACTTCATACAACACAGCCCAGTGCAGTTCACATAATTCTGGCATGTTATAATCACAATTTTGCTAGGAAATGTTGTGCAAATGTAAAAGTTATCTAATTTAGTTTATGGTTTATTTTCTAATATATCTTCATGAAATTGTTTGATGTCATGGCATGTTTTGTTAAAAGTCATAACGTGATTACAAATCATATTTTGTTAAAATTATACTTCATTACAAGTCCTACCCAGCTACAAATCATAAATTCATGCTTTTCTAAACACCATATTTTGTCAAAGATCATTCTTTGCTAAAGATATACTTTGTTGAATGTCATGCATTGTTTAAAAAATCATCTAAAGGGCAAGTGATCCTCATTAGATATCCCTCCTCAACTAGATTTTCTTGTTTGCATCATTTCAGACCCTTTTCATAAAAAACTAAACCTACCTACTATCCACCAAGACATGCTGGCTCATTTGCACCAATTTCTTATTCAGTTTTGGAGAAATCATTGAACAAACGAATAAATTATTTCTGACCACAACCGGTCACAATTCGGCTAAAAAGGGGAAATGTTCTATATACTGTTAATGATCGAAGTCAATTCTTTTGATGATTTTAACAAAAGTATGTACTGTTTTATTAAAACAAGTGCAATTATTCACACACAATAAATCTGAACATCAGTGAGCCTGATTCACAATGGGCTAAGACAACTTAAGATGGAGTTTTAATCCTACAAGATGCTATCTAATTCACCTCCGCATCGTGTTCCACAAGATATAAGAACACCGCATCTTCTCGTTTAGTTCTGATGGCTGTGTGTAGAGGGTAGCCCGACTTGGACTTGAACATCTTATACACAAGTGGTGCTGACATACACTCAAAGTCTTCGCTCGTGAAGTTGTCCTGGCAAGGGGCAAATAATATAATGTATTAAATTCTCATTCACTCAATTTCAGTCATCTTGACAACTCTGCTGTCCAATGGAAGAACATGGCATGTTACATTAAAAAACTTTAATTGTGGGGTGACATAGCTGCAAATTTGCTTTCTATTACAATGTCAGAACTTAGCAAGTGCAGATTCAAAGTACCAAGTCAATAAAAAATTATTTAAACCATTATAAAATTATCAATTAATTCAATAGGTTGTATTTATTTAACTATCATCATAATAATGGCAAACTGATGTAATAGGATATCAAGTTAGTAGATTGGGGTATGCTGTAACTAATCCAAGAGTGTTCTTGTCTATGATGGTTTTTCATGTTTTTCTCAAAACTTATAAATGGCAGAAGTATTAAAAAAGAACAATAGGCATTAGTGATCAGATTTTTTTTATTTGCTTGTTATATTTGGAAACTTATCTTCATTTGTCATTTGTAATTTACTTATTATTTTGGAAAAATAAAAAATATTAGTACAGTTGCGCCTCGTTATTACGTGCCCCGTTATTATGCAGATTCGGATATAACGTGGTCGGTCGTGTACCCCGATTTTCTGTCGCCAGGAAAAATGCCAAATGGGCCTGCTTAAACCTACTTAGATGATACTTTGACAATTCTCAAGAAACATTAGACGAACAGTGTCAATGAACGAGAATCAACGTGTTGTTTGTTTTGCGCTGTCGCCGACATCAATCGCTGTTGCTGGCTTCGCTTCGACGGTTTGTAAATTGCAATCGAGATTCACAAATATGCATCGCGTAAGAATCAGATAAACAGTTTTAAATGCATTTAGTATGCAATACCTACATAACAGTTGAGTGAAATGACATGCTTCCATTACATCATAAATGTAATCGTTTTCGTAACGCGATACCAACAAGCCAAATTCCTAAACTAAGGCTCTACTGGGGCGCGAAAATACGAATGAAATGATGAATCTATGTTAAGTGGTGCGTAATATATTTATGTTTCTGTCGAGATCGTTTAAAAGAAGAAGTGAAACAATTATTAATTCTACCTATTGTCATTTTCTGTGCTTTATCAGCTAACATACTACGTTTGTGAAATCATATACGTTTTCGGTTGCTCAGATGCAGGTTATTATTTTCGATTCGTAGGCCCATTTGTCCAGTACATCATCATCGTAATAGATCTATTCCATAACGGTATACGTAGATCTGTTTTATTCAGTTCAAGAATCAACAGGGTGTGACATTTAAAAATAATTGACGTCGATGCTAGCATAATAAGTTCCACAAACTGCATGCTGGCATATAAGACAGCGCTACAAGCACACAGGGCTTCGACAGCATTCATGGCCTTGGTGCGGCATTCGCTGTTGTTTAGTAGCTCCCTGGTGGCAGGTATGAGAACACCTAACGCGCCTCGTGTACAGCGTGGTCCGAAGTCATGGACCCCGACCACCGTGTTATAACGAGGCTCGACTGTAGGTATATTTCTATAATCATAACAGCTGACCTATTTAACAATAAAACATTTTATGTACAGATTAGGTATCCGGTAATGTGTTTCTATCATGAGCAACTTTCTGGTATTACAACTATTATACTATTAACAAAATTAAACAGGACACAACATCAAGTTTTGCTTACATGCATCAATATTCGGTGTGGTTGTCAATTATTTTTGTATACCACAAGTTTTCGAGAAGCTGAGAGTGTAATTATATTAGTATGTTTCCCCACATGTTTTGTCAAATATGCAGAAGTCTTGACTTTAAAGGAAATGTACAACAATTTTCATAGGTTAACTGAACGACTGTTTTAAGGGAGAATGCAACACTGAATGTATAGCATTTTGGTTGGTTAAAAATATTAACCATACAAAACCTGTTACCATCATGATCTTTCATTTCTTAAAATTGTTTAAATGCATGATTTGGCTATGAAATTAAACAAGCGTTTTATGACATATATAGTCATCATATGTTTTACATATATAGTCATCATATGTTTTACATCTATAGTCATCATCATATGTTTGACATCTATAGTTATCATCATATGTTTGACATCTATAGTTATCATCATATGTTTGACATCTATAGTCACCATCATATGTTTGACATCAATAGTCATCATATGTTTGACATCAATAGTCATCAGCTGTTACTGACATACCAATAAATCTTCAACTTTAAAGGTGAAACAAAAAAAATTCATTGGATCATTTATTGATTCATCAAATTCTAATTTTATACAATTTCTGACAGTAACAATACTTCTGCAATAAAGACAAAAACATGAATTATGGTGTTGTTAATTTTTATATACTTTGTGATGAAAAAGTTCAGATAATCAGGATATTTAATTACATGAAACCCCAATTAGCTGTGTATCAAATAGGCCTAATGAAACTTGTTCTACATGCCATTCAATGTGCTCAAGGTTGTGATAAGACACTGACCCAGTGAACGGAGATAAGATCACAACAATGTTGTCTGAGAGAGGCTGCGTTCACCTCGTCCGCAGCCTGGTAGAAGTGGATACAGTTTCTGACAGTCACTGACGACATGAGGGCGTGCTCGCACCTATCAGGTCAAGCACACACCACAGTTAATGGCATTAATTGGCTCTGCACTAAGGAGTCATTAAGATTTCAAAGTCCAAAAACCATATAGTGTGTAGTATTTGTAGACCCCCCACTACATGGTATGGGACATAAGATAATTAATATATTGTCAGTCAAAAACCATATAGTGTGTAGTATTTGTAGACCCCCCACTACATGGTATGGGACATAAGATAATTAATATATTGTCAGTCAAAAACCATATAGTGTGTAGTATTTGTAGACCCCCCACTACATGGTATGGGACATAAGATAATTAATATATTGTCAGTCAAAAAGCAGACTTGAGCAGTTTTCTGCTCTCTTGTAAAGCCAAAATTGCAAACTGATTTTGACAGATTGGAGACAGACGGGGGAACCGTGACTTGGATTTGTGCTTTCCACTGTAATGTCCCTCATTATCACCCAACACCGTCAGTTCGGCCACTGGCAGATCGGGATGTAAATAAGCAAATCGGTTCGTGAAATGTTCGTAGTTATTTGAAGGGGAGTAGAACTACCTATACTGGACAATGTTGCCAAACAGATTCAACTGATAAGACATGGCTATCAATAATATAGTTACCCACCAAAATGTGAATTAATATCCATTTCACTCCTTAGGTGGCACTACTGCTGCTAGGACGCCCAAACAACCACCAAGCAATACGTAGTGCTGTGCCTTTTTGGACTTTGAGAACTTTTGCAATGATCCCTAGGTATCTTGGCAAAACCGAACAACTGTTTCACAATACGTGTAAAACAAAAACTAACAAATCACTCACCTAAATCAGTTTGATATATCTAGACAAGCAATAAATCGTTGACCTGATCTTGTCAGACACAAAGCACTGTACACTGTACACCTCTAGTTAACAATTATGCAGTTCGGTTGCCTCACTTTAAACACAACCTGTATTCTCAAAGAAGTTACAACATTCTCTGTAAAATGCCTAGAATAAAATTCCTATGAAGTTTTGTAACCTTCCATTCCTAAAGGAATGTCATCGTTAAGACATGTTGCATCGGGTTTATAAAAACATCACCATTTCTAATTAATACAGTGATAGCTAAAAGATGCAATGCTTTGCAAACATAAATCTTCTATATTTGCAAATTATCTAACTGTGCAATAGTGCGATTATTTAAATATATTTAAGTAAAGATAGTGTAATGGATTTTATATTTTAAAAGTAAAAGAAAAGTAATTTAACGGTAAAATTAATTTTCATAGTAAAATCATGCTATATAGTATAATTCTAAATCTAACATCTTGACCACCTAACTGTTTAATTAATTTGATTTAACCATAATTTTTTTTATATAATTTGATCATTATCTGTTTACAAATATCGACCTTGCCATTCAGCAAGCAATGCAAACATGATATTCGAGTCGAAACATTCAAATTAAACAAATAACGGTCAAACTACGTTGCCAAACTGTGATTCGCTAAAACGTATTTGGGCAGTCCAGGTGCTAGATTACATAATATTTATATTGTATGCAGTGTTTCCCCTGGGTACAATGACGTGAGGTGGTGGGGTGCCCGTCAGGGGTGGATAGGGCGTGCACCCTTATTTTTTCTAACACTAGCTTAAAAATGGTGCATTCTGGAGCATTTTGAAGGGTGTTTCAACTTTTCCCTTGAAGTTAGAAGGGAACAGAAACAAAATATTTGTGGTTTTAGCTTAACTTGGTACCACATTGGAAATAATAACATTCAAAAAAACAGCGAGGTGTTCTATATATACCACATTGAAACACTGGTCTACCATATATACCAAGAGAAATACAATAGGATACCTGTTGACCAATGCAGTGAGTTGATATGTGGTGGCTGCCTTCATCAGTTTGAGCAGGAAGGCGTCATCTTCAGCAATGTTCAGGTCATCAGTGTACACCCACTGCAGCAAGGCTTGGCCAATGTCGGCTGTTATATCTACAGTTATATCTACAGTTATATCTACAGTTATATCTACAGTTAAAGGTCCTTCCCAAATATCATGTTTTCGATCATCGCATTTTAGAATCATTTTGCAAAAAATCAAACATATCTAATGCCCCCAAAACATGCTAGTTTGTTTGTGTAAATGCGTTAGTTAGTTCTGATGAAATCATCGGGCAAACTACTAAATAATTTTTATTGAATTCCGTCATAATTCTGCGAAAAAAACCAGCACGAGTGGCCCAGCTCTATATAGTATGAGAAAAGGCTATTCGCACTTTTGAAAGCTACCTGATCTAACGATAGAAGTCAATTCTTTCAATGATTTTAACAAAACTATGCTCTTGTTAATTAAACCGAGTGAGCATATTACTTTAACTATTCACACAATACAAATTTGAACATCAACGAACAGGATTCATGATTGGTTAAATCAGTTGTAGAGGGAGTTTTTAAGTATAAATCACTACAGGACGTGTAAATGAAACATCAGTCATGTCGACATATCTAAAGTTCCTCCTCAATTTGATTTATTTTTTTTCAAATTAATTTTGCAAAAAATCAAACCTACCCAGCAACCACTGCAACGTGCTGGCTCGTTTGTGCAGCTTGTGTATGTAGTTTTTTTTATGAAATTATCAGACAAACTATTAAATTAGTTAATGTTTGGTCAAACATTAATTGAATTGAAAATGGAAATGCTAAAAAATCACAATTTCACCCTTGCACCCTTTGAAATTACGTAACTTTGTCATGTGATCAGCAAGATGATGGAAGTCATGCCCATGATTGACATTGACAAGCGATAGGCTAAATCAGTCGAGGATGGAGTTTTAAAGAATTGTTGAATGTTCTAAAAGGATTTTAATTTCACTTAAAATGTTACTAAAAGTTTAAAACGGAGTTATATCCAATACAAAAATACAATATTAAACTTCCAAAATGTTGATAGCCTTTGCATGGATTTAAGCTTAAATTTGAAAACTGAATTGATAATGCAAGGCTTACCTGACAGAAACACCTCTGAGACTTGTGACAAATCTTTGACACCCCAGGTGTCGCTACGAGCTGCGAGCACAAACTTGTGTGCTTTGATGATCTCGCCATTATCCAGTTTCACTGTAAGGTCACTGTAAAAAACATATCAATTGCAACACACATGAATAAATATGCCTGTGTATATTTATATGAATAGGCAATATGATGATGACTCATACTAAAGAGAAAAAATAACCTTTAATAACTAAATCATGAGTTAAGATGACGATAACCAGGCAAACTTCTAATTTTCTTTTTGACATTGTGTCTCAGTCTTGGTCAGCAGACTGGCTTCGCAATGGGACATGACAAAGTCCGCAGCGAAGGGTCACGAGACTCAGTCAAAACATTTGGAGATGACACCAAGTTCCTTGAGAGAAACAACGTGAAATTTAACAAGCCAAGAAAACATTATAATTACTTCAGTTTAAAAAAAAAACTGCAAATCATTTACAGCACAGATGCTACCTGTAGAGTTCATTGTTGTAAAGATTTGACACAGTCTTGAGTAAGCGTGATACAAAATTGTCTTCTTTCGTTGATCCCGCAGCAGCCAGTGCCACCTGGTATTTCTTGTTGACACCAGCAAGTTGTTTCTGTAGCTTCACGTACTCTTCCCGCAACAAACCCAGGTGAGTTTGCAGCTTCGATATATCTGCACATGAAGGACAGAAACATGAATTCGACCGTAGAATATCAATACACATTTAATGTAAATTCTTTTTGTAGGTACATCAATTTTCATCACAAACAAAAAAGAAAGAAATGTTCTTTAGTAATTGTTACATAACCACATCAAAGACCATGATATCACTAGATCCCCGTTCCATGGTTTTGGGGGTATGCGCCTAAGAGATAACAAAAAATTAACCATGCGCAACCAAAATCATGAATATCATGCCAGTGGTTTACTCAAAATGTGTTCTAAAAGTGAGAAACTCTGGTAATTTCTCTGGTTAACCGAGGATTAACATGTTAGCCAGCGCGACTGATAAGTGCATGTGCAGCTCTATGAAGATCGGGTAACCTAGATTACTTGTGACCGGAATACACAGCACCAACGCAGTCTCAAACAAACATGCTATTTTGTCTTAAAGAGGACTAGTTTAGTAAACAAAGGCCAAAATATGTTACATAACTTGAGTGGACGCAAACAGTATGTTTATATCCTATTGGCAAATATAGGAATAGGTGTATACAAATATATTTCCATTTGGCGAGCGAATTTTGCTAGACTACCTGCACTCATGACATAGGGTTATCTAACAGTATGGCGTGGCCCACGAAATTAAGATGCGGTATGTTCAAGGTTTTCTTAGTAAAGTTGCAAATGGTTGTTTTACTAGTGACCCTTACAGATGCACAGGCCCAAAACCATGACTTTTATTTCCCTTTAATAAACTGATTATGATGCATTTCCAAGGTACCTTGATGGCAACTTTTTTTTACAAACTCACTAATATATAATGTAGACAACAAGGTGGGTTTATCAATATATCTGCCAATGTGACATAATGACTTAAGATCATTACCACACATACACATTCAAATGAGCTCACAATTTTCGTTGGGATGAGTTGAGAGTGGGATGAGCTGACGGTGGGATGAGCTGACGGTGGGATGAATTGACATTGGGATGAGTTGACGGTGAGATAAGTTGAGAATGGGATGAGTTGATGGTGGGATGAGTTGACATTGGGATGAGCTGACGGTGGGATGAGTTGAGAGTGGGATGAGTTGATGGTGAGATGAGTTGATGGTGAGATGAGTTGATGGTGGGATGAGTTGACGATGGGATGAGTTGACTGTGGGATGAGTTGACAGAGGGCAGGGTTGACAGAGGGAAGAGTTGACAGAGGGATGAGTTGGTGGTGGGATGAGTTGAGAGTGGGATGACTTGACACTGAGATGACAATGGGATGATCATGTAAGTATCCCAGAGTTTTGTCCAGTCTGAGTATATATGTTGACAAGTTTTAATTTTTTTTTAATTCAGAAAGGATGAGTACAGGGCTGAAAAAAATCATGATTTTTAATTTTTTTAAATCGGATTTTTTTTTAAATAGGATTTATTTTATTTTTTTTATTTATTTGATTTTTTTAATCTTGTATATAGATATTTATATAGATGTTTAAATTTGTAAACTCTTTCAAACATGTTCTATTCAAATTGATTTTGATTCTTGTCTTAACAGAGGGTACATGATTTTTGCTTATATAAACACATTAGACAATGTCCACAAGGCCTTACCCCTGTAGTTGCATAATCTGTCTTGGAAAGGAAAGCCTGCTGTGTGTCTGTGGCTGTAGCAGTGGTAATTATTGTTTGCCTATAGGGTGGATTAGCACCCGTCCAGGGCTCTGTGTACTCTTAGGGTCTCTAACCAGAATACAAACTGGTACAGTATTAAACAACTGATTCAACATACTGAATTGGTAACAACTAGCACAAGCTATAAGTGGACTTCAACTCAGGACTTCTGTGTTGAAAAGATACTTCCTCTGGAAAACAAGCTTGTGTGGCTTCACTGCATTCAGAAAGGGAATAGCTCAAACATACACAATGTCATAAAATATTTGACTATCAGGCTATCTGGTGACAATACAGCTACATAAGTGTGCGCACTATTAAAAAACATACAAAACTTTGTTGATCTCGATGCTTGTAAACAATTATTTGTGTTAAATTCATATATAAATCAGCGATTAAAAAAAACGGAAGTAAAAAAATCATAAATCAATGAGTTTATGTTGTTGAGTGATTTAAATCAATGATTTAAATCAAATGATTTAAATCAAACAACCCTGGACGAGTAGGTAGGTGAAGTTACAGCAATTATTAATATCCCTCCAGCTTTGCTTTGTCTGCAACACTAAGGAGGGCGTGTGGCAGGAACTGGGAGGTTGGTCCTAAAAACTGGTGGGAGGTGGGCCTCAAAAATAGGTGGGAGGTGAGCCCCCAAAACAAGTGGGAGCTGGGAGATCGAGACCCCTGCACACCCTTCGCTAAAGCAAGTAAAAAAGCAGACGGGTGGAAACCGGGTTGTGCTACATTTTCAAAAGCTGGTCATGATGACAGCTCAATTAAAACTAGACCTTGATTAACTTAATATGAAGTAAACATTACACTGGGTAACCTCACTGTCACAGTGACAGTGTCACGCTTCGCGTCGGAAGGCAAAAAATATCGAGCCAATGGCAATGCAAGGATGGTCAAAACTGGAAAAGCTAAGATGCCGATCTTATATTTTATGCCGCATTTCAGTTAATAACGCGCTAAAATTGACAGCCCGGGAAAGCAATCTCAACAACATCCAAGTACGACGCACCAGCTAGTCTCATTATTTTGTATATGCCATGTTACAGCTGTAATTCCGGTTTCAATGCAAGTTAAACTAAGAATCGACGCTTACCGTCCGACATCTTCGGCAAGTCACATGACTTTGATTTGGGAAAGATCGTTAAATTGTATTTGTGATGTATGTCTCAATTAAATAAATTAATGTAAGCCAAGCGCTTAGCTTTTTTATTTCGTAGCAAATCTGGCACATAATATTATGCATAACGGCAGGGAACGTTTATGGTGAATACTCTTGTTCTATATGCGTTATTTACCAGGTCAAGAACGCATATAACGGCCGGACCGCCCGACACTCACACCTATGCGGCAATTTGTGATTGCAATAATGAGTAGTTCTGCAAAATATCGACACCATAAAACATATCTTCTGACTACTGGAAAGCAACATGTGCGAAATGTTGCTTTCTAATGCCAGATTTCGAATGTTTAGGTAAAAAAACAAAGTTGGTAGGCGGTCCGATGAGACTCCGTAATCGTAATATTATTACTGCACCTGGTCACACTTCACAGAGGGACAGCCTAAAAGTTGGGCCAAGGAAAATGAGAACGCCAGGGTTCATGGTTATCTCGGTCATACAGGTCCGCCTTTTCCAATGCCCCCTCCCCGTCCTTGTGGGAGAGGGCACCTAAAAAACGGGCAAGCAAAGGGCGGACAGAGCGGGCACTAATTAACAGCCATGTGATTTCTTTTATCAGTATTTTAACATTTAAAATTAAGCGGGAGTATGGAGATATTATGCATCTTGTTTCTTTCTTGCCTACCTAGTCTCGTTTATCCGACTCTTGGTCACCTTCGTGAATTCGCCAAGAAGAGAGTCTGGCCACAGAGTTATATGGTTTCATTGTTACCCACTGCCACCACTCCATTTTGTGTAGGGGCAAATAATTGAAATTCTTTGGTAGGGGTTCCCGTGAAGCGCCAGCAGCCAATCAGCGTCGTTGTCGAGATGCTACACTAAAATGTTTTGTCTTAAAGGTGTGTCAATATAATTAAAGTTTAAAGTTAATTCGAATTGCATCGTATAAACTGATAACAGTTCACTCTTATTTGATGAGATGAGATGGATATGGCAACGGGCACCTCCAACCTCCAGTTATGCATTCACTGGAACTCGTATCATACTGGAACTCGTATAATGTAGGTGGCGGTAGCCCGCGAGGTAACGTGTGAACAGGTGCGGTAACCTTTGACAAGAGCAAAACATGGCAAGTTTGGCGCGTGAGGTAAACTAATACGATGTGGTTCCTGTCATTTATTGTAATTCCTATTATTTTGACAGTGAATAAAGAATACTAGTTTCGTGGAGCATAGACTTCGTCACAAATTGCAACTGTCAGCTAATATGATTTGCAGTGAAACTTGACAGAACGGAACACAGTGCTCGAATTTGTGTGTTCAGTGTTGTGAATTTTCAAAAAACAGAAATTGTTACATGGCCCTGTCATGGGGAATTCCCACGCAGCCGCGGCGCAGATCACAGTCCTGTATAACCACGGCGCAACACAGCAGATAGCCGAGTCATGCTGTGTTTAATTCATAATAGTTATATTATAATAGTGTGTATTTAATATAGCCTAGATCCCTAAACATAGTCATAGATCATCTAGATGTTCACTTACAGTGACACTGGAGTTAGCCAGGTAGTACTATTAGTACCGGGTACTGACATTGGGGGCGCATGTCACTGGGTATGTCCTAGACAGTGTTCGCTGTCTCATTCTACTCTTACATATATTTGAGGCGGCAGTCAAGGCCATGGAAAATGTTAGAGTGGATTTGGGACTTTATGAACCAAAATCAGTTTTGAACCAAATAACTTAAGATTTAAAAATGACACGCACTAACCGTTTCACATGTGTTCATAATCAATCATTGGTTTGGCCAAACTGATTGATGATCGATTATATAATTGGTTTGTGGGCGGCCATTGTCGGAATTAAACAAAACAAATTTGATGTTGCCACCAGATAAACGTATGTCCAATAGGGAAACTGTAGCCATACATATCATCTGAAAAAATAAAGTTTGAAATATGTTAAAAACTTATTTTTTATGATTTCTGCTGGCACCAAACAAGGCAAGAGTGATTCAGACTCATCACCCTGATTCGTTTAACACAGCTGAGCCAGCGGCGACCGGCAGCGGTGTGAATTCTCGCTGGCAATTTGCTGAAAATTCACCTCAAAAAAGCCAACAGAGTCATTTTAACTAGTGTATAATAACCTGATTCAGTAATACTGGCCAGCAGTTTGCTTAAATATTGATGTGGAAACTTGAACTAATACAGACTACAAGTATAACATTGCAAAACGAAACGGCAACTGAACCAAACTAAAATCGAACTTGGGGCCGATATACATGTTTCAAATTGCAATTATCACTCGCTGAATTAAATTAGTTAATTGATATAATTATAGGCGTGTAAAGGCCAATCACTTAGCCTTCCGTCGATACTAGTACAAATAGTTTGTCAGCATCTTTGACTTGACATGCCTGACTTTGTTGATGCTATGACTCTATAGTCTCGATTATTCAGGCTCTGTGATGTTCATCAAATTGGTGTATATATATATATATATATATATACATATATATATATATATATATATGAATTACAATTTTCTTCAGCCACAACTCTTTTGATTACTTACTCAACGTTTCAACTGCCATCAGCAGCCTTCATCAGGAATTCTGGGATGGCAAGTTCTTCCTCTGCCCGCCAGTTGTCTTGGCAAGCAGGCCGTCCCATACGTGACTCAAATGTCTCACCAGGTATGGTCACACTCCCATATGTCAAGGGAGTAACAGAACCTATACAGCAGATTTTAAAACGCCATGTGATCGCTACATCGGTTAGACCTCATCAAAACATCAGGAGAATACTAGTGCATCCAAAGGACAAAGTGGAAGATATTAAGTAAAAAGACAGACTGTGTATACCAGATCTCTTTTAAGAGCTGTAACCACACATATATTGGCGAAATGGAGAACATTTGGAACAAGACTAGAAGAACACAGGAGGTTTCAAAGGAGGTTGAAAACATCACAACCAGACGATTTACCAGGGAACAGAAGAGAGTGTCAACGGTGATAGAGCATAAATTTGCAATAACCGACCATGCAGACAGAAACAGTTGCATCATAGACTGGGAGGGTGCAAAAGTGATTGACAGAGAGTGTAAAAGAAATGCAAGATGGATCAAAGAGGCCATATGGATCCAAAAGACAACATGTAGTCATGAATCGAGATGAGGGGGATATAGATTGAGTCACGTTTGGGACGGCCTGCTTGCCAAGACAACTGGCGAGCAGAGGAAGAACTTGCCGTCCCAGAATTTTTGATGAAGGCTGCCGATGGCAGTCAAAACGTTGAGTAAGTAATCAAAATAGTTATAGTTGAAGAAAAGCGTAATTCAAAGATTTCCGTAGCGTCGAGACAACTCCAACTAGGGAACGGGAATGAAATTGTGCATGATTTTTTATACAAACAAAAATACTCTATCTCACAAGATTGTAATTGATTAATTGATCATAGTGAAACGGTCCCCAGGAACTGTACCGAATCTGATATCAGAACTTAGCTGGTTGTCGCTGCAAGACTGGTGAAACAATTGCCTAACTGACTTTACTTCATAAAATAAAAAATTACTTTGTAGACATACCCAGTGACCGGTACCAAACTCCAGTAATAATTTACATGAAACAGTCACTCAGACTCCCAGCAAAAGCTCATTGCAACCACTTCTAATATCTTCCACTCCCCCCGCACATGCCTGGTGTATTTCAAAGCCTGATGCTTTACAATACTCGTTATAAATGGAATGCTATATGCCAGTTAACCAATGAAACAATTTATATACGGCTTTGTACAGAATTTAAAGTCAAGATTCAGATATAATAATAAGGTCTGTACACACTGCATGAATTTGAAGGATGACCAGGTAGACTTACATGCATTGGTTTCTAGGTGACGGCTGATGACAGCAGTGACACCGATACAGACTCCAGTGACATCAGCGAACCTAAGACGAAGCGTAAACGAGCCACCAGGGGTCTGTATGATGAGGAGATATCTGACGAGAAAGTTGCACATACATTACAACAAGAGCACGAGGAGAAAACATCGGGCATCTACCTAGTGGACACCCAGTGGCAGCATGAGATTCTGTCCCTTGATTCGGGATCAGGTGAGATTGGAGCTTCGTCAGTTGGACTTTTGTCACAACTGCTATGGTGAATTCTACTAGTTGTCTTAACGCGAACGTCACATCAGTTGACACTCTTCCTTTTCTGAACCACTGTTGTTCTTCACCTAATTCCTGTTCTATTCTCTTCCATATCCTGACAACCGAAATCCTGCGTAGTAGCTTCATAACATGATCTATGCGTGGCACAATGGCTGTGTGGTAAACGTCAGACTGTCAGTCAAGGGGACAGGTTTGAATCCACTTTCAAGTGCAATTTCATTCACCCCACTTTGCCTGTGTCTTTCGGAAGACACACAAAGCCGTTGGTCCCGTTACAGGGCTGTCATTGTGGAAACATCTAGACATGGATGACGACTTGAAATTAAAGTGATTTAATTAATCATTTGCTTACAGATATTGACGAAGAGGTGGGGGATGTATTTCAACCTCACACAAAGGGGAGGAGGGTCACAGCTAAGACAGCGTCAGTGTCAGTCCGAAGAGGTGGGGGATGTATTTCAACCTCACACAAAGGGGAGGAGGGTCACAGCTAAGACAGCGTCAGTGTCAGTCGTACCTGGCATTCTTGACCTGACCGACAGTGACATTGACTGTGCTGTTGTAACAACAACGTATGTCAAGTCTTACGTTGCGCGTACCTTTCTTAACAAGGTTTCTTCATATAATTGTAATGTATATATTGAAGTAAATTGAGATCAGGCTTCGCACAGATCCCCGAATGTTCTTGAATTTGATTTTGTGACTCGAGTACCCTTAAATGTTCTTGAATTCATGGCAGTGTTCTTGAAAACATTCTGGGCTAGCTCTGATGTTGTAAACTGTTTAGCCATTTTGGTTAATGCCCCCAATTTTTTTTTAATCAAATCCAACTTGCTTTGGCCACATTGTTTTAATGTGCATCAAGAAAACAAATGCTCATGTATTCTGCAGGCTTCTCAACGAAAATGCTGGTGGCCAAATTGGCTCAAATGGGTAACTTTTGTTTAGCCAAATCCGATGCCGTGTGGCCTATGGCCCAAATGGCAACCGGCAGTGCTAGCCTAGATATTTTATGTGTTGTTATGTGAATACATCAACTATCAATGATTACATGTTTTGTACTTGTGATAAACTAAATTATTTTTAATACGTTTTTAATTTGCCATCGAGAATTTCCCAGAGAAGACCGCTACAATGCTATAATTAATAACAAAATTGTTCGGCCTTAATCGACAGATGTCACCAAATGTGAACATGTACCAATCAAATGAGCTCTTTCTCCGATGGCCTGGGAGGCAGCCGCCAGCACACATGATGTTTATTTTATTTTGTTTTCGTTACAAAGTTTTTCAATTTATTAGTGATAATCACCAAGTCAGGAGCTGAGAGCGATAGTAATGTGAGACGTGAGTGGTTATTGGACGATATTGTCACAATAAATATAAAAGTTGGGTTGCGAAACGGGGTCAGTGACAAATTCACTAGCTTTTAGTCAGTTAGCTTTTCTCCAACTGTGCAACTGCATGTGTTGATTGATATATGAGTGACACAAAATCTATTGACTGAGCATTGGAAATAAACATTTAATATTTTTTAATGTTGTTTTAGAAATAACATTCAGACACTCCAAAAAATGTTCTTGAACCCTGAGTGAGATAAATACAACTATGGTATAAAGGACTATTCACAGTTGTCGACATTTACCTATTTCATACAAAGCGTACTGGGGGGGGAGGGGCAAGACCAACATACTAAATTTTTTAATGTCAGTCGCATGCAAAATATATTGCTGTACATGTAATACAATCTGACATCTTGAAAATTCAAAACTTCTTGTAAAACAATTATCAGTACAACACCATGGGGTTGTTAGAGAAACACAAAGATCTAACATAATTATTGGAGATAAATGTTTGCAAACATATTTGGTGTGTGTCCAACATGCATGCGCCTTGTCATTATAACGTTGTTACATCGATATAGGTTTCAATGTGGAAAATTATCAACATTTGTTAAATACTATTTCGGGGAGGTGGGTATGAAAATTAGTACACTTTGTATGAATAGGTGAATGTGACAATTGTGAACTGCATTTTGGTAGATATAATAATAAGAATATGAGAATGCGTGCTCTCACTCTCACAATGATAAACCATATTTGAAAATGGCTGCCAATTCCTTCTCATTAGCCGTACTCCTCTGCAAGTTTACATTAAAACCATTGTCTTGATTAAGATGCCATGTCATGTGACAACCAATCAGCGGTACTGTTTGATTGTTGACTCACAATGATTTGAATAATGTTAAATTTTAGCACTGCATGCCATGTTAAATTATTACTAGACAGACAAACTAGTTCATATGTGGTTTTACTAATGCTTGGCAATCTTTAGTAGTGTACTGACTGGTGGGTGGTTCTACCCTATATGACAATGTGCCTTGTTCTCAGAGAGACTCGTGCATTGTCCCCATCTCCGCCCCCCACTTTGAGCTGCCCTGCACGACGACGCAAACAAAACAAAGGGATAAAAGATGCATTCAGGTAAACTGACCGACTAATACACTGACTGACACATGCTGACCTACACACACCGACCAACACGCCAATCATTGACCAACACACCAACCAACACCCTGACTGACACACTGACTGACACACCAACCAACATACTGACTGACACACTGACCACAAACTGACCGGAACACCGACCACACACTGACCGACACACCAACCAACACACTGACCGACGCACATTGCATACACTAACTGATACACTTTTAATTGAACACTTAATGTCTCTAATTGAATTTTTTTATTATTAGACATTTTTAAAGTAATTCTTCATCACTTCATTTAAAAGCAAGACCAATCCAATTCCTGAAGAAAACATTTTATTTGTGATAATTCTGTCGTTTGTCAGATCATGCTAAGATCTATGAAATGTTTGATAAACAAACAAAGCTGCAATATCGCTCGTGTTCTATTTGGCATTTGCTGTTTTACCCAGGAACCTTGAAAGGCTGAAGACTATTGCGGATTTGCCAGAAGTGTTTGTCGTGTCGCCTCGGAAGTCAATCGAACCTAACATTTCGTTTGTGAAAGAACTCATTGTCAAGATACGAAGTCGGTCTGGAATACAACGCTTCACTATGAAATATGTAATTGTCCCTTTTTATTTCCAACTATTAATGTAAGATTTTGTGATAAATTAGCTTGACATGATTTCAATGTTTGTACTGGGTATGAATTCAGGGTTGGGCACCAGTGTAATTACATAATTTGTAATTAATTAAATTAATCAATTAAAGTGTAATTGTAGCTGATTATTTTACAACAATGTAATTTAGTTTTTGTGATGCTTTGTTCTTGATAACTGTAGTTTAACCCCACCCAGCTATAAATGTATAATATTATGGTAGGTAGGTAAAGTCATCCCCCAGGCATTACGCCTTAGGAAGCCATGAAGGCTTATATGGCCAGTGCTTAAACCTGGTTTCTATAGTGCGAAGCAACTTAGAGTGCAGTTATCCTGACTCTCCTGGACGGGACACTAGTCCATCGCAGGTACCTTCCAAACAGTGTTTGTACTCATTTACAGCTGAGTAGGCTGAGGCAAAGTAGGGTAAACGAAATTGCCTAAGCTTCGAAAACGAACCGTGACCAGTGTGGGTGTTGAACTCACAACCCTTGAATTTAGAGTCCAACACTTTAACCACAAGGCCACGGCGTATGAGTTGTTATCAAAAGGTCGTCGCAACAAGTGTCACAAACTGGTAAACTTGGAAGATTTTTTTAATTAGTTTGGATGTGTAATTCCATCGTTACTCTACATAAAAGCAAAACTGAAAAGATTGTTGTTGAAGACAATACAAAGTTACATGTATTAGGAATTTGCATTTTTTTAATGCCTGGAGCTTTATTAGCTATTTAAAAAAATTATCAGTCAGGCTTTGTCACAGTAACATGTATCACTAGGGCATCAATTTCCATTTACTTTTTTAAATGTCCTTTTTTGTTCATGTTGAACAAATGCAAGCTAAGCATCATTGTGCCTTTGAACAAATGCAAACTAAACATCATTGTGCCTATTAAAGTTTTTCTTGAATGTTTGGTGCTTTGTGTAGGAATGTTTCAATGGCACCAGGAATTGCACATTACTATGACAAAGTTTTCAAAAATAGCAACATACATTTTTCTATCTCAAAGTATCATGTTTTTTGTACCTAAAACAAAACTTAACTTGGGTAAACGTGCTTTCTCTGTCGCTGCGCCTAGGGTCTGGAATGAACTCCCTATCACTTTGAAAACATCTGAAACTATTGCTATTTTCCGAAAAAAACTCAAGACATCTATTCTAAATTGCATTCCTACCATAAATGTTCGGTTGCCCCTCGTTCTGATACTGACTTTTGCGCGTTCCTGTTTACGATTATGCTTACTGATTCTGTTTTGTTGCGCCTCTGAGCTCAGGTTCCTGAGGATATAGGCGCCATAGAAGTCAATTATTATTATTATTTTTATTGCTGTAATATAATTATGAAAAATGTTATTACATCGCCAAATTGTGTATTTGTAGAGATAAAAATCACGATATTATTTTTAACCAACCGAGATTTTATAAATACTAATACATTGTAAATAAAATAGTGTCAAAATATCCCATAAAACATACAGTGAAAATGGTTGTACATTTAATATAACATCTGAAATGCTCTTGAAGACTGAGAGTTTCCACAACATTATCCGTGCGATGGCGTTGCATGAATACGTGAAAGAGAACCAAGTGACTCTGATTCTGAATGATATAAGCATCAAGCCATACGACACACCCACTTCCATCGACCTCACAGTCGCTGACATCATAGGTAAGCATATTACAATGTAGGGTGAGATTGCATTGTGGTACTCATTTATACAGCTGAATACCTGGCTACAAACATAGGTGGATATGTGAATGAATAGTCTTCACGCAGTAATTGCAGTGTGGCTGAATGCTTCCCAGAGAAGTCGTGATGGCCTTGGAATGAATAGGTCTGTCAGGGGGTGAAGTGTAAAGTGCTTTGAGCAGTCCCAAGGACTGGATAAAGCGCTATATAAGAACGTACATTTACCCTACTATATAGGCAGTGGTGATCACAGTAAATTAATGGCTGAATAAACCTAATATGTTTATATGCTTTCACAGTATTATGTAACCACTTTGTGCAAAATGCTGTGAAGTAATTCCTCATGAATGTTACCTGTTACCTGACTTCTTATAAATAAAATAATAAAATTTCTATAGTACCTAAATCTGAATCCGAGCGCATCAAGCCATAATCATTAAGCATGATATCATGATTCAGGGTGCACAAAAGACATATTTTGGAGAAAAGGACTGCTGTTGTGTAGATAGAGCACAATTAGGCAATACACCCGCCCATTCTTCCAGTTTACTACAGTACTGGGGTGAGCTTCTCGCTTGTCAAAAACGTATGTTTTCAGACCAACTTGGAACCTTACAAAATGCGATAGACAAAGCACAAAACAAGTATTTCATGTCCGTATACATTCTTATGTGTATATCACTAAAGTTACTTGACAATAACCATGCATAAATGTAAAATTATGACATTTTCATGATGAAAACCGTGCATACCCATAATCATTTATTTGAAGCCTATTACTTCTGCTTCTTGACGCCAATGTCACGGAATACACATGTGAAACGGTTAGTACGTGTCCGTTTTACTGAAGTTATTTTCTTACGACACAGATCTGTAGCAGAACAGCCGAATCAATTTGTTAGTTAGCAAAATTATGCTCCTACATACTATACTACTGGGGTAGTTGACTCTGCCTAGAGCACAATATGTAAATTATTATTTGTCCGTTGTAGAGTGTCACATCCTGAGACCCGAGGACGTTGACAGGTGTGACAGTGTCAAGGCATACCTGGATCCGTCTGAGCCGGATGTGCTGAGTCTGCGGCTCCAGAGCAAGGATACCCGTCTCCGTAGCAACTTCCTCATCAGGAAGGTCAGTGTCACACAATCTTTAGTTCTCACAGTAGAGCCCACCCAAAACAACATGTGGCATCACTGATGTAACACTAGTATAAAGGTGAAATCGCTTGCGATTGTCAGTGGATGTACAACACATAATTCCCGTGAATCTTGGCATGCGCCGAAACAATCGCGTATGAAACAACGCATGCTCAATCTTGATCGAAGTTATTGAAATGTCAGTTCAGCCAATTTTTGTGTTCCGATGCTAGCGTTGTGATTTTTTTTAAATATCAGTAAGCATTATTGTTGATACGATGTGTTCTTTGCTACAGCTGTAACTATTTGCATTTTTGTCGTCATGGAAACATCATTGTTCCGACTCTAATTAAAAGTACATTTTGCGTTGTACTTCCGTCACTCGATCCCATGATGTATTGCATTTAAACATGCATGCTATTCTAGGTACCGACTACTTACCTTGTCACAGGCTCACAGCGGTCAGTATTTGGTCAGTAGGTACACTCTTTAACTGGATCTGGCATTTTTAACAAGATTTAACAAGATTTAACAAGATTTGCCATCCAAGCCAAAGGCCCAGATGGCAAGTGGACAAGGAAGCCATTGGCTTATCGAGAGTCCAACAGTGTTCACCTACTTATAACCCGCCCTCCTGATATATGTGTCAACCTTGTTTTTAAACATATTCACGCTGCTAGCAGTTACACAATCTGTAGACAGTTTGTTCCATTCATTTATTGTCCTCTGTGAGAACGAGTGCTTCCTGATGTCCAATCTACATTGATCCTTTACTAATGTTACCTCATGTCCTCTAGTTCTGCTATCTTTCTTGAGTGAGAAAAACATATTTCTATCAATATTTTCATACCCATTCAATATCTTAAAAACTTCAATCTGATCTCCTCTTAACCTCCTTGTCTCTAGAGTTGTTAAACCACATTCTTTCAGGCGTTCTTCATAACTAAGGTCTCTAAGTTCTGGAATCATTTTAGTTGCTCTCTTTTGTATGCGTTCAAGCGTATCTATATCCTTCTTACGATATGGTCGCCATGCTTGTATACAGTATTCTAAATGAGGTCTAACTATTGCTTTATAAAGAGGTATAATTAACTTTTTTCCCTTATATGTTGTTTCTTCTAATCAATCCAAGAATTTGATTACCCTTTGAAGCTGCAATACCACACTGCTCTGAAACTTTCATATCAGCGCTTATTGTAACTCCTAAGTCCTTTTCTTTTACAGTAGTACCAAGAACAGTAGCTCCCATTTTATAGTTTACATTTTTAAGGGCTTTAAAATGGGATGTTTTAAAAAACGTCTTTAAAGGGTTTTGCATTTGATTTCACCCAACTAGGCCTAGGCTATAATTTGACAAAGGTGGAATGGACTGTGTATCGCCGATTTGATAAACCGTATTCAACCTATTAAGTGTACATGCCCTAATTAGCGTTCACCCCCTTTTTTAATCAGCAGTATCCATAATTACTGTAATTTGACTAGTGTTGAACAACTGAAGTGTCGCCATCTGGTGTTAAACAGATGGCACCACATGTGTTTAACATTTACCTTGTTGTCTAGAGAAACAACTTTTGATGTACGCTTATAAAAACAGTTTCCTTGACATTTTTCCATGACCAAATTGTTTTTCAAGCGTACTGTACACTTGTTGGGTTGAATACAGTAAGTGTGTTAAGGGTGGCCATTACATTAGTCTAAGTGTGTTAAGGGTGGGCATTAACCATGTCATACATTAGTCTAAGTGTGTTAATGGTGGGCATTACTCTTAAGTGTGTTAAGGGTGGGCATTAACCATGTCATACATTAGTCTAAATGTGTTAAGGGTGGGCATTACTCTAAGTGTGTTAAGGGTGGGCATTAACCATGTCATACATTAGTCTAAGTGTGTCATTACTCTAAGGGTGGGCATAAAACATGTCATACATTAGTCTAATTTGTTGGAAATTCCTTTTGCGTGTTAGGTCTAGTAGTGTTACTCTGTTGGTTTCCAACCAATGTTATGTTTGTAGTAGTTAGATTGCTCATTATTAGAGCAGCGTCATTATGGATTCAACATTTTTAATCAACTATCTCCAAGGCTACGCGATGGCGCCACCTATCAATTACGGTTTGGGACTGTTTTCTTGGCTGTTCACTATATTCCGTGATACTGTCGCAATAGTTATGAAACTATCGCAAAAGTATTGCAATAATTATACGACTATCGCGATACTATTGCAATAATAAAAACATCCCTAATAGTCGCCCGTAGTTATATGTGGGGCTTGGTGTACGGTTAAAATGTCAGCCTCTCGAGAGAACCCGGGATCAAATCCTCTTGCTCCCGTTTCAGAGCTTTGGCAATTTCTTTCACCCCACATTCCCACAGCTGTATAAGTGAGTACCTTGCTACAGACAGAGGTGGCTGTATGAACAAATAGTCTTTCACCCCACATTCCCACAGCTGTATAAGTGAGTACCTTGCTACAGACAGAGGTGGCTGTATGAACAAATAGTCTTTCACCCCACATTCCCACAGCTGTATAAGTGAGTACCTTGCTACAGACAGAGGTGGCTGTATGAACAAATAGTCTTCACGCAGTAATTGCAATGTGGCCGAATGCTTCCCAGAGAAGTCGAGATGCATGGTGTTGGAATGAACAGGTCTGTGAAGGGGTGAAGTATAAAGCGCTTTGAACAGTCCCAAGAACTAGATACTGCGCTGTATAAGAACATACCTTTTTTATATATATATTCATTATAGTTAGATTATTCATTACCATTTCAGACTGAGAAAATGGATCGACTGATGAACGAATACGCCAAAGAACGACACACATCTGTCGACAAGTTGGCGTTCTTTTTTGACGGGGAGAAGATCTCACCGTCCGACACCCCAGATGACCTTGACCTCGAAGACAGTTTCTGTGTCGATGTCACAGGCGTATGACAGTAGTGCTGGGTGTGTAAATGCAGTTTCAATATGTGGACATCTCCAGTATGATAACTAGGTCATGAGGGGTGACACAACATTGGGGGACAAGCTCGGTTCAGTCAATTTTTTGGAGGATTTTTTTCTGTGAGCAGCAATAATGTTAGTATATTAAATGGTGGTGTTGTCATACCATCGAAAGTCAGGAAATGATAATCTTTTGTTTTAACCGTGGCAGTATATTGTATATGTTTAATCATTTGAGCACAGACTGTGTCATGAATGGAAAAGTTGTATCTGTATGGATGCATCTGAACATGACTGACTCACAATAAGGGGCTGTTTAACAAAAAATTATCACATTAAAACGTTTCCTGCTAAAGGTGAAATTATTGAAAACGCTTAAAAGTATTAATTTGATGTTCATTAAATTGATTTATGAGCATCCTAGTGAAATATATGCAGGATCATGGGAGTTCATCCTAGTGAAGTATATGCAGGATCATGGGAGTTCATCCTAGTGAAGTATATGCAGGATCATGGGAGTTCATCCTAGTGAAGTATATGCAGGATCATGAGAGTTCATCCTAGTGAAGTGTATGCACGATTGCTAGCAATGACACCAGGTCATGGGAGTTGATCCTAGTGAAGTGTATGCAGGATTGCTAGCAATGGCACCAGGTCATGGGAGTTCATCCTAGTGAAGTGTATGCAGGATTGCTAGCAATGGCACCAGGTCATGGGAGTTCATCCTAATGAAATGTATGCAGGATTGCTAGCAATGACACCAGGTCATGGGAGTTCATTAAAGCCAGATACGTCTGACAGAACTTATATGGATATGATGGTTTTTGGTGTAGAAACTGAGAAAGGTGCTAAAATTTGGCAGTTGGTGCATCATTGTAAGAAATTACCACCTGTTTGGGTGCCACAACATAAATTGTTCATGCCGAAAAAAAAAAGAAACAGACATTTAAAAAAAATAATATTTGCTAGTATATTTATTTATTCTTATCTAATAGTCTTTTGACCATTTTTTTAGCATCATTGACAACTTGTTCAACAAACACAGTAAGGTTGCCAATTAGTTAATTATACAAAGATGCCTGTTAGTTCAGTAAAGACATATATAGAGTACATAACAGATAAGAAAGTTCTAGGCCAAGCCAATTCTTCAAACTTGCCCCACTGAGGAACAGAAAGAAAAGGGCTATGCTGAACATTTTTGTTTCTGGCAAGTTTGTGTTTAGAAAGTGTCGTGGGCCAAATCACTAATGTATTGTCTCAGCATAGCACGATGTTCCTTGCTGTATGTATTAGAATGTCTTTATAATGTTTTGTACAAAAAACTTTAATTAAAAGCAATGACATTACTCATATTACTCATTGTTTCTTCAATGCTGTGAACTTGTTGTGGTCAAAACTGGCCTCTCAGTATGGCCTGGAAAGGTCATGTAGTGTGGCCCAACCAGGCCTCTTGATACGACCCAGGAAGACAATATAGTGTGGCCCAACCAGGCCTCAGTATGGCCCAGGAATGGCATGTAGTGTGGCTCAACCAGGCTTCTAGTGTGGCCCAACCAGGCCTCTCAGTATGGCCCAGGAATGCCATGTAGTGTGGCTCAACCAGGCTTCTAGTGTGGCCAACCCAGGCCTCTCAGTATGGCCCAGGAATGCCATGTAGTGTGGCCCACCCAGGCCTCTCAGTATGGCCCAGGAAGACCAGCTTTCCTTCCTACACACGACTACAATTCACCTGATACTGGGCAAGGAAGCATCAAGTCCAACTACGGACACTGCTAGGCCCTGGTGTGAGACAGCGAGGGCCATACAGTGTGACCTAGACAGTAACAGTCTGATAGCTGAAGGTCCACTTTCACCAGGCAGGAGCAGTGTTGGCCAAACGTCGCATTCGTCTGAAAACACAGTTCTTCATTGAGCATGTGTTCTACTAATTGACAATATTCTAATTGTATCCAGCACTCGGCAACGTTCCATTAACCGATTAGTCTGTATGTTGTGGTTACTACAATTGTAGGTATTTTGAGGTCTCATTCAACTAACCAGCCTTTTTCATAACATTATTGTCAAACCGACCTTTATATACTGGCACTGAGGGTGGTCACTGCCAGGGTGCATGTCATCCTCAATGGTTCTTTTACGTCCCAAATTAAATGAGATGGGATTGACATTAACGTGATCATCCGAGTCACGAAAGATACACAGTCTCCAATGTTGAGAGCAAGGTTTTTACACCAAAACATACCCATGCCTGGTTCGGGTTTTGAACTCAGAACTCTGTAATGTAAAGTGGATGTGCTAACCATTTCACTAACGCACCTCTCTTTTCGCGATACATGTGCATTAGCATTATATTTTTCTACGTCCCACAACTGTGGTTTCATTCTTAACCAACAGGTGTCGTATGTGTGATAAATAATGTCTATTGTACGACAGTAGATAATAAAACTAACTAGACATGCATTTACCTTAGTAAAACAACTGCTTTTGGAAAGTATAACTAAAAAATATTTTAAAATGACCAACTTCAAAATCTACTGGATCAGTTTCAGACATTGCAGTGACGTCACAAACGTGACAATGACGTCACAAACATATCGCAATGACGTCACAAATGTGGCAATGACATCACAAACATCGCAATAACATCACAAACATATCGCAATATTTCTATTCAAGTGTTTAAGATGATATTAAATGATGGTTGTATATAGTGTGAAATGAAGACCCATTATGTCTATAATTGAAATCAAATTAAAGAAGATCATCACGGAAGTCAGGATAAGATGGAATTGGATTGGGCAGGTCCTGCGATGAAGACAGTAACTGTCTGACGGCTCTAAAAGAACGTCTGAAGACAGATGGAGAGTGTCCCAAAGAATACGTGACAAAAACTGTTGGAAAAGAGCAAAGAGAACTGGGGTGCAAACTTTGGAATGAAGCCAAAAAGGGGGCTAAAGTGCAAAGTGCTTTGTCTTACTCAGGATGTAGAGGACCAGATTTTCATGTATTATGGTTCAAAGAGGGTAGGTAGGTAAGATTTGTATGACGGTTGATAGTTTTACTTGATACACACCTGGTGTTTCTGTCCTGGTCGCGAATCTTTTTCTCCATCTCGGCATCGGTGAGGGTCTCAAGGAACGGGCACCACTGGTCAGCCTCGTTCTGACTCCTGATGGCCACTTCTACGGTTGGCAGAGGGGCCTCACTGTCAATACAAACAAACAGTAGAAGACGTGAAGAATTGTACACACTATTGACAACAACACTGTTGATAACACTGTTGTAGACAACACTGTTGATAATAACACTGTTGTAGACAACACTGTTGATAATAACACTGTTGTAGACAACACTGTTGATAATAACACTGTTGTAGACAACACTGTTGATAATAACACTGTTGTAGACAACACTGTTGATAATAACACTGTTGTAGACAACACTGCTGATAATAACACTGTTGTAGACAACACTGCTGATAATACCACTGTTGTAGACAACACTGCTGATAATAACACTGTTGTAGACAACACTGTTGATAAACACACTGTTCTAGATACCACTGTTGATAAACACATTGTTCTAGACGCCACTGTTGATAAACACACTGTTCTAGACACCACTGTTGATAAACACACTGTTCTAGACACCACTGTTGATAAACACACTGTTCTAGACACCACTGTTGATAAACACACTGTTCTAGACACCACTGTTGATAAACACACTGTTCTAGACACCACTGTTGATAAACACACTGTTCTAGACACTTGGGCCAAGGCCAGAGAGCGGTGACAGTGATTCGGACAGTGGCTCAGACACTGCGTGACATTGCTGCAGTGTGTGAGTTAGATAGTGGGCAAGCGTGAGTTAGTGAGTTTAATTTTACAGATACTGCGACACTGAATTTATCAGTATTTATAATATCCCGGTTGTTTAAAAATTATATCTATAACAACTGTGTTGTCATCGTGATCTGTCACTTTATTTTTTTCCTCGAAAATACACAATTTGGAGTTGAATTAAAATATGCTAGTTCTACAATATACATAGAGACCGTTTTATTGCAATTAAAGACAAGATTAAATTTTCACATTTAAAGGTGAAATATAAAATTTTTCATTGAATGATTTGTTGCTTTGTCAAAATCCCATTTTATATAATTTCTGACTAATTATAATTCAACAAAAAAGATTAAAACGTGAAGTACAACATTCTTAATTTTAATAGATGTACTTTGAGATCGAAAAATTAAGGAAATTGGGGAATTTTTATTACACAAACCCTGTATCAGTTGACCAATGAAAATCATTGTACGTTTAAGCATTCAAGTGACAAACAAAAATACCCATCCTCAAGATGGGATAGTGACTATCACAATTATTGTGACTGTCACAATAAGTGACTGTCACAATAATTATATTAAAAGCATCCATCTATGCCTTGGTACTTGGTACTGTCAGTCAATAGCTCTCGAAATTGCAACGTACTACCAGCAGTTATAATAATGTCTAATGTTGTCTTGCCCTTTTGTTATGTAACATTAGACAATCAAAGAAAAGACGCATGACATGGTCAACAATTGTATAAAATAACTACAAAGGGTAATACGATTATTTGTACAAAGGGTGATAGTGGGTTAAATTTCGAAAAAATAAAACCGACCATGGGATCATAAATGATCCCCCTGCAAGTTTGGCACCCGAGATGCAAGGCATTTAGGAGGAGTAGCATAACATACATACATTATGTATGATACATGCATACATACATACAAACATATATACATACACTTGCTGGATTATAGTAAGATTACCTGAATGCGTATGTCCGCTGGTGCCAGCTCAGTTGTCCCCTGATGCTGTAAGCTATTGATGTGACAAACTCGCCGCCAAGACCTGACACACACAAATACTCACTGGTGAGTATTCTAGCTACGGGAACAATCTTACACCTGCCAAATTGTCACTGTCATCGTTATGAAGAAACTGCGTTTGTTTGTTCAAACCCTACAAAACTGCCTACTTCAATATTTTACTGTAGAATGTTCTTCCAGGTGTAGTCTGATTATTAAAAAAATTGTACTATAATATAAATTACATCTGTTCCAACATCGTGAATGCCCAAATATGTTTTAATGAGCCACAATTTTTAAATATAATTTCACCATTATCTGTTCATAAAAATCGACATTGCAATTTGGCTTGCAAGGTAAACATGATACTCGTGTAGAAATATTCAAATTAACCAGATAACAGTGAAATTATTATAACAACATTGTGGTTCAGTATAGCTTTAAATTAACTACAAAGAAAGCAGAATGGAACAATGCTGAATATGAATGGTTTACATAAGAATTAAGACGTGTTAACGTGAAGTTAACATGACAAAGATACGAACCTAACTCTGCACACAGTTTGGTGGCAAACTCCTCTGGACTGTTATCCAACTCGGACATGTCCCACTCAAACTGATCAACCAGAGAGATGTTGCCAACGTGGACATTCAGCTGAAACACATCAATGTTGCATACAGAAAGGGTGTCAACGCTGATATAACAACAACATATGTGTTGCTACATATATTCTGTTTGATGACGGGTTTTTCTTGTGAACTCTTTATCTTAATGAAACAGGCCCCAGGAGATTGAGCTGGCTGACATTTCAGTTTGTCAATGTTTTACTTTGAGCCATGATTTCTGCATGTCCATATAACAAATGTAGAGCTCTACAGCAGAATGGGTAAAGTCATAGACAGGGTTGAAAAAAATAATGATTTAAAAAAAGGATTGTTTTTATTTAAATAATGTTTTTTTTATTTGTTTGATTTTTTGTAAATCTGGTATACACGTCATAAAATATTTTACTATCAGGCTATCTGGTGTCAATACAGCTACATTCAAAAAATCGGAAGTCAAAAAAATAAATAAATAAATCATAAATTAATGATTTGGATTTAAATCATATGATTTAAATCATATGATTTAAATCAATTATTTAAATCATTGATTTAAATCATGATTTAAATCAAACAACCCTGGTCATAGACAGAATATGAGAAAGGAGGGTGAGATTTGTTGGCCACTGCTAGTCTGCTACAGATGCAGTGAAGACATGTCATCAACGACCGTCCTATGGCAGCCAGCTCATGGAAGAGCAAGACAAGGCAGACCAACTGTTACATTGATTGACTGTCTAAGAGAAGATGTGGAATTGGAGCCTGGAGAATTTCAAATGGAAAGAACAGATAATATGTCTGGAGACAGATGGTTGGAGCTAGCAGAGTTCGACCCCAATGGCCAACATGATGATGAGCTATGATTTCACTGCAAATTTCATCTGTTATTCAAAAACACCCAGGCAAAATGTCTACGTTTACGCCATCACCATGATACTTTTACGGTTAACTAGTGAATGTATTAAGAGCAATCATATAAACATCATTATGTAAGTATGTGACACTTGAGGCATATATGATATGCCTAAGAAGAGTGGCATGTTTACTCGAGTGACGTGTTGGCTGGCAACAGGCTGGGAGAAAGGTCTGTGTGGCATAGGAAATGAACCTTGAGTATGATGCGCTGGTCAAACTGTTCTGGTTCGGTCATCTCGCCAGGGAATGCCTCGATCTGCTGGCGTATTGCCGCAGCAATGGCCTGCACAAAGTGGATTGGGTTGAGATCCATGTCCGCACAGAGGATCTCTGCAAACTGCTCTGGACTGATCTGTTGCTCTGTAAACATTGCCCACAATTACCACTGACAAACTACTCCAGAACTGCACCATTATTCTAAAACAATTATCATTATAGTAAACTATCTCTACAATTAGTATCGTTATTATTTCCATATTTTAAATGACGTTTAAAAAACAACTAGTGAATATATCAAACAAGCAAACAGTTCAATAATGATAATTGTAATATATTTTATTTGATATAGAGCCAGATACAAGATTGTGGAACATCAAGGTTTATTAAACTTTAATTACATGGTCTAGATTTGCTAAATAAATTAATTCCTAAAACTACTACTACTATTAATTATTTAAAAATGAATATACCACAATATAATAATAAAACAATACTAAATACACATTAGTAATCAAAAAAATTGTTTATGTATATTACATTAAATATAAAGTAATAATGAAATTATCTAAACATTTTGTTGATTTGCCTGTGAACAACACAACATAAACTTACCATTTTTATTCCACGTGAAGCAGTCCCTAAGTTTCTGGCCTTCATACTCCATGTCCAGTCGTATTGGGACAAGAACCTCCGATTGCCGGGCATTCTCGTGCAGCACCGCAGGACCAAGATCATCATAGCTGGCAACAACAACATCCAAAAGATCATCATAGCTGGCAACAACAACATCCAAAATATCATCATAGCTGGCAACAACAACATCCAAAAGATCATTATAGCTGGCAACAACAACATCCAATAGATCATCATAGCTGGCAACACCAACATCCAAAAGATCATTATAGCTGGCAACAACAACATCCAATAGATCATCATAGCTGGCAACAACAACATCCAAAAGATCATCATAGCTGGCAACAACAACACCCAAAAGATCATCATAGCTGGCAACAACCACATCCAATAGATCATCATAGCTGGCAACAACAACATCCAAAAGATCATTATAGCTGGCAACAACAACATCCAATAGATCATCACAGCTGGCAACAACAACATCCAAAAGATCATCATAGATGGCAACAACAACATCCAAAAGATCATTATAGCTGGCAACAACAACATCCAATAGATCATCATAGCTGGCAACAACAACATCCAGTAGATCATCATAGAACAGTCAGAAGTAAAGCAGGTCATCAAGTTCATGTGAATTATTATAGCTTTATTTCAAGCAATGTGGATTACAAATGTGAAACTCTATATTCAAGCAATTAGCTTCATTAAGTTTTATTTTGTCAGCCTTTTTAAAAGTGCATTCTGAATAAGTGGGAAAACAGATTAAGAAACAATACATACATAATGTACATAAATTAAATTATTATTATTACAGCTACGCTCTGCTTTACAGTTGCCAAGTTTCCATCAGCTTCACCTCAGACCCCAGCCGTGAAATAGTTATGGCCATCTTAGCTGCTGATTATTGCCTTCACTTTAACAGAAAACTAATAGAAATCACGACAGGTTCCCCAATAATTTAATTCACACACACACACGCACGCACGCACGCACGCACGCACACAGGATTTCAATGGATCTGCATAGATCTTGAAATCTTTTTGGTAGTCCACCAATTCCAATGATGATGTTGTCACATGCAGTCGATGCTGATGTACACAGAGGTGGCTCCGAAGACCAAATCTTGATGTGCAGAGACCGGGAGCACTAGATCTTGAGGAGCGTCAAAATCGCAATAAAAAATACAGGATTCTGCCAATTCAAACAGGAACAAATGATTTAGCTTCCTTCAGTTTAGAAGTCCATAAAGTGACGTGATCTGGACACATAAAAAGTGGCCTTCCACTGGCCGTAACCACCAGGTAAGGCTTGAGGGTAAATGAAGAGGAAGACCACAAAGAAGATGGAGGGAGATGGAGGGACAACATAAAGGGGTGGACGAAGCCGAGGTGGAAGGAACTGAACATTTAAGATTGTGTAGAGTGGAAAAAACATGTGCAATTAAAGATGTATTCTGCAAAAATAGAGAAAATGTTTAGAGAAAGAGAGAGTTTAGATATGTAGTAGAATCTGCTGTATCTTACATTGTAATATCTCTACCTACCAGAGGGGGAAGGATCGTGGTTGGTTGCCACGGATACGGTTCCTGTTGATCGGTGTTGAGCAGGGCACAGCATCAAGGTGATGGGAGCTACTGGGAATAGTGGGAACCCAGTTGATTCGCTTTGCTTTGTTATCCCTGAAACAATCCACAACAAGAATTACAGTGATAATTATAGATAATAATAACCTTTATTTATATAGTGTGTATGTCCGGAAATAAGATCTGTTCAGAGGTGCCTAAAATACAACATGGATAAAATAATTATTATAATAAAATTCGTAAGCAAATATAATAGTGATGCTTACATATACGTAAGAGCTATATGTGTAAATTATGTTATACCCAAGTTACTTAGAATTTAAATTTAAAACTGGTCATATAAAAACAAACACCGCTTTAAAATCAATCAAGTAATAAAAATAGAATGCAATAAGAGATGTCAGTGTTAATATCTAACTACAAAATGTAATAAGTAATCAGTGAATGCATTCATACAAATTTTTCTTTAGTCGGGGCTTCATTAAACAGTTCCAGTGAGTCTGTGACATGGATACAGTTTGGTATTTCATGTTATTTGATAAGCATGTTGCCATCATGGAGAAAGCACAATTCTATATAATTTTGAAGCACCTGTAAAAATAGGAACTGGAATCATTAAACTATTAATAGATGATGATGAAGATCTTATCAATGAGGAGTCACCAGAATCCTGCTATCAGAACCATCTTAAGGTATCTTAAGGTAGGGTTGCAGACTTGCAGTGTTTTCCCAGTAGCCCCAAATTCGAGAACTTGAAAGAAGTTGTAATAAATTCTGAATTGCGCGAACAGTGAACATTGTAAGTCTTACCTGTTTGCCACGGACTCTGCACTGAGAACTACAGCCTTGTATTTGTCGTCATTGCCACTAAACACTTCCTCAACCTCTGTCGCCCTCAGCAGAGTGATGTTAGTGGCCAATGTATGCTGGGCAAACCCCACTGTATGGAGACATATGCAAGAGTCAACAGACTGGCTTCACTCTAGCAGTACGGTCTAATGGCCATGGTTGCATTTGATTGTGATTTTAATCAACTGAAATCATTATGAAATAATTACGCTAACATTTTATTTTCTAACATAATCCAGCCCTGGTTAAAACTATTTGTCATTTATACAACCAGTGTTTGTTCAAATGATGGCTTGCAGAATCAAATAATTGTCAAACTAGCCATTAATAAATTATCTTTATGAACTTTGTATCATCACACATCTATAGCTAGCTAATGATACACCACTAATCTGAAGATAGATGTTTGATGAATTGATCTCCTTAACTTAAGTCAACCATTATATATTATATGATATCATGTTTTTAGGTTTGGTTGGTTACTTGGAGGATATCAACATATGTAAACCAAATCAGTAAAATACTATTACTAACATGGTGAGAGAGTAGAGAGACAAGAGTTGCTACAACACAACTTATTTCAATGAAGAAAAGTGTTGCTGCATTTAACTGTTATGATGAGATTCATGACCACATACCATTTGCATGTAGTTTCTAGATTAAAAGCTAAGAGTTAGAAAGAACCTGAAATATGGGGTGCTTAATATGGAGATTTCCATCAATACTATAAAATGCATGTGCGGTATGTTATGCAATTCATGTACCCCATACTTACATTTCATGTACCCCATACTTACATTTCATGTACCCCATACTTACATTTCATGTACCCCATACTTACATTTCATGTACTCCATACTTACATTTCATGTACCCCATACTTACATGTCTTACCCAGTTTCTTCCTCTCTTCAATTGTCATCAGGCGCCGCCACAGCGATGGGTATCGTTTGTAGAGAGAGCCTCTAAACATACGCAAATAGCTGCCAACCTACAAACACGTAAACTACATTATGTATGGCAGAAAACAACAACAAACAGCTGACAGTTTATTCTTCTCTTATTCTCTACACAACTGGCAGAACACCTTATCACGACAATCAAAAGTTTGAAAATTACATAAGTATTTGTTCCTAAATAATAAGTACGAAGTGGCTAGCACTCTGGACCCATAGACACAACTTTATGGCTGTTGGTCCGACCTCATTCAGCTTTGTATGTGCAGTAAGCGAGCTAAACATCGTAATATTATCTGATACGCTCAAATTTGACATAGCAATGATACATCATTATTTGAAAACTAGAGCTAGGTAGGTCCCTTCTCTTCTTCCAATGATCTCATTGAGATCTTAAAAATGTTACCATTTTACACATAGGTGCGCTTGAATGCACATATAATTGTTTAATTAGGCAGCAATGAAGTTCTAATACGACAATAAATATATTCCTCGACTTTTCGAAGACCAAGGCATAGGCCTGTTTTTGCCTGCTGCAATGACTTAGTCATAGGCCCATACCAGTGACGGAACTTTAGCTGCTGCTATGGCGGGTTCTCATTGCGCATGTGCACTTGAAGTTCTGGACCACTAGCTCTTTTGCACTATGTCCGGGTATGGACCTATAGCAGGCCTGCTGAATTAAAAAAATTCTACTAGCCCACCAGGCTAGTGGATTATGAAATCTACTAGCCCACAGGAATTTTCACTAGCCTGGGTACTTTCATTCAATAATACAAAAACGACTGTTTTTACCAGAAAATTTTTTATTTGTCTGCTTTTGAATCCAAAGAGTTTCAACTGAATATAAAAAAATTTGGAAAAGAAACTCCACAAAACAAAAAAAATCTAGAAAATACATATAATACTTGGTTTTAATCCTGACTAGACTAGATCACTGACTAGAGTTGAACATAATACTTGGCCTCTCTCAGTATTATCTTGGCACTTCAATGAATATAACAAAATCTGGCAAAAGCCACCAGTAGTGATAGCAATGTGGTGCCACCCTGCAGCTAAAAACACACACAATGAATTACTTCTAAGAATTCTGCAGTGTGGCGCCAGCCTCGTTTCAACTTCAAAACAAGAAACCAGGTGGCAGTGCATTGAGCATTGCAGACAACACAATGCTCAGCAGTCGGAGTGTTTGAAACATAAAGCCTTTAAGCGACATTTTGATTGCAGACGGTAAAATTTTTATTCACCCGACGGACCAGTGATTTCAGCATTTTAAGTTGCCTTGGGCGAATGGGCAACTTGATTCCCAAAACCCAGCAACAGTCTAATAAGTATTTTTTTGTTACAAAAATTACACAAAATATATTAAACTAACAAAAATAACTTGTGTTTTCTTCTAGTTGTGTAATAGAATATGTACTAAAGATGGTTCTAATAGAATAATAATATTTTTTTTCAATAATTAATGCCACTGATTATCAATTTGCCAATATTTTATTTACCCACAATTTAAAGCCCTATAAAGCGACCAATGTCATGCCGCCGAAGAAACGAACATTTGCCGCCAAAGTGACCAACTATTTCGCCGAAGCCTCGAAGAATTTTGCTGCCGAAGCGGTAACGCCACCGAAGCGACCCGCAACCGCCTGAGCAAGTAGGCAAGGCGCACGCAATACAAAACTCAATTGCCAGCCAAATAACATATTATCGCCCAGTGTTATCCTGCCGTTTTCAAATAACTGTATTTTTTGTCCATGTTTATCATTATTATACCTCAGATCCGATGTAATAATATTCGCCATTCTCTTCAATTTGAAACGGCTTCGGAGTTTCTCCAAATGTACGTCCAGAAAATGTCTTTTCGGTTTGAGACATTTTCCTTTTCTTTGTTTTTGACAAAACCGAAGTTGCCGACAGCAACAATTGGGCAACATCAAGTCTACATGACCGCCCGAGTATTACGCTAGTATTATTATTTATTTTAGGCTGTATGGTTCCATGTGGTGATCCCTGGATTTTTGGTTTATTAAATTAGGGTCTTATCGAGTTTACAAGTTGTGCCAAATATTTCAACTTGTATATTTGTTGGCGAATTATATTCAATTGTTATCATATTGCTGTCCACTCGAAAGTGGACATTTTGGCAAATGTACATTAATTTCAAGTGGAAATTAGATGGCGACCCATGTTATCACATATGTTCTCCCCCATCCTCTCGATCCAGGGATTGCTGAGTGCATAATTAATAACTCTAGCTGACACACGCACGCACGCACGCACGAAAGCACGCACGAAAGCACGCACACATGGACCTATGGAAACGTGCCTATATATACTTGTCGGTGCATGGCTGTGTTAAACAGTAATATTACGTGCAGGTCTTATTTAGGCCTACACACGGGCACTTAGCGCTAATTAATTGGTTGTGGATCCGTCGTCGCTGGTTGGAAGTGTAAGAATAGGCATTTTGTTTAACTGTGGTCTTTAAAGTTGGGCGCGACGCGCCTGGTTTCTATAGCTGCAATCAGCCTGCACGTGGAACGAAGTACAACATTATTATTCAGTGCACATCCATGCATTGCGTGGGATAAATGCCAGGGGTAGTGTACTATATAGTACTACCACCCTGGCTCGCGATGATGCCCCCTAAAAAACTGCAGATACTTTTGAAGTGGAGCGCTTCAAGCATGATATTGCCCCGTGTGTCGATCTTGTAAACGCAGCGTTGAGCTGTCTGAGACAACACTGTAACTTTAGCCGCTCCGTTATATATATATATATATATATATATATATATATATATATATATATGATCCCCAGGCTATGCTACTCCATAAAATATTATCACGTCGCAAAACTCGTTTTGGAATAAACCAAACATAGTGAAGTTTCACCATAACCAAAGAACTTAACTGAATATTATAAGCATATCTGGCCGGGAAAAAAAACATCAAAACTAGCAGACGACTAGCTTTTTCATCAAACATTTATGTTGCTTATAAACTTTAAATACAATTAACCACCGGAAGATGCATACAGTATATATTTCCTTGCCGAATTCCCTTTCAATATAATGTTATAATTACAACTGATTGAGCTCAATAAAATATACACGAAATGTATATTATCAGCAATCATGTCAATTGAACTTTTGTGACGTATGTTATTAATGCCGATAATGGAGTTTTAGCTTAACAATCCCATATGCATCAGTTGCAATGTTCTCAGAAATAGTAATATTTTATACTATATTAGTTTGTGAATATCATGATTGTTTTGGAAACGTCTATTGTCAGTTTAGGTTACCATAGTTAAACGAACTTGATATCGGACGGAACTATTCAGTCTTAACACGTTCGTAGCGTAACTGCGCATGCGCCAAAGTCGGGAACCTAAAGCCATCTTTGTTGTATTGTGTCGTCCTGAATTTTGAGATAAGTTTGCTTTCATGTCGCAGAATCAGGGCGTTTTACTTCTCCGTAGACAACTCGCAGGTATGTATACATCAATCCCCCACTAATTGGGCTTACGTTTATATAAACGGGGTGTAACTACGGAAAGTTAGTGGCCGCCAACCAGCTGGTCAACACGGTGGGTCACGGCCTTGGCTAGGGCTTCGCTCGCTGTTGTGTTTAGGCTTAGCGTGAATTGGGCTGGGTTCGCTTAGCCTTTGGTTATCTTGGCGCTGACAGGACCTTTTGAAGCTGGTCTGTCAGCTTTAGTCAGGACAAACACAGATTCTTAGCGCTAAATATACCAAACCTAGGTACCCAAACTTATATCAATACACTAGTATGTAAGTATCGGTCACTAAAAGCCTGGCCGAACGTTTTTTTATGCATTCCCATACTAGTAGTACTAGTAGTACAATTCTTTGTATTTTAATAAAACTATAAATATTGACTTATTCAAGTTACTGGTTTATAGAGGAAACCTAAATTCCACCATCATGATGCACTTAAGATATGTTATGACTAGTGCATTACTGACAAATATTTTAGAGACTACATATACTTACTTACTTAGGTTTACTTAGGTTCTTCCTGACCGTAGGTGGTGGCCTCGGTGGTCAGATCTTCAACTTTCCCTTGGAATGCTCTACAACTTCCTGGCAAGGTAGCTTTGTAGTTGTAGACAAACTCCTCAGTACTCAAATGTCTATGTAGGCGGTTTTTAAATGAGTTGACACTTGGGGCAGTTACAACTACTTCCGGTAGATCATTCCATAATCTGGTAACTCTAAGTGAGAAGCTTTCTTTTCTAACATTTGTACAAGCACGTTCTATAAACAATTTCAAACTATGACCCCTTGTTCCTTCCCTTGTATCACTGTCTTTGTGCAGCTTGACAATGTTAGATACATCACTGTCATGTACCACAGTTTAACTTTGGAACTTCATTGCATAGATGCTAGCTATCTGTCAACTAAGACTTTTTCAATCTTCTTCTTCAGGTTACAAGTTTTCCCTCTCTGCAAACTTATCAACATGCTGATATGCTGTATCCTGTAACCATGAAATAACCAGTCTGAATCTGGGGGTCTGGTTGACCCCTGAAATTTGGGAAAAAAATATTGGTGCGTCTCGAATGTACAACAAAGTCAACAATACATGTGCATTACTTAATTTTACGAATCGCACTAAGGCATTACCGGAGAGTGAGAAATGAGAGTAAAAAATTTGCCGTACGTAAGACAAACAAACCGATTCGTGAACCACCATTGAAACTGACACGAGAGCTGAGAAAACTTAAGCATGATTGGTCAACAGTTAATTAGGTCATCCCATGCCAGTTGACGATAAGAGCAACCAGTCAGTGCCCGCGATGTTTTTTAGCGACTAGCCAAGCAAGATTTTCTGAAGGCGCTATTAATTTTATTGTTTCATTGGGGAAAAACGTATAATGTGATTGAACAGTTGCCTGAATATATCACGAAATGTGATATGCCAGGCAGCTAGAGAAGACAGAGATAACAATAACTGCACAGTAACAGGATGGTTGCTTTCCAATGGCTGAGCATACTACAGATGGGAAGCAAGATTATTGGGAAGAAATGCCCAAGCCAAGGGCAAGGCGTTATGTCCGTTGTAGGCAGGTGTCCGTTATGGAGAATTTAATGAAGTGGATACCCACAGGGTGGTGGTGTTATATTATCAATGGGCAAGTTGTCATTTGCTAGTTAGTATTGTTGCGAACGGTTCAAATATATGATTGATAAAACAATGCAGGAGCTGTCATTAATACAGTCGCGCCTCGTTATTACGCACACCGTTATTATGCGGATTCGTGGACCCCGATTTTCTGCTGCCAGGGGAAAATGCCAAATGGGCCTGCTTAAACCTACTTAGAATTGCTTTGACAATTCTCAAGAAACATTAGGCGAACAATGTCAATGAACGAGTATCAACGTGTTGTTTGTTTTGCGCTGTCGTCGACATCAATCACTGTCGCTGGCTTTACTTCGACGGTTTGTACATTGTAATCGAGATTCACAAATACGCCTTGCGTAAGAATCAGATCAACAGTTTTTAATGCATTTAGTATGCAATAATACCAACATAACACTTGGGTGAAATGACATGCTTCCAGTACATCGTAAATTTAATCGTGTTCGCGACGTGAAACCAACATGCCAAATTCCTAACCTAAGGCTCTACCGGTGTGCGAAGATACGAATTCGTCATCCATGTATGAAATGATGAATCAATGTTAAGTGGTGCGTAATAAACTTATGCTTCGGTCGAGATCGGTTGAAAGACTGTGTTTTATCAGCTTACATACTACATTTGTCAAATCATACACGTTTTTAGCTGCTCAGATCCAGGTTACTATTTTCGAATCGTAGGCCTATTGGTCCAGTACATCATCATCGTAGTAGATCTATTCCATAACGGTATACGTACATTTGTTTTATTCAGTTCAAGAATCAACAGGGTGTGACATTTAAAAATAATACACGTTGATGCTAGTATAATAAGTTCAATAAACTGCACTTGGCGCAGCGGGCAGCGATCACTGTTGCTTAGTAGCTCCCTGGTGGCAGATATGGGAAAACCTAATGCGCCTCGCGTACAGCGCGACCCAAAGTAGTGGACCCCGACCACCGTGTTATAACGAGGCTCGACTGTATATTAGTGGGCCATAACTGTTGGTGAAAATGTCATTAATTAGCTAACTGTTAGAAAATGTTTAATGCTAAGATTTAACTTTCATTTCTACCTTAAAACCCGATATTTTAGAGAAACTAGTCAGAATTGCTTTGCATCACTGTGGAAGAAAACAAACATGAAAACATGCAGTTGCCAGCTACGATCTTACGACCCTGCTGCACTTTGCCCTGATAGAATGTGGACATGTTTATATCTGACCCAAGTTAACCTTGCACTGGCTCGCAGCAAAATTTTTTCCACTTAACAAATATCTTGTTTTGTCTGTTAGCAATAACAGTCAGATTCTGTTGTCTACATAACCTTGCAAAAAGTACAACTCAAAAGTTCTTAATTCCACAATGAGCAGCAGAGAAGTACTATGCTAGTCTAGCACTGGGCTGAAAATCTGTTTAAATTGCAAATTTGGCTAAAGGTCAAAATTTTCTTTAGCCATATGATAATTTTTTACTTATTTTTTGCATTGCTAATTTTGCTTGATCATGCAACATTAGGTACTTGTGCAGGTACGGTACACATGTGTCATACTCACATGCTTGCCATGATAAACAGCTGCTGGGCGTTTCAGTAAAAATATGGAACTCTGGTAGTCTGCAGAGCTTCCTGTTTTACAAGATCATACATTTTTGGTTTGCTGCAGTCCTTTTCGGAAGCGAATATGTTAGTTAGTTCACATGCACACAAAGCGTTCAACTTGCTTTTCGTACAAAAGCCACATATATCATATGAGACAATCCGCTGCATCACAACTAGAACTAAAACATTTTCTTTATGAGACAGCAGGACTAGTAAACAGAAAAGTTTACACTAGTAAACAGAAAAGTTTACACTAGTCTAGGCTAGAACTGAGCCTAAAATCTGTTTAGCCAATTTGGCTAAAGGTTCAAATTTTCTTTAGCCAAATGAGATTTTGTTTAGCCATTTTTTAGCAGAAACTAAGATGGCAAAACGTTAAAATGCAAAACATGACATAAAATAATATAAGGCCTTGTAAAAAAAGAAACTAGTGTCTTGTCCCCGCCCACTTCCTATTTTTGTCTACGCCTCCCTTTTTTATTTACTATTGAAAAAAGATTATTTTGTAAAGTTTTTTCGATTCTGTGAAGAAATCTTTGTCCAAAACTTACCGTACGAAGTACTGTTATACTCTTTCAGTTTACTCGTTATTTATCATACAAGGTGTAGGAATGTATGTGCATTCTACAGAGTCTAAAATAAGATTCGATTGATGATGCCTTGCATTTAGTAGTCTTTACGCAGACTCACATAATTCCAGTCTCAATAAGTATAAATGCCATTCAGTTGTATGCCTGTGATACAAACTAACGAACCCATGGCCAAACCTACACGACATTCATAAACACATTAAACATTGCATTTGCTTCTTGTTTGTTTCTAGTCAATTTAAATAGTTTTACAGTGTAACAGGTATGTGCCATATTACATTTATGTAAATGTTTCTATTCATCTGCCATTCCTGCTAAAAGGTAATGTATTTGATAATGGAATGGCAGGCTGTATAGTAATATACATCACTGGCATGTTCCATATTGCATAGAAAAAAATATGGCTTGTCTTTTAATCAGCCACGGTTTAATCAGACATGATGGCCTTCTTCGAAACTAATAGCAAAAAATTCATAAATAGTAATATAAGGGCCTCCTCCCTCTTCCTTTAAAAAAAGTCCGGACGAGACACCAGTTTCTTTTTTTTACTAGCCCTAATATGACATATTATATAAACATAATATACGTATATTAAACATATAGTCACATAAAGTCACAAGAAAACATAATACCAATATAAATTAATAGAACAACGTTTAATTATAAATATAAAACAAGAAACTCGATCACACTGCAAATCTCCAACACAGAGAACGTCACCATACAAGTGTCTCCCCAAGTGTCCACCACCACTACTCTGGTCTCTGTGATAGTGTCCACCCATTTCACTAAACCAGTGAATCCTGGACGCTGCTCCTTCACTGTCCAGATCTTGAAGGCTTCCTCGTATGAAAGCGTTCTTAACTGTCGGCAGACAGCGCTTCTTGCGTCAACATGGTCCACATATGGGCGATAATTGCCAACTTCACTTGATCGTTCACAGTCATGAAGTCCTTCTGGCGCTTCAGCAGTAATGTCGATCTCCGGTGATATCTCGTGTTTTGCCAAGTCGTCCATCTTGGGCTTGGCGCAGTCCTTCCCAGTAACAAACACGTTCTTTCCTTACACATGCATGCAAACTTTCAGCAAAGGACGTGGCTTTTACTATTGTTTTCTGTCATTTCTTTCCAAGATCATCGCCCGCCGAAGGACATTTACTAATCATTTTAACTGATAACAAACTGAAAAATTGCGAGGAAGTGAGCTGCCACATTTTGCAGGTTTTATATATATATATAATATAATATAGTTGTAGCTGCCCTGCAGGCTGCCCAGCAGGATGCAAACTTTCACTGAGAGCAATTAAATCACTGGCTTATTGCCGGGCAATTATAGATTAAGGGGCGCGAAAACAATTCATGGGGTGGCGGGCAGCTATGATTCATGGGTTCACCGCTGCTTACACGACAGTGCGCCCTTAATGTGGCTGTAAAAGCGTTTTGCCAAATTGGCGAAGAGTTTCATCCATTGTGCAATTGGCAATCGGCAGCGATAGCCTAGCTAGTAAACAGAAAAGTTTACGCTTGTAAACAGAAATATTTACGCTTGTAAATGGGAGCATTTACACTTGTGAACGGAAGTATTTACGGTTGTAAACGGAACTGTTTACATTTGTTAATGAAATTTTTACGTCTGTAAACAGAATGTTTACCATTTGTAAACGGAATGGTTTACATTTGTAAACAGAATGGTTTATGTTTGTAAACGGAATGGTTTACACTAGTAAACGGAATGGTTTACACTAGTAAACGGAATGGTTTACACTAGTAAACGGAACAGTTTTCAAGTCCACCTTGGACTTTACTAGTCCACAAAATATTGTTTGCAAAACATCCATTTTAAAAACCATGTTATTGATGTGTGCCCTAATTTTGTGTTACTATAGACATATTTGGTTGCAGGTCAGACCATGTCTGAGTTTGGTTTTGTTAGACAAATCATAAGGTTTTAATGCATGCAACTGAAAGACAAAAACTTCACATATTTAGTATCTACAGTATTATCAGAAAATAATAACTCGATTAAACCAGTACAGATGCTTGGTTGGGCATTGTTTAAAACAACTCCAACGGAGGCGGGCAGTATGTGATAAACCACCGTACGTCAATAGTAGTGACAACAATAGCAACTCGCCAATTTGGCGAAGAGTTCAATTTTTTTTGCCAAATAGCATACCATTTCGCCTATGGCACAAATGGCAATTGGCAGCACTAGCCTAACTATGTTCAGAATACATTCACATCCAGTATGTTGTAGCTTACTAATGTGAACAACCTTATGCTTACAATTTAATATTTACTACTGAAATGTGTATGTGGGTCAAAGTTCTATAGTGATTCATAATTCTGTTAATAGACTTGTAACCTGTGGGTCGTTTTTTTCCCCTGTCACTTTAGTAGTCTGTTGACTTTTTGTTTTAGAATATAGTATTACTATTATTGACTGTTTTAGAATATAGTATTTTTGACTGTTTTAGACCTAAACAAAAACCCTGTTGAGGGGTTTTCTGCGGGTTTGATTGACGATGAAGATATCTACCGATGGGAAGTGTTGATCATTGGACCACCTGACACATACTAGTAAGTGTGGCACATGATACAGACACCTAAGGCATTCTTTTTACAAGTTAAATCAAGCCTTGTTGACAAAGGTACATACTAGAACAGTAAGAGACTAAGGGTTGTAATCAATCAGCTTTTCTCTGGATCGGTGTGTTGTACCAAAGCGACATATTTCAGTTTTGTGTTTCATTCTCCTTAATATTTACATTGTGACAGAATGTTGCATTCGATGAAATATTCAGTTTACATAAAGAAGCAACCAACTAAATAAAGTTGGTGCATAATGCCACATAGAGTATCTTCCACCATTTTGTATGACCTCTAACTGTGGTTTTTACCATCTTTCAAATACAAGTATAAGTGCTGGTTATTTAAAAAATCGAAGCACAATAACTTGACCCTAGCTCTGCCTGATGCATGCAGATATTTCATGCCATAAATGGAGTAACTGCACTCAGTCATCTTAATTGTCTCGGATTCATCTGTAATCATCCACACTTTTTTTGTAATTGTACTTCTACTCAAATCACAATTAAACATTCATTATGTTTGTACTGCTGTCCAGGTCCCAACTACAATGTTTAGTGCTGCTGTCCAGGTCCCAACTACAATGTTTAGTGCTGCTGTCCAGGTCCCAGCTACAATGTTTAGTGCTGCTGTCCAGGTCCCAGCTACAATGTTTAGTGCTGCTGTCCAGGTCCCAGCTACAATGTTTAGTGCTGCTGTCCAGGTCCCAGCTACAGTGTTTAGTGCTGCTGTCCAGGTCCCAGCTACAATGTTTAGTGCTGCTGTCCAGGTCCCAGCTACAGTGTTTAGTGCTGCTGTCCAGATCCCAACTACAATGTTTAGTGCTGCTGTCCAGGTCCCAACTACAATGTTTAGTGCTGCTGTCCAGGTCCCAACTACAATGTTTAGTGCTGCTGTCCAGATCCCAGCTACAATGTTTAGTGCTGCTGTCCAGGTCCCAACTACAATGTTTAGTGCTGCTGTCCAGGTCCCAGCTACAATGTTTAGTGCTGCTGTCCAGGTCCCAACTACAATGTTTAGTGCTGCTGTCCAGGTCCCAGCTACAATGTTTAGTGCTGCTGTTCAGGTCCCAACTACAATCAGGGTTAGAATTTAGCCTAAAATTAGTGGGGGCCAGCAGAGCCCCTACTTTCCAAAATCTAGGAGCCCTTCAGCAAAATTGGGGGCCAAGAAATAGTTGCATGAAAAAGCCATAATGTAAGTTTGTTCAACAAAATTGTTTATTTTGTACACAAATCATGTGCGGCGAATGTGGCTTTGCGGCAGCCTGATTAATAATTATTATACACGTAAAAGCAGATCTGTAGCTAAAGTCAAGATCAAGACCTTACATTCCTTGCATATCACACGTCTTCATAAATGATGTGTATGGCTGCCTGTTCTTCACAAGAGCATGCGCTGTCACAAACAACTTCTTCAGACGTGTAGCATTTGTAGCATCAATGCTTTGCAATGCTTGTTCTGCTTTAGATGTCCCTAGGCATATAGAAAAAATCAGCAATATATTTAGTTGCAAGCTTATTAAAATTACGTTTTTGAAATAATTTTAGTCAAAGCATCCCTGAACTGAATTATATATATATATATATATATATATATATATATATATAAATCTGGGAGCCAGTCGGGCTCCAAGAGTTGGAATTTTTTGGGACCCGACAGTAAATCTAGGGGCCAGCGGGGCCCCGCTAAATTTGAACCCTGACAATGTTTAGTGCTGCTGTCCAGGTCCCAACTACAATGCAAGCAGGATTTCCTCTTCATTTCCGCTTCATTATGTATCTAATGCATGTGCAGTTACTGTATTTTAATATTGTATTTGATTTTTTTATATAACATTGTTGACACTAATAATATGACTGTTTTTTATTTAATTTTGTCAATTATGTTCAGTGTAATCATGATTGTAGTCATGATTACATGCAGAAGTAAGAAATCTCATACATTTTGATATTCACTATGACATGCTGCTGGTTATACTGCAATATATCTCGGCATTATAGTTTATACGTGTAGTAAGCCATGATTTTTTAGTTTATTCTTCTTTTCCCCAAGAAGAACTGGAAAAAGCAACTTTGAAGCAGGCCAGAAGGACACATCAGATATCTCTGATGGCTAAATTCTTTGTTGTTTTCTGTCATAATGTTGCTAGTACTTGCGACAATTCAGTGGCTTTGTGATTGCAGTGAAGGTGGCTTCTTCAAGGCGCATCTCACTTTTCCACAAGACTATCCCCAGAAACCACCCAAAATGAAGTTTATCACAGAAATATGGCATCCAAACAGTGAGTATACGGAATCATTTGCAGCCGAGTGTTGTGGCGGAGTCAATGTGGCACAACGTTGTACAATTCACCTGTAACTAAGCAGTATTAGAACAGCTGAAAACAGAAACCAGGGACCTGTACTATTTTGAAATGATCATCATTATGGATTGGTATCTCTATGAACTGTTCCCGAAGTAAAAAATAATTTGTCTAGTTTTTTATATTTAGTTTTAGATAGTTGTCTTTTCATCAGTTTTATAAACATTGAATCGAGAAACATTTACCGTTTTTGTAGCAACGCATCTGGTTGGTTCATATGGCAAGTGGAACAAAGTATAAATCCACGTTCCACCAGGGGGTGATAAAAATATAACTACTGTTTAAATAGCACGTGTTAATCAGTAATCAATATTCTTCTGCTACATTTAAGTAAATTAAAGTAGTGCTTTATTTAGACCCACAACGAAGCAATAACGTAAATTACCATCATATACATACACAGATACATACATACATACATACATACAATACCATGATAACATCATTAAATAATAAGACATATTTATGTGTATATTTATATGTAATATAAAGTAGAGCTATTTGAAATAAGACAAAAGATATTAATTATACGTCGGGGAGACTCCTAAGACCAAGCTTGGTCGCTATCGATTATTACATTTTAAATAAAAACTAATCTGTTACTTTAATATTAATTAAGGAGTATTTATAAAGCAGATTTATGGACAGTAAATTACAATTAAAAATCCATGTCATTCCTGTTTACGTCAGGCAAGTAGTACATTTACTGATTTATGTTTCTTAAGAGTAGTCATCTCAGTCTTACACAAACACAGTGGATGGTCCTTGTGATTAATAACCCCCTTGGTTTTATTACCATAAATTACTCATTCACAGTTATGCCAGGCAGTCATTTTTTATGACCATTGCGTTAAGAAACTATATTATATTCCTTGTTTGTTGACTAGTTTGTTTTTAAGAAGGCAGAAGAAGTGATGTAAATGACTGACTAAAATACCTTGAAAATGAAAAAATCTTATGACATTCGAAACCAAGCATTATAATAAACATAATTTATAGATAACATAATTTATATTCAAAGCAGAGTACCATACATGGCAGAATGTGCAGTTTCATGAATATTACACATGAAATAATATTGACTATGACTTTATTGTGTAAGTTTATAGTTTACAGCATTTACATATATGCACAATTTATCAAAACTTATTATTAGCAAAAGTACTGTTCACAAGTGACTGTCACAATAACAATGTTTAAAAAAATTCACAAAAATATCCATATATATACCTTGGTACTTGGTGCTGCCAGTCAGTATCTTGATAGCTTCTGACGATCCAACTCTCAATGTATTACTGGCAGTTACAGTAACATCTAGCAATACCTTGCCTTTGTGTTGCATAATGTTGCGAAAAATTTTACATGATAACTACAAAGGGTAATTCGGTTGTTCATAAAAGGGGTAATACCGAGGTGAATTTTTGAAAAAAATTATACTGACGATCCAACTGTAGGGTCGTAGATCAACCCTGAAAGTTTGGCGCCAGAGATGCAAAGCATCTAGAAGTAGCGTAATATACAAACATACATTTGCTTCGTTATAATGAGACGGCCACCTCATTGTGATATTATGCTATGTTTGGGTGTTGTAGTTGACAGTAAGTCAGGTGATGTGTGTATATCAATACTTCATGACCCTGGGGAGGACAAGTTTGGCTATGAGCGCCCTGAGGAGCGTTGGTTACCAATACACACGGTAGAGACCATCCTAGTTAGTGTCATTTCTATGTTAGCCGATCCAAATGACGAGTCGCCTGCAAACCTCGATGCTGCAGTAAGTATAGACATAATTCACAACACATGATACCTATAGGCTTTGTGGGATGTGTTTGCGACATCATTGCGATATGTTTGTGACGTCATTACCATTATATTTGTGACATCATTACGATATGTTTGTGATGTCATTACCATTATATTTGTGACGTCATTGCAATGTTTGTGACGTCATTGTGAGATGTTTATGATGTCACCGCAACGCCTGAAATGGGTAGATTTCGAAATTGGCCAAGCAAATTTTTTATTATGATTTCCGAAAGCAGTTATTTTAGTTAGGTAAATGCTTATGTAGTCAGTTTTATAATCAGCTGTTGGCAAGGAATGAAACCGCAGTTGTGGGATGTCAAAAAATATAGCGCTATTGTGCATGCTTCATGAATATCATCTATTGCTGTTAGTCTTCACAGTACAGGCATTTATGTGAGGTGTTTGAAGGTGACTATGGAAAACGAACTTTTCCCATGATAGAATCTTTCAGTAGAGATAACCTTTTTAATTTTTAAATGTAAAACCATGGCACTCTTTATATATGTTTTAAAGGGACAAGTATGTTGAGAAATTGCTGGAAAAAAATTGCAGTTATGTTGTATTTGCAACATAAACTCATTTTGATGAATAAAAGATACTTTTGATGATGCATCGTATTTTAATCAGCATATGTGTAAAATACATTGCCATTTTTCTCAAATATACATTTTCCATGTTAATTACTGGATTATCTCACAGAACACCACCTAAGTATGTTGCAGGTTGCTGGAGAGTGTTTAAGATTTGGGGAAATTTGTCAGATAATAGGTAATGAACCCAAATCATGATCAACATTTTGACCAGTTAATGTAGAAAAAAATATTTGTATAGTAAAAAAAAAATTGCCAGTTGTGCAGGATCAGGTGTACAAGTTGCAAAACCAATTTTCCATTAATTCTAGCAACCCAGAAATACCCGGGTACAAAAACATCTTAAAAATCCAAGATGGCCACCATTTACATGGCGATCACATTTTGTTTTTTATTTATTAACATTCCCTGGGAATTTCGCTCTTTAAGTTCAAAAAATCCAAATTCCAGGTAGAATGCAGTTGTCAGATATTGACCATCAATGAGTATGAACTGTATGACAGCATAACCTTCATGGCATTGACATGACATGTCAGTGGATATGCATTGCCAGGCACGTGCTTCCACATCAATATGGCAAAGATTCTGTTTCATCTCAGTGTTAAGAAATCCAACCCACTTCCAGAAATCGAATTGTCTAATTCTCATTTTCATGTACCCTACACTCGAGACCCTCAGTTGTGCAGGCAACAAATAAGGCGTTCTTGAGAATTAAAGCTAATCACTGAACACTGCCCATATATCAAGAAGTAGCCACGCAGTGCCGAGGGAAAATGTTGATGTTGATGAACCGTCACCAGCTGTCCAGGAAGTGGGAGAAGTGATGGTCAAGGTGAAGAACCTTGACACTCGGCTGGTGGGTCCACCCTACCTAGACCTATCTGTGGAAACTGGAACTGGCTGACAGCACAACTGGTGAAGCATTGGCCACAAAGTATTATAGCTAGCTATCCAGGAAGAATGTGGAATTGTGGTGGCAAAGATGCACCGGCAGGGATACTCCATTCGTGGAGTCCAGCGCCATCTGTACTCACTGCAAAGGACACTTTCAGCAGGACAGACAAACGGCTATTAGTAGTGCAAGATTGCTATGTGGCCCAGTGCTTCAGAATTAAAACTAAGTCCTTATATACATATATGATATACTGAAGGTTCACATCCACCTTTTACCAGGGATTAGGGTCAAGTAGGGGCCACGGTTTTTCTTATTGGCCAGAGGGGCATTATTTTTCGTGTTTGATTTGTGACTTCAAAATGCACTAGGTTGCAAATTATTAGTTTTGCTTAAACCAAATAGACCCCTCTTAACTTTGTGCTTCCACATGTATTTATACCTAGCTACACCCGATTGCAGAAAGAATGGCGGGAAGACAAGACTGAATTTAAGAAAAAGGTAGCCCGCTGTGTTAGAAAAAGTCAGGAGACGGCATGGGACTGAATGACCTTGTGTGACACTCACTGTCTTCATAATGTGGTGAGTATATATCGTAATATATGTAGTGCTGTCACAGTTGGGGGTATAGATAGGCACTTTGGGCTAGACCTGGAACCGTCATAACACTAGTTAGTTATCAGTAATAAAATTACACATTCCTTGTATTCTACTCAACAATAAAATACAGGCTGCTGAAATCAATTTAAGAAATTTTGTAATGTCTTCTTTTCCATTTTCGTGCACCACGTTCAAATTAACGGGTATGATTTTGGGCGGTTACCCTTGTTCACATAGTCGGACGTTACAGACAGGTTGCATATAGATGCTTCGTTCTTTTACAGAAGTGCTCAAGTATAGCCACTTAGTCATTGGTTAAAATTTTAGTAAGTTCTGAGGCATCAACTTTTTTACCATTGATTTCGCATGGAATGACCCATCTACAAGCACGGCTGGGTCCAGTTACACAAAATCAAATCAGTAAATTACTTTTTGTATCGTTTACAATTACACCATTTTGATTATGAATACAATTACAGATATTATATGAAAGATCAACTGCTTATTCCAAATTTTATATATGATTTATATAAATTTTTAAACATCACTTTTTTCAGGTAAATTTTAGATACTAAAAACATTATGCCGTAATTATAATTTATTTAATTCATGTAATTGCAACAATTACATAAATTATGACTAGTAATAGACATAATTGCTCTGAAGACTCTGGTGCATAATATAACACTAACGTATACTGGTTGGTGTGGTTTTTGCCTTGCATAATATAATATGCTGTTTTCACAAAAATCTGAAGACACTTGCGCATGGGATTAATATTCAAAATATCTCAGTTCTCTCATCTATCGAGTACAAACAAGTTGTTAGAAAAGTAGGTTTGAGTGAACTACTCACCAATATCGAACGACAGAAAGATTAGTTTCTCAAAGCGAGGCTAGTGCCGGAATTTGCTTTAAAAAAGAGTGAGAAAGCCTCACTGTACATAAATATGCAACAGATTAAATGTATAAAAATCACGGGGCCGTTCGATTACTTTCCTATAGTGATTATGACAAACAGTTGCATACATTTTCGTCCAATAAAGTGAAATGTGGCGTATTCACAAAATGCACCGATGTGTCGTACTAATAATGCCACCTAACAATTAATATAAAACTGTCTCAAAAACCTGTTTATGCATAATTTTTTTTCATAAAAAGTTATACTCCCAGTGACCAATATGATTTTATATTAGACAAATGACGTAGGTATCTGATGTGAGATCCAGCAAGATCACAAAAAGAGGCAAAATCTGGCGTGATGCGAAAACTACACCGGTGACTTTAAAGGTGAAATTGCGTGATATTGTTGACGGAAGTACAACACGTAATTCATGCAAATGTATGCTAGTGCATGCTCAATCGCGTTCGAAATTATTGACAAGTCAGATCAGCTGATTTTTGCATTCCCATGCTAACGTGATTTCTGTTTAATGTCAGTAAACGTTATCGTTGGTACGATATAGTCTTTGCTGAAACAGCCATTCTTTCCAACTCTCTAACTTGAAGTATGAGCTGTACTTCCGTAAACAATCAATCCCATGATGCATTGCAGTTATACACGCCCATTGTCTAACGATCAAAAACATGACATTCCGAGTAACGACTATTGGATCCAGCCCCGTCTGCAAATATAATTATATTCAGTTGTGTTGTGTGTTGTCTGTTGCAGGCTCCTACTGGTTTAGGTAATCTGATGGAATGTGGCAGTGATGGCCAGAAGTATTGTCGTCTTTTCAATGCACATATCATTGTTACATCATCAGGGGCACTGTTCTTTCTACACTGACATCTGGTGGAATTGTATGAACTAGTCGTTACCGTGGAGCAACACATACACTGGAATCGGCAGCAGCACTATACAAAAGAATTACTGGAATGCATGCACTGTGCTAATGTTAAAGACGTGTAATAGAATGGTAGACGTACGTGTATGTCTGTATATAACATAAATAAATATATATATATATATATACACGTGTGTGTGTGTGAGTGTGTGTTATGTATGTGTGTATTATGTGAAGATGTATGTATGGAAGAAATATTTTCTAAAAATTGGTAATAAAGCTGCCAACCTTTACATGTACTTCAATGAATGCCACTCACAACAATGCTGTTACAAATTCTTGCATCAACAACTTGCAGTATTTTCTTGTTTATTAGCAGAACACATTCATGAATTGCACCATGGCTGGATTGACACTACACTGTTAAGTTTCATATATCATCTCTGTGCTATTACCGTAATTATCTTGGAGTGGAATTATGATGTTGCTTGGAACTCGTACGCAGAACATTTACTAAGATGAATGTGGTGACAGTTATGGTCTGTAGTCTGTAGTACATGTACCAGAGGTTAGTAGCTGTAAATAATTGCATTTAAAAACAGAAACATGTTTATTTGCATTGCTATATTTCAATTTACTTTTTCCAAAACATTTAGCATCATTACCTCAAAAGATTACTCTGTTAAAATGAAATGTCCCATTATTAAAAATGTCAAGTGGATCGGTGGCAGTACCTTCAGTCTGTGCCATTTAATTACATCCTAGTTGTAGAATTAATTTATTTTGTTGTTCTTTTGATTAAAATTGCCAGAAATGATTTTATCTAACAGGTCAACATTTGACTATTTGTTCAAACATGATGGCAATAATAATAATATTAAATGCATATAAAAAATTACAGAACACTGAAAAGTGCTTGGAAGCGTGATATTCTGTTTTACAAATCCATACAAATCTTTTGTATCTGTAAACTTGTTGGCTTGTTTGGAGGCAAAATAAAGGTTCTCGCCAAACTGGGTTGTTTTAAAAGTGTGCCATCAAATCAAGGTACATTATAAAAATGTGTATGCCATAAGCCTGAATGAAAGTTTGCAGTTTGCAATCACTTATATACTTTTGTGGTTCTCAAGACCACCACTCAACTTTATCGAGACATTCTGCTCAAAAGCATAATTTTTATCAATTTAAAGTTGAGCGTTTTGTTGGATGATCCAGGAATTTGTCACAGAACTGCACGCAGTTTATCTCTATTCAAAGTGGTTAATATAATTGGCTTCGTGATTTTTCTACATTTATAATTGTATTTCAACAGTCCAAGCGTGTTTACTTCCAATGTTACGATCTTGTAAAAAAGTTAAGTGGAAGACCACACTCCACTTGTTTTTTAACTACATTTCATACACAAACGATACAATTTTGAATAAAGTTACAGAAACAGGATTTATACAAAAGGAACAGATTTTATTATTGCCATAAAGGGGGGTGTTTCCACACAGTCGTAGTTCTGCAAGGTTGCCCTCCTACGTAACAAACGAAGTTATGACTTGTACTGGAAGATCACACAGGCGATCGTTTGCAGGAAGAACAATCACAACGTTGAAGACGGCCTAGCAAGAAATTAACAAAAACTCTAGCAAGAGGTGAACAAGAAATCTAGCAAGATATGGACAATTGACTCGCACAGTGAACCGCCTTAACAAAATCTCCTCAGACTACGGGATGGAAACTAATGCAGAAAAACAGCTCATAATTAACAATCGGAATGACAAACATGCACAGAGCCAGAGATCCATGGCATCGGTGGGAAAGAGCAAGAAACTCGCCTCTTTCAAATATTTCAGTGCAACACTCTTGGACGAATTGTTAAAACCAGAAGGCCTTTAAAGAGCCGCGCAAACATCAGTTGCACTCGCAAGACTGAAACCATTAGGCCAAGGTAACAAACAACGAAGTGTATATTCCATCTAAAGTCGGTACAATAACTGGCATTATTGCGCCGACAGTTTCGCGAGGTAATGCGCATGCCGTCGTATGGCGCCACTCGCCACATGACGCCGTCGACAGACAAGAAATGTCAAGATATGCTTGAAAAAGTAAATGTACCCAATACCCGCAAGATTGCTCCACTACCATCGGCGACGTCGTAGTTGTACTGCCCGTAGGAATCTGTTTCCATTTCGTAAAGAAAGATACATTCTGTACTATTAAAATAATAATATTTGAATGAAATATATCAACCCCAGTATCTCGACAGACAAGAAATTTCAAGATAACCGTTCATGTATGCTTAAAAACAGACGGCGCCGGCTCAGCGTGTATTTGGCTGAACCGTCAATACAATAAGTATACATCAATAATACTATTTTAATGAAATACATTATCCCCAGTAAAGACACGGCCGATTTAGGGCGTACGTCAGGCTCCGACCGACTGTCGGTGTCATAACAGTTCTTTAGAGAACGCGTTAGTTAACCGACTGTCGGCGCACTAGTAGTACGTTATTTAACCGACAGTCGGTGTAATAGTAGTGCGTTATTTAACCGACTGTCGGTGCACTAACCAAACTGGCATCACTATTCTATTACCAACTAAGACTCCTCATTCTTGCTTCGCAATGCGCTCGACATGTAAAATAGAATAGGTGTTTTCTCCGTGTACAAAGGAAGGCAGACTTACAAATACAACTTATTTCCAAGAGCAATTAAATGACATCCATGTTGCAGTTGCAAAAGAAAATTTCGTTAACTGGCAGAGTCCGTAAATCAGGATTTAACGCCAGTGTGTTATATACACTTGTGCTGTACTATATGTGAAGGTGTGAGTAAAAGTATCCATGTACAAAGTGCTGGTAACACCTCCCCTGAAAACCTCGGTGGTTGGAGTTACCAGCACGTTCACGGGAGGGGTATTCCACAGGAGGGCGTTCATTGGGGCAAGATAGTGATTGCCATTGATGTCAATCTGCTGGTTAATTGTTCCTTGCACAAATTCAGACTGATCTCTGAATTGACGACGATTCACAATTGAAGTGTCTTGCTAAACTTTGTTTTATGAACTATTTACTTACATAAGAATTTTTTCCTTAGATCATAATGTTAAACTCGCTAACATTTACTTATTATTATTTTCCCTCTATGTTCAGCTCAAAATCGTTACAATTATAACATTCTTGACGTAGGGCCTACTGCTTTTTTTAAAATGCGTCCATTTAAAATTGGGTGCGCTACAAGTCCTCACGCATAACCGGAAATGTTTGGATACGGCGAACGCTAAAATGTGCAGACTGTGTTATTTAGTTATATTTCGTTAAAAATTTATGTATGACGAAAATCAAAACGCAAGCATACAGCGAAGATAATCGTGCATATAGACATTGTCGTCCAGCTGACTTGGAAAACTAACTGCTCGCGGTCTCGTCATATCCACTGTGCCTGTGATGTTGATTCGTAGCGTTCGGACTCGTCTCGGGGGTAGTACTCTCGTCTAGTACGGTAAACGTGATTTCACATAAAACATATACACTTTGTAGTAATTATATCTGGAATGAGGGAATTGTAAAGCCATCTTAAACAACATGGCACATGCAGAGCGTAGACCCGAACCTAGCCTAGGCTAGGCCATGCCATGCCCATGATGCGGTCTGCAATGTCAATGACAATGACAATGGCAACGGCAATGGCAATACCAATTGCAATGGTCCTCCGATGGCGATCCCAATGACAATGCCAATCGCAATGGCTCCATCCAACTTCCAAGGTCAAACCCAATGTTTTTAGCAAACTGTTACACTAGTTATAGTGTAGGGGCATGTAACCATGTTCCGTCTCAAATCAACCAAAATAAGAAAACTTTGTTGCATTCATATTTTTTAATTCAACCAGAAAAACAATATACAGGTTAATATAGCCACACATCTCAAACCATATGGCTGTAACTTGAATAGTTTCTGAGCTATGACCATTTCAAATTTGGCAGATTCTGTAGGTTTTGCCACTTTTGGGAAATCACAAAGATTTCTTGTTCTACTTAAAATACCAATAACTAAAAAACTATTTGTGCTAGAACTCTAAGATTTGGCCTGCTTATTCTCCATTATATGTAGATTGTAACAGACATACTATAGTTTCAAATCTGTATATTAGTTCTCCCACTATCTGCCATTGAAGTTGTGTGTTTTTTATGTGCGAAATTGAGCCAGTGAGTGATTTTAGACCCATATTTCAACAATAAAATATGTTAGAACCAGACCTGGGGCCGAGTACCTTTTCATGAGTAAAGTACAAGTACACCTTGTATGATATTATAGTAACTCTGTATAGTAATAATAATTATTTTTTAAATAAACATTGTGAATGAATTTATATAATTCAGGAATAGTTGACTATGCAATGGCAGTTGATCAGACTTTTTATGAGGAAAACTAAAAAACCTATTTTACTCACTGTACCATGTGTCATAAAGTGCCATTGTTGGATTAGGTGTGTATTGGTGGGGCCTGCTGCGCATTGCTAAGTTTATGTAGCAAGAGAAAACAAAACAAATATGGTTGGTAAACTGGCAATGCCCTTTAATAACATTATAGCAAAACAGTGATATGCATGACAATGGGCACTGCCGACGACCTAACTAGATGGGGATTGCCAAAAATTAACTAGCTAAGCGTAATAAATGTGGGGCCCAGAAACCACCGGTGCCATTGAATATGTATGAATCAATGAACAATGTTAGGCATGTTGTGGCTGGCAGTGACAACAAGTCCACAACTAATGTTTGCTGAGAGGGTGGATTAGCACCTGCCAATGTCCAGGGCTCAATACCCCCTTTGTACTTTAACCACACTACAAATTGGTACCAGACAATACTGGTGCAGGCTGTCTGACTTGAGTCACCAAACTTCTTCAGAAGAAGACTCGGTTAGCAGTACTTGGCACTGTCACTTGTGAGAGCAACAAAGGCATTTTATGGCTAACTGATGAATGTCCCTTTCATTATGGGCTTACTGGACTTCCTGGATTAAATAAACAAACACAATGATTATGGCCTGAACTAACTAATACAATTATGGATATGAACTATGGATTCGTGAAAACTCATCAATACCAATAAAAATGAAACCGCATCTACTAAATGTAGCAATAATAATGATTAAAAATCAGGACCTATTACATTGCAATTAATATCATGGTTACTGCAATAGAATTGACATAATAAAAGTGTTTTTAATGATCATGTATTACATAACTCAACTGAAATGCATGCAAGAACATAAAAAAATTTGTTAATTTGATTCATATGCAGGTAATACAATTTGGTACCGTACTTTTTGAAATTATTGTTGTAGTTGTTAATGATTTGATAAAATAAGTAGTAAAATCATTTTTACAATATCGTATTGAAAAGTACTCAGATGTACTCGTAATGTACTCATAAAATTTCAGTACATTGAACATGTGTACGAGTACTTGACCATAATTTCTACAAGTACGAGTATTTCAAAAATGTACTTGAGTACTGAGTACTTTGGCCCCAGGTCTGGTTAGAACACAAATGAATCTTATTTTATCAATAGTACACCTACATAATAAATTATTATATTATGTAGGTATATGATAATTTTGAAGTTTCTCTTTTGATTAGTGTATTCATGAGATATTGATCTCCTAAGTTTGGAATACTTTTTTAAACAGATGTATTGTGTTTTTTTCTAATCAATAGATCATAGCACAATAACAAATCCTACAGCTGATTTTACTACCTATTCCATCTCTAGTAAGAAAATTATGTAAATATCGTTGTCAAATGCAGAAAAACATTCTAAATACATAAATTATACGTATCAGGGACACTACATATGAAATTCAACCAATGGTAAAAAAATTAATGTCTCAGAATTTACTTACATTTTAACCAATGACTAAGTGGCTATACTTGAACACTTGAGGAAATTGTCTCTGTAATGTCCTAGTATAATGTGAACAAGGGGTAACTAAGTGTCCCGAATCGTAAACATTATTTTACATGTTTTTATGTGCCTCTAACTGGAAAACTTTTCAAGCTGTATCTTAAATTTGTTGAAAATATAGATATATTAGTACATATTAGGAATGCAAAATTCTACAATGAGAGGGGAAGGACAATGGGTATACTGGGTGCAGAAAAATGTATAAAAAACGGAAATTATTTCAGCAGTATTTCATTGTTGTGTTACAGTACAACATCCAAATTGCAGCCCTCTGTTGTCATGGATACTGGCAATAATATTTTAGTTTAGTAGATATCTACTTACTATATTTTCAGAATAATTAAATCTTAAACTTTTATTTTTTATTTTATGACTTTCAAGTCCTATGACCACCATTTTGTTTAAACCATTCATAGTCCTTTATTCGGTAAACAACATATTCTAATTTCAGGATGGTGTTCTGTCTCATTTAGTTTATATTGAAGCTGAAAATCGCTGTTCTGTCTAATGGCGTTTTCTCCAAAATTTCTCCCAAATTGGCAAAAAATATCCAAAATAAATTTGACAGAACACCATCCTGAAATTTAAATATATTGTTTATCTGATAAAAGACTGTGTACCGTGGGCTCAGTTTCGCACATAAAAACACACAATTTAATGGCAGATTGTGGGAGAACTAATATGCACATTGTTATGTAGTGCATGTCATACTTTGAATTAACTCGAGATGGATGATACATAGAGATATATTAAACTTGGAGGTTGTAGTGATAGAATATATACAGCACAGACTTGTTTTTGTTTGCGAAAAATGGAGATGTTATGTAGTGTAGTGTGTATGTCACAACACTGGTTGCTAGGAGACAGTGCCCTTAAGAGACTACAACCCCAGTAGACACTATATAGGTTGGCTGTAGCCAGATTAATGATGTGTCATGGAGGGGCACTGGACTCTCTGCCTTATAGGCTGCTGTACTGTAGGGGTAAGACCACTGTTGACCTTCCTGTTTATTGTTTCACATGAATGTAGGGCGTATTAAATTGCGATACGTGAATTTAAACAATTCATATGGTGTGACATAAGTGCAATTGTGCAGGCATATTCACAGGTTTCTTTGTAGAAGCTCTTGGCTGTGAAATGGTGCATTTTTTGAGAGTTTAACAGGCGGAGGGATTTATGGGAATTTTTCTGCTATGGGCCACATTGTCAAAATTTATGGGCATCGCACATCGGGGCATTTTAAAAGAGCTGGAGGTGATTTTGACCAAATTTGGTCAGCATGTTAATGAGATGATGGCAGTTGCTGTGAAAATTTTAAAGAATTTTGGATGATCACGTTTTCTTATAATCAGACAAAACAGTAACATGGCCACCAATGCAATTCTCAACAGTGGTCTGACTCCAAATAGACAGTAGTCGTGGTCAAAAACACGGTTATAAAACAGTAATTTGGATGAAATTATTAGTTTGTTATAAAAAATGTCTTATAATTGTTATAATTTGCAATTCTGATAATATAATTAGGGTTCATATTTTTTTAATAAATAAATAAAAATGGTTGCTAACCTGTCCCATGTTGTGTGTGCTTGACATAGAAAACTGTCGGTGTCAGACTGGATAATATTATATTATTATATATATATATGTTATTGATTCCATTTAGTCAGCAAGATCATTACTGGTTAAACACCGCTACTATTTAAACTGTTTAACAGTCTCCCTTAAGAGGTGTGCTATAACCGATCTACTAAATATAAAGAATATCAAAGAAATGTACATTTTAGTTTTGTATTATAACGTTTGATATGCACGAGCTGATATTTTGCGCAATTTGATGTTTAATATATTTCATTGTTAATAAATACAATTTGTTTATTTTTTATATGCTAGAATAGCATTATAGAGCTTGTGGTCAGCTAAAAATCTACAATAAGCAATTTTTAATATCAACAATAACTGTTGCATTTCCAAAATGTCTGTTCACCACATATCAATACCAATTTCATGTTGTATGTAGTACTTTGTAAGTGCTTGGGCACAAAAAATGAAGATATGCAACCCCAACCGTAGCTAACCCCATCTCTAGCTAACCATATCCCTGGCTAACCCCATCTCTAGCTAACCCCATCCCTATAGCTAACCCTAACCCTGAAGTGGTTTACATAAGATATAATCATTCCCATAGGCACAGGTTGATAGGAAAAGTGAACAGTTTGCTTGGAAAAGCAGACAGCAGTAGCAATCACGAACATCATGGTACAGATCGGATGGCAAAATGGAAAGTTGGCGAGAATTAGGGGGTATGACACCAGTATGTGACGGAACAGGTAGCCATTTTGCACTAGAACGGTCATTGGTGATATTTGTGTTGTGGTCCAGTGCGTTAGCAACATTGTGTAACAAATTTGGACAGAATAGTTGTATTTTGGTTGTGTCACACCCACTGGAAGCACTGCGTAGATCAGCATTTTCAAATCTGGCCGCAACTGGCATTTGGTCATGTGATACCCTTTTATGGTAGTGTATCGAAATCAAGCCATTCGCCTTGTATCTTATCAACTAGAAGTATGAAAGCAGTCACGTAAATTATAAAATTTTACAAACATGACACATGACACATTGGAATTTACCCTAAATCCTGTTAAATGTGGAAAATTGTCAATTTTCTTACAAAGTCATGCCATGTTTGGTTTAAAGTCAAGCAATTATATGAATACTAACTTCAAAATAAACTCATTAGTATAATTAAAGGGACAGTAAGCAGGCTTTATTGGTTCGCAGTGCTATGTAAATCTAGTGTACACGATCTATGATTTATCAAGTGTCAAAATCGACCTATAATTAAATTATGTGACTGGTTTTCAGCTAATAATACTGGCGAGGCATTGTTTAGACTTGGCTGTCAAATAAATAATAATGACTTTACAAGAGGGAGTGTTCCATAATGTGTCTACATATACATTATGCTGCAACTTGATATAAAATTTGACACTTTCTCAAACAAAAAAATTCCCTATTTGGGGTAACACCACTGTTGACTTACCTGCTTATTGTTTCACACGAATGTAGGGTGTATTAAATTGTGATATGTGAATTTAAAGAATTCATATGATGTGACATAAGTACAATTGTGCAGGCATATTCACAGGTTTGTTTGTAGGAGCTATAGGCTGTAAAATGGTGCATTTTTTAGAGTTTAACAGGCGGAGGGATTTATGGGAATTTTTCTGCTATGGGCCACGTGGGCGCATGAATACATGGCTATTTTTGTCAGAATTGATGGGCATCGCACGTCGGGGAGTTTTAAAAGAACTGGAGGTGATTTTGACAAAATTTGGTCAGCATGTTAATGAGATGATGGCAGTTGCTGTGAAAAATGTTTAGAATTTTTGATGGTCACGTTTTCTTATAATCAGACAAATCGTTAACATGGCCACCAACGCAATTCTCAACAGTGTGACTCCTGTAGTGATTTAACAAGATTTAACAAGATTGCCATCTCAAACAACAAGTTCCAGATGGCAAGTGGACAAGGAAGCCATTGGCTTATCGAGAGTCCAACAATTTTCTCATCTATGTGTAGCCCACCCTTATCAGATATCTGTCAATTCTATTTTTAAACATATTCACACTACTAGCATTAACACAATCATTTGGCAGTTTGTTCCATTCATTTATCACCCTCTGTGAGAATGAGTACTTTCTCATGTCCAACCTACACTGCTCCTTAACTAATGCTGCTTTGTGTCCTCTGGTTCTACTGCCTTCTTTAGTGAATAGCTAGTCACCGAAATAAAGTAGCTGTGTGACCTAGTAGTAGTACAACTGTGTTTGGAGTACAGTGTTGCCTTCATTGTGACTCCGTAGCAAGGGACTACATGACACGTGGAACTATAGTATGTATGTTACTATCTACATATAATGGAGAATAAGCAGGTAAAATCTCAGAGTTCTAACACAAATAGTTTTTGAGTTAGTTATTGGAATTTTAAGTAGAACAAGAAATGTACATGATTTCCCAAAAGTGGCAACAATGACAGAACCAGCCAAATTTGAAGCTCACCTGTAAATCTCACAGGTTTTTTTATTTAACGTAATAATGTCTTATGGGCATAACAGACATTCACTACAATCTTGTGCTGTTTTTTTTTTTAGATATTACTGCATATGGCCTGCGTTTGCCAAACGGCGCACAAATGGTACATCAGCAGCACAAAACACATTCAACCATCGAGTGAACCGCAGACATTTAAGTTTTGTACAGTTAGCTGTGCTAAAGTTTTGCGAGATCTAAATAATGTATAAAGTTGCCCAACGTTGTGCATTTTTTTGTTTACGATGATGTAGTGCATGATACCTAAAACCTAAACTAAAACTTAAAGACGTTTACATTGAAACAATATACGTTATCTATGTCAGTCTTGGGGTCAATTACATTATATCAGTTCCAATTACATACCAATTATACATAAATAAATACAAATTCCAATTACAAAATACAACTTCCAGTGATAATTTTCACATCCGAATAACAGTATGTGAACAGAGCAACCATGCAAAAACCCAACACCAAAAATAATATCTATTTTTAGAATGGCAAACAAATATGATATGTATACAACACATTGGGCGTATTTTATAAAGGTTAGTGCTAATGTCTCTGTCAATGACATGTGCTTGGGTGTTACAGACATGCAAGGAGAAATTTGGTGGCAACGTGTCCAATTTCATTGTTAGATCATAATCTTAGAGTGTAACAGCACCATTGGATTTTGTGATGAGGGCAGACGAAAGTATGCAAGTTCAATGTGACTCTTCGAGTGATTATCGGAGATAGTTACCTATTCCGATAATATCACGATAACTGTATAACTGTGACTATTGCAATACCATTGCGATAGTTATGTGACTATCGCAATAGTATTGCGATAGTATCATGGAATAGCCAGGTAAACAGTCCCAAACTATAACTGATGGGTAACACTATCACTTAGCCTTGGAGGTAGTTGTTTAAACATGTTGAATCTATGAACGACGTGCTCTAATCGACGATTGTTGATATTTGGTCAATTAATAAATAAAAATATCCAATATAGTTTAAAAAACATATTTATTTCTGTTATTACAGTGACACAAGTAGCCCTGCTGAATTGTCTTGCAACTATCATTACTATCAATAGTTCAGTGTACTACTGACGATAACTATTGATAGTTCAATTTACTATAGATAATATTGCATCTGTCAGTTCAGCGTGAACACTGACCTCCAGTGATCAACAGCTACGGAATTGCGCAAAATTGGGACACACATATATCCCAGTTTGTTGCTCCTTTTGAGCAAGTTTGACAAACCATCGGATGTAGATAATCATATGGGTTCATTTTCAGTCTGACGGATTTTTTATATTAATCTTACAGTTGTACACCACTTAGGGTTGGCACCTATGAAATGTCCATGGCAAACTGAGTCAATATGCATAGTTTTTAAAATGGTACTGATGAAGTGTTCTTGTCTGCTTGCAGATGACATAACAAAAGGCAGGAAGAATGGCTCACCTAAACGAAAATAGTGAATTGAATGAGTTGAAGATAGACATGGAAGGTTCACCAGATCAAAGTGGGGAAATGGCTGGTGAGCCAGAGTCTTGCCAGGGCGCAACGTTAAGGAAGAAAACTGGAATCTCTAGTAGCATGGTTTCACCAAACATTAGTGCAGACAAACAGAAGTCGTCCCATACTAAAAAACTACAATCTCGTAAGTCTAACAGCAGAAAGAAGTACTCAGAAAACGCTGTTAGTGACGTGTCACAGAGACAAGTGGTCGACAGCAAAAAATCAGCTGATGCCCACAGTGTAACATCAAAAAAAGTCATAGCAACCAAGAGGAAGCTATCGAGCAAGCAACAGAAAAAATTCCTAAACTTTAAAATAAGAAAGAAAGAAAGTACTAACATTTATCCCATTGGGGAAACTCATGGAGAATTTAGTTATACAGTGGATAGCATCTGCAGCAACACTAACAGTAGCAGTGAACATTTTTCAGTTCATAGTCAGAGATCATATGATGGCAAGTCATTGACTCATAACAGTGGTAGCAGCATTCACCAAAACCCTAGGAAAGGCACTGATCCAGACCTCCAGGAAACTAGGAAAATAGCCAGCCATGGTCATTTTGATGCAGATGAACATAAGAGAAAACCACTGAGCCAAACAGCAGTTGGATCATCTGCAACAACTTCAGCAGGAAACGTTGGAGGATCTAAAAAACAAGCCACAGTTCATTATAAACGAAGGCATACCAAAAGCGAGTTGTCCGACAATTCTAGCTCTTCCACTTTGTCAAGCATAAGTGATGAGAAATCAGCTACCAAATCTCGATATGAGAGCATACAGGAAAAGCCAGGTATTACCAAAACTAAATGGAACAGGATTAAATATACAGTTTCGATGGCTCGTAAGGATTCAATTGCTAGTATTGGGAAAGAAACATTCCTGCAACGTTTTTCTACTCGCAATGACAATGACTTCGACATTAAACATGCCAAGGCTGGCAGAGTAAATGTGGGTGGCAAACATGTAAAAACCGCTACTTCGTATGTCATTTCTCCTGAGGGAGATGGCATGTATACGTGGCTGCTAGTGGTCTCGCTGTGTGTCATGTACAATTTCTGGACAATCATTGCCCGTGAGGCATTCACTGACATACTCAGCGGCTATGAAATAATCTGGTTCACTGCAGATGCCATTGTGGACATCATATATGCTGTCGACATTGCTGTGCAAATGCGCACTGGATACCTTGAAATGGGCTTGCTCGTTTGTGAGACATGGCCTCTTTTGCTACATTATGTCAAGTCAAGAATGTTCATCATGGACATTTTGTCATTGACACCATTAGACATTATACAGCTGTATATTGGAATCCACCCGATTGTTAGATTTCCAAGATTCATAAAACTATATCGGACTTTCCAGTTCATGTACGTTGTTGGAATGAAAGCATTGTACCCAAATGTGTGGCGTGTTGCCAATTTGACACACGTACTCTTCCTTGGGGCACATTGGTTTGCAGCGTTTTATTATTTGATCTCAAGGGCAGAAAAACACAAAGGTGAATGGTCTTATCCCAGACCAGTAGGTCAACATGCACCTGTAATGCGACAGTACCTTAGATCCCTGTACTGGGCCACCTTGACACTAACAAACATTGGAGATATGATCCGACCAGAGACCAACTGGGAGTGAGTAACGTTTTGTTTGGGGTAGGGTTGCATTGCAGTGGTATATATATTTCAACACACAACAATATGCAGATAAAAGTGAAATGTGTTCTCCTAAATGCATACAACATCAATGTTAGCTGATGGTATTTGTTTTGGTTTTGTTAGTGCAAACTGCATGTTGATGCACGCATGCACGCACGCACGCACACACGCACGCACCCACGCACAGTAAAATGTAAGTTCTTATAGCACAGTATCCAATCCTTCGGACCGCTCAAAGCACTTTACACTTCACCCCCTGGCAGACCTGTTCATTCCAACGCCTACTCGACGTTCCTGGGATGCATTGAGACATTCAAATTTTTCTTTGGTTTTTGGTCTACTTGAGTGGGACTTCCGGGAGTTCGAGGCCCTGGGGCATGTGCCCCAGTTTCCCTTAGGTTAAACCAGCCCTCTCTCTCCCACTTTATAGACTATTTGCCATGCAAAGCATTAAGAAATTGTCACTGGTTGATTGGAAAATCGACAAGACCGGTTTTCAAATCCTTTTGCAGCTGTTTAGAAGCTTAGGTGATTTTTTGCACTCCACAGTTCACTCGGCTACATAAATGAGTACCTGACAAGAGACATTGGTGGATATGTGAACGAATATTCTTCACACAGTAATTGCAGCATGGCTGAATCCTTCCAAGAGAAGTCAGGTTGGTGTTGGAATGAACAGGTCTGCCAGGGGGTGAAGTATAAAGTGCTTTGAGCAGTCCCAAGGACTGGATACAGCGCTGTGTGAGAACCTTTATGAGCTGCCACATTTATTTGCTAAAATACAAATCCGTGGTATTGGCTAGTGATATAAAAATGTTTTCCTCACTCAAATATGTGTTTGCTGTCAGGTATAGCTTTACCATTGTCAGCTACCTCATTGGTGTATTTATATTTGCGGCTATTGTGGGTAAGTACAATCTTGTTGCTGGTTTTACTGAAAACAGTAATATCTCACCTTGTCAAGTGCAGTATTTACTTTTTAACGTTCCTCCCCATTTAGATTTTTTCGTTTGTTTCATTTCACACTAATTTCATTAAAAGTTTAACCTGTTTAGTACTGACCACGACATGCATGCTGATTTGTGCAATTTTTTTATTATATACTATTAAATCACTGTTGACCCAATCTGGTCAAAATTCAGCAAAATTGGTCCTGATCTATATACCTGTACTAGGAGAGAATACTGTTCTCGCTTTCGCAAGTTACTAGATCTAACAAAGTAATTAATTTGAAACTCCAATTTGTACAAAATTGTCTTGCAAGTGTTGTACTCAAAGTGCCTTGTTTTTTACCATCACTACCACTACTTAAACCGTTACGCTGGCTTCCTGTTATTTATCGAATCAAATTGTGGGAAGCAGTGGTCTGATGGTTAGAGCACCCCACCTGCTGATCGAGAGGACTCTGGTTCGATTCCACTTCTGCCATTTCGAAGGTTGGGCAAGTAACTTAGCTAGTAATATAAACATAGCATCTTTCAAATATCCCTAGACAGCTTGATCGGATCATCTGTTTCACAACAACATATTGTTCCTGAAATTAGGTTTAACTTGCGCAAACATGCTTTCTCTGTTGCTGCACCTAAGGTCTGGAATGAACTCCCCATCACTTTTAAATCATCTGAAACTATAGCTTCGTTCCATAAAAAAGCACAAGACAACATTATTTCAAATTGTATCTCCACCTTAAATCTTTGGTGGTCCCTTGTTTTGATGATGACTTTTGCGTGTGCCTGTTCATGATGCTTAATGATTCTGGTTTATTGCGTTCCTGATGATATAGGCACCATAAAAGGTTTTTATTATTAGTAACATCTTTTTTGCGTAACTGTACTAATGTTTCACAACTGCAAACTTGTGTTGCCATCATGCAGCGGTGGTTTCTTGTGTTGTACTGAGATGCCTTCGTATTGAATACCCCAGTTTTGTTGCACCAAAATATGTCTTCAAAACCACACCTTAGATGTGTTGAGTATTGGATTAGACAAATGTAATTCCATTGATTTGAATTATGTTAAGTTAGACACTTACAGTCTATATCTTACAGACTATAACTGATGCTTAATCCCACTTTTTGGTGCAATAAGGTGAGAATTCACATCCCCTTCTTTGCTTCGACGTCTATAATATAAAACAGTTTGTGGCTGTGTATGTATGTTAGCTCATAACTCTGTCAGTTTTGTATGCATGGGGCTGTATTTTTTAAGTGTACCCAGGGTCCCACGGGGAAGGTTCACACATTTTGGAAATTCCCCTAGGGATGGGAGTAAAAATTTCAAAAAGGCTTTAACGGAAATTGCAATGGTGGAATTTATTTGTTTTCTATGTTATCGTAAAGCTAATAATGATGCTTACACACTTGTCCCTTGACGTATACAGCAGTTTTGATTACTTTTCAAGTTATTACAGTTTGTCATTGAGGTATTCATTGGATAACATACATAGGCATTATAATAACATTGTAGCTATCCATAGACACTGCTTTAACTAGACAAGATTTGTGGCTGCCTTTTCTCCCAATGCAACACTGCATAACTCGGCTAACAGTAGTCTTGCATAAATACTTGCACATACTTCCAGGTCAGGTTGGCAATGTAATTTCAAACAAGAACGCCGCTCGTGGAGATTTTGAACGTCTCTTGGTAAGAATTCTTTACTCTTCCATTTTGATTAAAATTTTTAAAAGAAGCAGTTTTGTAAAAAAAACTACCAGTTCCATTTGGTTTTCTTTCTGATTATGTTTTAAAAAATCAAATGTTCAGTGAACTGGACATAAAGTGTAACTATGGCACGATAGACAATATTCACAACATGATAGACAAATATTCACAACATGTACACCACCTTTCGGCTAAGTACAATTGCAGGTCATGTTTGATGTCATTGTGATATGTTTGTATGTCATTGTGATATCACTGTGATATGTTTGTGATGTCATTGTGATATGTTTGTGATGTCATTGCGATATGTTTATGATGTCATTGCGATATGTTTGTGATATCACTGTGATATCACTGTGATATGTTTGTGACGTCATTGCGATATGTTTGTGATGTCATTGCGATATGTTTGTGATATCACTGTGATATGTTTGTGACGTCATTGCGATATGTTTGTATGTCATTGTGATATTTTTGTGATGTCACTGCGATATGTTTGTGATATCATTGTGATATGTTTGTGATGTCATTGCGATATGTTTGACATCATTGCAATATGTTTGTATGTCATTGTGATATGTTTCTGATGTCATTGCGATATGTTTGTGACATAATTGTGATATGCTTGTGACGTCATTGCGATATGCTTGTGATACCATTGGGACATGTTTATGACATCATTGTGATATGTTTATGATGTCATTGCGATATGTTTGTGATATCATTGTGATATGTTTGTGATGCCATTGTGATGTGTTTGTGATGCCATTGCAATATGTTTGTGATATCATTGAGATATGTTTGTGACATCACATATCATTGTGATATGTTTGTGATATCATTGAGATATGTTTGTGATGCCATTGCGATATGTTTGTGATATCACTGCGATATGTTTGTGATGTCACTACAGCACCTAAAACTGGTAAATTTCGAAATTGATTATAAAATATTTAAAAATTATAATTTCCAAAATGTGTTGCTTCACTTACCCAGGGGTAATTAAATGCATATGTAACCAGTTTTTTATCTGCTGTCATAAAATAGACATTATTAATTTTATAAAATGTATGACACCTGTTTGCTTAGAATGAAACCACAGTTGCAGGTCTTCACAGAATCTAGTGCTAACGTGCATGAATCGCTGATTGTTAATTTGGTAGGATGGAGCCAAGACATACATGCACGAAAATAACGTGCCCAGTAGTTTACAGTATCGTGTACAGCGTTGGTACAACTATGCTTGGTCCAGGTAGGCCGGCCACATGCAATATTATTTGCCTCATTAATAGCTAAGTGAAACTCTTGTCGACATTCTAAGAAATGTTTTTAAAAACAACTGTCAGAAGTGCTTTATCATTATGTACTTCAGAAATAAATAGCCTATCACAGTCACATAAATGAGCATACGTTTAATTTATCGTCACAGCTATTTGTTGGAAGCACCTTAAATGTACATAACCAACGGTGTGAGAACAAACGTCTGTGGCAGTGTTCGGCACACAGCAGCTGTTAACAATACACTATGTGACACAAGCTGTATATTATTATCTCTTAATGCATTTTATTTTATTGCTTGATTTTAAAGCAGATTTTTTTTCAGTATGACCAGTTTTTAATATCTCTTCCGTTCAGTAGTTTTCTCTTAGTGTATTTAACTGCTACTTTATTTTAGATATTTTAGATAAATTTTTTTCTTTATACATTGATATCTAAATTTTTTATTATATTTTTATTATATGTAGTAACTTGGATATTATATGATGTGCACATGTCACTCATACCTACATATAAGCATCACTATTGTATTGATTTATGAATTTTATTGAAATAATAATTTTTATCAATGTTGTATTTTAAGCACCTCTGAAAAAATTGTATTTCTGGATATACAGCACTATACAGATAAAGGTTAATATAAGTATTATTCTTGCTAATGTTTATTTGCACTAATTGTACGTTGGTTGCAGGGGTTGGATAGGTGGTGTAGGGGGGACATGGACTAATTGTACGTTGGTTGCAGGGGTCGGATAGGTGGTGTAGGGGGGGACATGGACTAATTGTACGTTGGTTGCACGGGTCGGATAGGTGGTGTAGGGGGGGACATGGACTAATTGTACGTTGGTTGCAAGGGTCGGATAGGTGGTGTAGGGGGGGACATGGACTAATTGTACATTGGTTGCAGGGGTCGGATAGGTGGTGTAGGGGGGGGACATGGACTAATTGTACGTTGGTTGCAGGGGTCGGATAGGTGGTGTAGGGGGGGACATGGACTAATTGTACATTGGTTGCAGGGGTCGGATAGGTGGTGTAGGGGGGGACATGGACTCTCTGGGGCCGCTGCCAGACAAGATGAAGACAGAACTTGCACTCCATGTCAACCTGAACACGCTTAAGAAGGTGCTGTAATCTGCTTGACGAGCATTACTATGATTAACACTATTTGTATGTTATGCCAATGGTGTTGGATAAATAAAGAATGCTGTTGGAGCACTAGGTTGACAACTTTTATATTATATTGAAGACTTATCTTTTTAACCTAAATGGTTACTTCAGTTCAGTGTTTACCAAAGAAGATATTAGTTCATTACCAGTTGCTGAATCTAAATTTCAGGGGGCTAAATCTGACTATTTAAGTCCGTTAGTTGTAACTCCAGAATTGGTAGCTAAGAAAATAAAGGCAATGAAGGATTACAAATCACCGGGAGTGGATGGGATTCCTCCAAAATTACTAATGGAAACAGTAGATCAAATCAGTATACCACTTGCAAGAGTATTCAACTTGTCATTAAAAGAGGGAGTTGTTTCGTTTGAATGGAAAGAAGCAAACATCATACCATTATTTAAAAAGGGTTCGAGAAATAAGTCAGAGAATTACAGACCAGTGAGTTTAATGTCAGTGATTTGTAAATTATTAGAAAGGTTAATTAAAGACCATATGGTGGACTTCCTCGTTAAGCATAAATTATTAAATTCATCTCAACATGGATTCCTTAAAGCGAGGTCATGCTTAACAAATCTGTTATGTTTTTTGGAAGAAATCACTAAGTGGATAGACGTGGGATCGCCAGTAGATATTATCTACTTAGATTTTCAGAAAGCTTTTGACAAAGTGCCACATCAAAGATTACTACTTAAATTAAAAGCCCATGGTATCGGGGATAGCATAACTGACTGGATAGAACAATGGCTGACTGACAGAAGACAACGAGTTGTAATAGATGGAGAAGTTTCAAATTGGAAATCGGTTTTGAGTGGGGTACCTCAAGGATCAGTATTAGGACCTATATTATTCTTAATTTATATCAATGACTTAGACGACAGTATAACAAGTAACGTACTGAAATTTGCAGATGACACAAAACTGTTTAGAAAGGTTAATACTGATGGTGATAAACAACATTTACAAAACGATCTAGACAGATTAGTGAAATGGTCTGAGAAATGGCAGATGTTGTTCAATTTTGGGAAATGTAAATGCCTACATACAGGACATGGGAACTTGAATGTAAACTATAAAATGGGAGATACTGTTCTGGGTACTACTGTAAAAGAAAAGGACTTGGGAGTTACAATAAGCACTGATATGAAAGTTTCATAGCAGTGTGGTATTGCAGCTTCAAAGGGTAATCAAATTCTTGGATTGATTAGAAGAAACATAACATACAAGGGAAAAAAGTTAATTATACATCTTTATAAAGCAATAGTTAGACCTCATTTAGAATACTGTATACAAGCATGGAGACCATATCGTAAGAAGGATATAGATACGCTTGAACGCATACAAAGGAGAGCAACTAAAATGATTCCAGAACTGAGAGACCTTAGTTATGAAGAACGCCTGAAAGAATGTGGTTTAACAAATCTAGAGACAAGGAGGTTAAGAGGAGATCAGATTGAAGTTTTTAAGATATTGAATGGGTATGAAAATATTGATAGAAATATGTTTTTCTCACTAAAGAAGGATAGCAGAACTAGAGGACATGAGGTAAAATTAGTAAAGGATCAATGTAGGTTGGACATCAGGAAGCACTCGTTCTCACAGAGGACAATAAATGAATGGAACAAATTGTCTACAGATTGTGTAACTGCTAGCAGCGTGAATATGTTTAAAAACAAAGTTGACACAGATCTCAGGAGAGCGGGTTATAAGTAGATGAACATTGTTGGACTCTCGATAAGCCAATGGCTTCCTTGTCCACTTGCCATCTGGGCCTTTGGCTTGGATGGCAAATCTTGTTAAACCTTGCTTATCCCCCTGAGCTCCCCAGCATATCCATCCATCTGTTGACAACTTTAATATTGCTTACCAATTTCATGACTGATTAACCTGTTTGCTTAGATGCGCCTGTGAGCTTGCTTTCCAAGGACATAAGCGCAGAAGTAATTTTCAGTTTTTACTATACTG